>JBAIZL010000004.1:124717231-125204731 GCA_036971475.1 Prosapia bicincta
ATTTCATGCCCTGGAATTACAATCAATCTGTTTATGATACCAAATTTTTAAGAACAAATTTAAATATAAAAAGTTCCAAACGAATACAGTCTTGGCTGTCACAGAATTATTCCACATACAACTAAGTATCTAAAGATGTTATCATTTTAAACCCCTTATAAATGCATGTCTGTGTTGGGAAATAATAGTATGTTCGAATTTTTACCCTTCAGTTTCGTTATTTAAATCTAGCGAAAGCGTCACACACACACACACACACACACACACACACACACACACACACACACACACACACACACACACACACACACACACACACACACACACACACACACACACACACACACACACACACACACACACACACACACACACACACACACACACACACACACACACACAACACACACACACGTGCGCGCGCGCATGCACTCACAAACGTTATAGTTCTTTAATTCAAAAAAAGTAATTACTAATGCAAAAATTGCACATAAAGGAAGTAGTCTACTAATAAATCTCTATGAAACTATTCAAAATAGTTACAGAAATACAGCTTGAAAAACACTAACAAGATTTTGTAACTTGAAAACTACAACAACCAAGACCAATGACTTGAAAGTCTAGAAATATTTGTTCCTAGTTATTATATTCTTCTTAAAAACATTTTGGCAATTCATAAATATTCTCATGTTCCTTATACAGGTTAGAAGCTATATACGGATAACTAACAATTCAAATAGATAGGAATTTAGAAATAAAGGGCTATTGAAACGTAAATGACCATCCTGCTTTAGACCGTCGAAAGCTCACCTTTTATTCTCCTTCATTGGTCTTACATAACTCGTCTATTCATAAAATATGTTACGAAATCCCCACTTTAGATTGTTATAAGGAACATTTTGAAATAAACTTAGCGCATTCCGGATGTTTATGTTTTACGCCGGACTGGAATGCATTTATATTATATAATGCAGGCGATGAAAGATTAAATGATTAATTTTAGCGTTCTTTTGAACGATATTATAGCTTGCAAGATATTTTTGTTATTTTCTCTTAGATAATTCTGAAAGATGATGGTAGTTTTTAATCACATTATAAATAAATCTAGTAAATATAAAACAACAACGTGTTTCCAGAGAAAGTGTTTAACAAAGATAACAATTCTGAATTCCTTATTAAAATTTTAATTTACAGACATTGCTTTTGATATATTTAAAATTAATTTAAAACACTAATGAGTGATTTTTTAACGCAATTAATTTTCAAACAGGTCAGAATCAGACAAGTAAGCCAGACATGTTGATTTGACGAAAAACAGTTTCGTACAAGATAACACTTCAAGTAAATAGGATTGACGAGAAAAGCGTCGAGTAGAAATATGATGAAGCCAGGAATAGAAGATAGTACTAGAGTAATAAGAAAAAAATATAAATATCGCATATTTCATTATTTTTAAAACAGCATATTTTGATTATTTTGTTTATATTATTTGATATTATTATAAATTCTGCAATATGTAAATATTTATACGTCTAGTAGGCCTAAATCTAGTTATATATATTTTGCACTTATATATTTTACCTAAGTATATAGTTGTCTACTACATTTGTTTGGATATTTTTAAAATTTGCAAATCTATAATAATAACTTATATTTTTCGACAGCAGACAAGACCGTTCAAGAAACCATGTATAATTCACGGCTACCTTTCTGTATTATCTGAAGCTACTGGAGAATAGATTCACTTACAGAAGCAATTATAACAAAATGAAAAAATTCCAGTCTATAATATCGTACAAGGTAAGCTATAAGTTATCATTTCATCTATCATTGCCTGACTTATACGAGGCTGTAGTTGAAATACATTCAAGTCTGGCGCGATACAAAGACGTCCTGAGTTCGCTGGTTTTATTTTAATATATCCCTCAAACAATCAAAAAGGTATATTGGTTGGGTTCTCACAATATATTTATGAATAAAAAAGATGTGTAGGAGCACCAAAATAAAACAATAGGCGACCTTTAAAACGACTAAAACAGCACTCAGGTAGGATGGCCGGTGTCGCGTCAGTTGCACCCAGTGACATTTGCGCCACCTTAATGCTGTCGAAGGAAGATACAATTAAACCTTGGAGGGAATAGGAAAACAACCACATATATGAAACTGGTAGAAAGAATTAATAAAACGACCAAGTAGTACAAAGAAACTGGTGACATAAGGACGTGTCTGCACTCCGACCTACTTACAAAAATTAGACTAGATTTAAACTGAAGACCGTTAAAAGTTACGGCAATATTGGTGAGTAGTACTAAGTTCATCGCAAAAATTAATTGATAACACTAAATTACAAAAAAAAAATTAACATGATATACCATAATTTTAAAAAAATAAAAAATGACTTGTAGCTGATTTTAAACACGCCTAAATGATAGTAAACTAGTTTTCCAAAATTGATGGGGAGACTGATTTTCTAACACTTAGCCGGTCCAAAGTCTAAGTTAAGAGTGGTGAGAATCATAGAGGCTTTAATCGCACTTAATACAGCAAATAATGTGGGTCTCCCAAACGCAGGTATATTTGGATTAATGGTGGTAACTTGGGCGCAACTGTCTCACATTTCAACCAAGGGCGCATCTGTCGCATATTCAAGATGGATTAATTAAAAAGATAGAAAAAATTACAATCACCATTACAAAAATTTTAACAAAAAAATTATTGAAATTTTTTTAAAAATACTATTATTTTCAGAGTTTTTATATTACTGAATCGTAGACGATGTCAATTATTATAAGAATAATTATATTAATTAAATTTCTTGAAGTTAAAAGCAATATTTACAATAAACTATTAAAACAATTAAATTTCAGACAAAAACAAAAAAACATAAAAATTATTCTAAAATAATTCATTAAAATTATCTCAAATACAAGCAAGTGAAAATAGAGAATAATCAAGTACAGGCATCAATTTTAAAATCTGATTACAATAGAAAGAACAACATGTCACAAATTTGTTGTCCTGCAGTTCATTATACTCGTAGTCATGACGGTTTGAAGGAACTGTTCCTACGGAGTAACTAAATGACAAGACCGATTCTATCTGATGGATTGTGTAGTGGGGGCGTCATGTCATTTCATTACAATAAGGACTAATATACGAGAGCAAGAATTCAACATGCCAGTCTACCCGGAGTTGACAACGTCACGATCACGCTGTAACCGTTTTGCCCGGAGAAGTTTTGGAGGGGGAAGCATAATGTCAATATTACCTTAGCGGAGATTACACCTCATTGTTATGTACACAGTGTGAATTACACGCAGGGCCAGATGTTTGGATTTGTCACTGACAGATATGGACGGAATAGGAATGTTTTGAGTGTTTATATTGAGCAGTTACATCAGGTGGCAGACGCGTGTTAATTTGGGCACTCAAGCTATCTACGAGGCATGATAAGGTGGTCACAGCGTTACCTGCATATACAGCTGCCTGCATATACATTGCGAGTAAGACGCTCTGACGTAACCGTGTACTTCGCCATGTGAGATTGCACTAGATTTCTCGTGTACTACCACTTCTGAAAACTTGTTACACATTCTGAATGTTCTATACATCAATAGTTTCTGCATCCGATATGTCTGCACATATTTCAAGATTGTTTGTTATTTCATACTGAAGCTAATTCATCATCGAATTTATTTAATATGACCTCATGCAAGTTAGTTTTTTGACCGTATTTACCGTATTTGTAGAAAAGTATTTATACTGACCCTCTACCTCCCACCTCGCTTACTGCGATCTCTCAAGGCCAAGTGCACGCTTACGTGGTTACGTCCATTATATATGCAGCGTTGTTCTCATGGATTTATAGTCATTATTCGAGATATTGGCTAAACAATTGTGATATCAAACACTAATACATAAAAATTAATATTTGTTTGTAAAAAAAAGTATTTGGATCAAAAGTACTTTCTGTAATATATAAACCTGTATGTAACAGACACCTTTTAAATATTAACTTGGTTGAGAAGCAAATTAAATAATCATATAACACCAGCAAAAGGATATTTTTTTGTAGTACTAAGGGGATCGGTTAATAAGACCGTCTACAAACGAAGGATTGTGAGTAAAGGTAGTGTCATAAAACTCTTTTGTAGAGGATAAAAGAGGGATAATGGCATCAGATCTCCAGCATGGCGTCCCTCTATTGATGTCATACACATGTGTTTAGCCATTAGTCCTCATTTTAAGAAGAATGATAAGTGAAAAAGATAGAATCAGGTAAAAAGAAAGGGTATAATGATTCCTTGGTGCTAGGAACATTCAGTGGTGTGTTATGGAAAAGAGTGAAGAATAAATACTGTGAAAAACGAAGAACAATGACGAGGTCCTGATGCAAAACCCAAACTTATTGCCAAGGAACACAAGGATGAATCCTTAATGTGGAGAATCTCCAGTCTAGCTTATGAAACCATTATACCCATGGATCCAACCCAAAAAGGATGACTACCGTTAGGCCCGAGACAAGGAGGTTGGTGCCAGAATCCAAGAGTCTTTCGACCTCATTGTAACCCCTGGAACAAAAGTAGGATCGTTTACCCGAAGTACACCTTCCCTTAACCGATGCAGAGAGACATGTCTACCAGCAACTCGGAGAAACTGTCACGCAGAACGCATTGGAAGAAACAATGGATGAAAGAAAAAATCGTAAGATGAATGAATTAAAAAAAAAAAACAGGCGAAATGGAAAACATAGGTTTAGAGGAAACCTTGAAGAGAAAACTATTACAAGTGAATGGATGGAAAGATTATGATCACTTCAATATGTATTAAAAAAAAATTAAACAAACACGAATATGTTTTATGTCGAAAATTTTCAGTGTCGCTTTGATCTCAAACTTCTGTTAGTAAACGCAATAATATCATACCCGATGTATACAATATTGACATTATAAACAAATCTGTAAAATGTTATTATAAGGGCGACAGACAGACAAACAAAGAGTCTAGAAACTAGTTAATTCGGCGCGCTTTCAACTCGCTTTGATTTATTGCTACAATTATCTCCACATTGAGAGCGACGTCGTAGCGGCCTTCATTTTAGTGTGCGTAATAGGTAACGCTTCAAAGGATGTGGTCTCTCTGAAACGCGCCCGGGGAACAATAATGACGAAGCTAAGTGCTCTTCAACGTGCTTCAACAGCAATTAAGTTTCATTAAGCACCTTTCTTTACAAAGTTTATATTTCGCGTCGTTCGTTAACACAATGATCAATTTAGAGTGTATTATGATTAAAAAGAGTAAGAAAAAATAATACACTAACGTACACGCCTTTTCTGTTTAAATGTAGGCCTATTATATTTGCGTCTAAAGTATTTATTTAGATATCACGCTCCAGTTTATATAGCGGAGGTAGTTATAATTAAGCATTCTGGGATAGAAACGAAACTGATAGATCTATAAGCGGCGTAAACTCATATAAAGTTCCTAAAAATACTACCAGAATATTAATAACAATTAATTTGTGTTCAAGCGTAGTGAAAAATTAAGTTTTTACTTAATAATTAAATAATATCAGAAATTATAAAAATCTAATCCACACCTTGCCTTATCGTTTTCGAAAAAATCAAGCAAGAAAATAGTAACTGTAAAATATAGTAAACAACACTGATTAAATCGAGAATGAATAGGTGGTGAGGAAAGGAGTCTCTTAGAGACAGTAATATAGCTGTTAACATTTAATATTTCTATGTAATGAATATGAGGGTAGAAAAGTAGTTTCTTAGAGACATTAATACAGCTGTTAACATTAATTAGTTTAATGTAATGAATAGGTGGGGAGAAAAGTAGTCTCTTAGCGACCGTAATATAGCAGTTAATATTTAATATTTCAAGGAAATGAATAGGCGACGAGAAAAGTAGTTTCTTAGGGACGGTAATACTGCTGTTAATATTTAATACTTCAATGTAATGAATATGTGGGGAGAAAATTAGTTTCTTAGAGACAGTAATACAGCTGTTAACATTAATTAGTTTAATGTAATGAAAACCATTACTGGTGGGGAGAAAACCAGTCTCTTATAAAGACAGTAATATAGCTGTTACCATTTAATATTTTAATGTAGTGAATAGGTGAGGGGAGAAGCAGTCTCTTAGCGACAGTGTAATAATGCTGTAAACATTTAATATTTTAAAGTAATAAATAGGTGGGGAGAAAAGTAGACTCTTAGAGACAGTGTAATAATGCTGTAAACATTTAATATTTTAAAGTAATAAATAGGTGGGGAGAAAAGTAGTCTCTTAGAGACAGTGTAATAATGCTGTAAACATTTAATATTTTAAAGTAATAAATAGGTGGGGAGAAAAGTAGTCTCTTAGAGACAGTGTAATAATTCTGTAAACATTTAATATTTTAAAGTAATAAATAGGTGGGGAGAAAAGTAGTCTCTTAGCGACAGTGTAATACGACTGTATAAACATTTAATATTTAAATGTAAGACGGAAATAAAAGTTTCTGAAAATGCTTAAAGTTCAACAAACTTTTTCATACAGATTGCAAGAATGTTAGCGAGTGTTGCATAATACAATGTGACTATTATTTAATACAATAAGTCGAGTAACTACAAAACTGGTTGGTATCACTGAACAAAGTCAAAACTATTTTAAATAGGACAAATTTCAAATAAATCCACTAACCGGAATTATTCAACATTCTTCAAACAAAGAAGAATCGCTATACAGTTTTTTTATGTTCTTGAAAAGCTTTTAAACGCAAAATAAACCGGAATGTAAACTTATTTATAACAATCACAGCACTGATTTATTTTTAATCGAACAGCCTCTACATGGCCAGCCCAAGAGAAAAGTTGAATAACTGTGCATTTATATTTAAATCGACTTTTCAACCAATTAGAGGACACCTTTATTGAAGCACTGTAATAGCAATACGTCTTGATAATGGTCATATGGCAACTGGTTGAAGGGCCAATTAAAATAAAAATAGACCTGTTATTCAAGTCCGATATCTGTGTCTTGCAGTTTAAGCGATAATATTTAATCTAACTTGATAAACAAAGCCAAATTCCTATTATTATTATTATTATTTTTTTACAATACAGACAGGTTGTTTTTTTACAGTTCTGAAATTGTTCAAACGGTCGACGTCAATCAGTGACCAACTTTCTCTTTCCATGGACGATTATATTTGGGATAACAGCAAATATATGTTAACAATAAATTAGCAGCTACCAGCAAGATATCGTTTCAAGAGGGAAAACGTTGGGATATTTTTTTTTTAATATTCATGCAGGATATTATCAATCCAGGAATACATATTGGAGAAATGCGGGAGCGTAAATGCCTATGCTTTTAAGCGAGCCTTAACAACGTGAAATTTCACTACACGCTACCATTTAATGGAGTTTGAATTACCCTTGTCGTTCCAACTCTTCCATAAACGCATTATTTAAAGATCAATAGACTGATTTCAAAAGAGTTTCATATAGGAAAATAATTTTACCAAACAGTGTTATAAAATGCACACTCATGCGTCATTTTGCGTGAACTTCTGTTAGTACTTCTATTAGATAGTGGGCACATTTCAAACAAGCAATAAAAAAAATGTTATAAGTCAATTCCTGCTAAAGCCAACAAAGAAAAATTTTATTTCAGTTATTTTTTATGATATAAAGACAATTATTATAAACATTATATATATATATATATATATATATATATATATATATATAATGTTATATATATTTATATATGATACAATCACAATATTAAGTGCCAAAATAGAAAGCGAATTTCCTTGCAATTTTCTATTTCCCTCTTAATACTGTCTGTGGTATGGGTCTATTATTTTGGTTTGTTACTACTTATTTGCTTTCTTTTTTTCATTTCTAATTTATAAACCTGACATTGATTCGTAGATTCTCATTCTATCCATCTCTTGCATTGCTTCATTATTGCAAGAAACCTTCTATTTTAATTTCATATACATCTTTATTAATATACTGCTAGCAATGGGAAGTTGGCCCTGTGCTAAAGTCCTGGATTTCAAACATGTAGTCATTCAGATCGAATACGATCGAGACATCACGTTTTTTAAATTTTAAAGTACCAATAAATATTTGAAAAAAACTCTATTAAAATCAATTGTCATCTACTATAGGTAAAGAAAAAAATGTATTTTAACTTAATTGAATAAAAAAGTATTTTATTAATGATTGAAAATTCAAACAAAATATATATGTTACATGCAATGTATAAGTCAGTCACTCCTTAGAATGCCTGGTCATTCTATACATTGCCCAAAATTGACGAGCAAAGTATTAATAAACAAATTGAATTTCATACTTTGCCTGGGCATTCTATACAATTTCCGCCATAACTCAGGCAAAGCTACAGGTTACGACAATCAAGCCACGACTGTATTCAAGATCGCAGTTTACAGCATGCAAGAAAAGACTTAATAAAACTGAAGAAATTCCAGAACGAAAAACCCAACTTTGAAGTGCAGCTAAGGCCCAATCTTCAGGGAGTGGCCAACGTTTTGTTAGATGCACCTGGAACTCGAAGTGTCAAACTAAAAAGTGCTCATGAGCAAAAAACAAGAAAAAGTGTAATTCAAAGTGTCACAATGGTCTTTCCTTTTCTAATAAGTAGTAAATTTTCTTTATTACTTTGCTGGTTCGCAAACATGACTGAAATTAATCCCACACAATTAACCTAAAATTAAAAAAAAAGTGTTTTTCCATTACATTGTTAGTTAAAAGATTGTATTAATATTCAATTTTCATATGTGCATAGTGTTCAGAATAAAGTTCATTTGTAATAATATTTTACCTGATACTTTTGGCATTATATATATTGCCTATGCAAACTATGTAAAATTGTACGAAATCATTCTCAATTAAGACTTTGTCAAAAGCTACTAGGCAAAGAGTGCCTAGGTATTTTATAAAATGCCTGGAATAATCACTTTGCCTGTAACAAATATAAGGAGAGTGTGAACTAAAAGAAGGAAATGAAAGATCTCTGGTCTCGTAAAGTATGAATCTTCTAATCTACTTATACTAAAGCATATATTACCTGCCCATAATATCTAAAAGTCCTCCCCATCAACCGATCATGCTATACGTATTTTTCTAATAAATAAATAAATGCCCGAGTTCAAAATGTTCCGTCATATCCCAGATATATTTCTATACCAGGAACCCCAAGACAAAAATACCTTTATAAACCACTCGACATTACAATGCTATCTCGAGTTCAACATATTTTACTGTGAAAAATGTCAATGCAACGCAAGACATGGTTCTGGTAAACACTTATCGAGAAGTATCCATATTCAATGCGCAACTCAAACCGAGCCTAAAGCGCGAGGCATTGACTCGTTATCTGAAGCCAATCTAGAACACAAGGCCACACGTTATCACAGATTAATCAACTTGATAGGTTGTGAGTGTGCGCGCGTTGGAGGATGTGCAAAAAGACTGTAAATGGTGATACAGGTTAGGCACAACTGGTGTAGCCAACTGAAGTATAAGTCGAAAAATAATTAACACAATTATATTTAAATATTACATCAGGAGTGAGATATTCTAAATTTAATTTGATTAGGGAAATAAAGAAACGCTATATTTACAACTCTGAGCGAATGATTTTAGTTTAGCAAACCGTAGAGTTTCCTATGCGTTTGTTTTTAACCTTCATTACTTGGCAGTAAAAGGTATAACTGCGCCAACACCTGAGCACACAAGAATTAATCAAACGAGACTGACAGAGAACACAGATGAGCAAGTAGTTAGTGTGTGTGCTGTTTAAAGGTATCATTCCGATTCAACACCGTCCGAAGCAAGCCGCTCCAGAAGCAGTATCGGACTGCCCGAGTTTGTTGTAATAGCGTCGTTTACCGATGACAATGACGAGCTTTTAGTAGAACTAATATCTACAAATCCGTCGCTTTACTATTCTCGACTATAAGGACAATGTTGTTCCAGATAATATATGGGAGCATATTGGAAGGAAACTCACTAAAACAAGCAAGTAGGCCTAGTAATGAGAGGCCAAGGACGTATTTTTATTACGTCCATACTATACTTTTATTTTCCTGACAGCACATTAAATTGACCGCAAATAATTTTTTTTCTACAATCACTAATAATACAGTGGAATAGTAGAATTTATAGTTAAAGAGCATTGGTCCACTATTTGGCAGAGCCTTAATGCGTACATTCTTGCCATCAATTGCTCCAAAACAATTAGGACAATTCCATGTATTCCAAAACTGTTCCGTTATTTGTTTAAATTGATCTTTTATATGTTGTCAGACATAGTTTTGACGTTCAAAATACTAACATCAAAACACTACTAACTTTGATATTCAAAACCAAACCAGAATGCACAACTGTTCGCATTGGCTCCTCCTTGACTACTACTGCACTGGCAGTCGCTGCCGGGCAGCCTAGATCCGAATGGTACCTCAGGACAATTCTACCTATTCCAAAACGGTTTCGTTATTTGTTTTAATTGTTTATTCGTTCATATGTTATCAAGCATAGTTTTGATATTCAAGACCAAACCAGAATGTAAAACTGTTCGCACTGGCTCCTCCTTGACTACTGCACTGGCAGTCGCTGGATCTGAATTGGTACCTTTAACCACATTTGACCAAAATACTGATCAAAACGAATTTTTTTAGGTGTTTCCAAGTTAGTCAGGCCACGAAAACACGTTAAAAACACCCATTATGAGCATGCACGTCTTTCATAGTACGAGCACTATAAAACTATATATTACAAAATAAATTTTTCAACAAATAAAATTTAGGACAATTTATGATCACAGAAACCACTTCTAACCATAATAAACTAAAATACTAACCTTAGGGAGATCACGGTTGTAAACCAAAATCGAGGCAACCAAAATCGAGGCAACCAAAATCGAACTTCATACAAAAATGAAGAATAAAATTGGCAACCTAAATAATTTAATTAAATTTCGAATAAAATATGTTTTTACATTGTATTATTGAGCGAATAAACCGATTTAATGGTGACAACAGTTTGCCTTCTGCTGTCCTTGAAAAAGGTTGCTTTGCAATGTAGTGTACATAAGGTTAATTAAAAATTACTACGTTGTCTCTGTTTTTTATTATAAATTCCCCACAGTGTGTACCAAAATAGTGATTAATTGCTACGATAAATTTAAAAGAATAAATTGTCCTACATCACATGAGTTAGTTATTTCTTTTACAAAGTTAATTGAATTTAAGAAATAAATAACTGCTTGTTTTCTTTTTGTTGAAGTAAACAGAAAGGAATTTCTCATTTATATTATTATCTAACCGACCGCTATTTTGGTCTAATAATTCAGTATTTATTTGCCTGTAGTGACGCTTTGTATACCGATGATGATTCGAATTAAACTTTACTTTCAGGAGTTTTACACACAAAAAGCTCTAGAAAAGATATATAGGTTGTTTAAAGTAAGAAAACCGTGTAAAGAGTCAATTAAAGATTGGGTTTAAAAATTTAGGCCCTACATTTAATCATGGAAAAATAATTTATTTAGAGATATATTCTACAATTAATCTCGTACATCTGCTAGGAAAAAATATAAATGTTTACAGTACAGATAATTTAAAACGTTTTGACGACAAGAGTAGAAAAGTTTATTTAAAAACGGAAGACACAGTAACTTTAAAATTACTTCTATGTATGGACGATCGGCAGCCCATGTAGTTTGGTTGCTTGGTAACAAAGAAGAGCTTATTGGCACTTCAAAGCAACTTCTTCTTTTGATACTAAGATATTTTATCAAGTGTTTTCCACTTTAAAATTACTTCTATGTATGGACGATCGGCAGCCTATGTAGTTTGGTTGCTTAATAACAAAGAAGAGCTTATTGGCACTTCAAAGCAACTTCTTTTGATACTAAGATATTTTATCAAGTGTTTTCCACTTTAAAATTACTTCTATGTATGGACGATCGGCAGCCTATGTAGTTTGGTTGCTTAATAACAAAGAAGAGCTTATTGGCACTTCAAAGCAACTTCTTTTGATACTAAGATATTTTATCAAGTGTTTTCCACTTTAAAATTACTTCTATGTATGGACGATCGGCAGCCTATGTAGTTTGGTTGCTTAATAACAAAGAAGAGCTTATTGGCACTTCAAAGCAACTTCTTTTGATACTAAGATATTTTATCAAGTGTTTTCCACTTTAAAATTACTTCTATGTATGGACGATCGGCAGCCTATGTAGTTTGGTTGCTTAATAACAAAGAAGAGCTTATTGGCACTTCAAAGCAACTTCTTTTGATACTAAGATATTTTATCAAGTGTTTTCCACTTTAAAATTACTTCTATGTATGGACGATCGGCAGCCTATGTAGTTTGGTTGCTTAATAACAAAGAAGAGCTTATTGGCACTTCAAAGCAACTTCTTTTGATACTAAGATATTTTATCAAGTGTTTTCCACTTTAAAATTACTTCTATGTATGGACGATCGGCAGCCTATGTAGTTTGGTTGCTTAATAACAAAGAAGAGCTTATTGGCACTTCAAAGCAACTTCTTTTGATCCTAAGATATTTTATCAAGTGTTTTCCACTTTAAAATTACATCTATGTATGGACGATCGGCAGCCTATGTAGTTTGGTTGCTTGGTAACAAAGAAGAGCTTATTGGCACTTCAAAGCAACTTCTTCTTTTGATACTAAGCTATTTTATCAAGTGTTTTCCACTTTAAAATAAAGAAACAAACGAAGAGGACATTTCAATTTAAAATACTCTTTCCTCGTTTTAAATTAATCTTTTTTAGTTTTGTTGACTTTGTAAGCTTCAAAGGACAGTAACTGAAAAGAATTTTCTCATTCCCTTCTCTCTATCTTTCTAACTCTCTCTATGTGTATATATATATATATATATATATATATATATATATATATATATATATATATATATATATATATATATAGTTATACATTTTATATACTTCACATAAAAAGTATATAAAATTTTAGTTGTTGTAGTTTTATATATACTTATATATATATATATATATATATATATATATATATATATATATATATATATCACGGTGTCTATTATTTTTTCGTTGCACTGACTTTTGAAGTTGTTATTATTATTACTTATAAATAATTTTTTCCACTACTAAGTGAAATTAAAAAAAAATAATATAACACTTAGTGGTGGAAAAAATTATTTATAAGTAATAATATAAATATATATATATATATATATATATAACGGATCTATTACAGCTGTACACGACTCTCTGTTACCAACTTCCAATTTCTTTTGTCCACATTAATGCCTCCTCCAGGTTTCTTGCATTCATTGGTTCATCGATGCCATCACGCCAACTTCTTCGAGGCCGTACTATATTTCCTTTCTCAGGGGGAATCTCCTTTAGTACTTTTCGGGACCATCTGTCTTCAGCCATCCTCTTTACATGTCCTATTAAAGAAACCATGCCAATTTCTCTCTTTCTATCTCATCCCTTGTACTTTTAACCAATTCCATTTCGTTACAAATTTGTTCATTTCTGACCATTTCGAGTTACAATTCACCGCAGCTTCGTAGTAAATAGTCCATTTCAATCGTCATTAATTTGTTATTATTACCTTGGGCAACATCCCATACCTCAGAACTGTAGAGCGTAACGCTCTGAGCAATAACCTCGTTATCTAAAGAGTTATTCTACAGTGTTCTAATTTTCGAGTATTATATTTCTTCTAAGGTTATTTTTTAAAGTACATTAAAGTGCAAGACCCTTGCGCACGGGCTTACTGCAGTTTAGTTGCACAACCTATGCTTTCGTACTCTGCGGTTAAGTAAGAGCACAAGCCAAAGCCAAGGATTAGAAAGCCTGTCAAATTGCAACACGTCTACCCAGCACGCCGTGCGTTGAACCGGTTCCCTCTCTCTTGCTCCGCTCTGCAGAACGAGTTTAAATGTAATGTTTTCACCTGGTCTCTAACAAAGGATTGCTAGCTTCCAATTCTTTGTTGGGATGTGAGTTAAGTTTCTCACGTGAACTGATCTCTCAAAGAAACTATTAAAATAAGCTTTCAGTAAATGTAGCCACTTTATAGAATAGATATGCTTCTAAAATATTTAAAACTCTGATCTGCAAAACAATATAACAAGAATTCTGAGCTGAACGTATAGAGTACTGTATTTTTGCTGGCCTAGTTTAGGTTGTGTTACGCTATCGTTTGTTTTTCCTCCGAATATTTTGTTTTTACACTCTTATTATTTTCAATCTTCAAATAATTTCTTTAGAGTGATGGGCTCTTTTTAGTATCAGACTTGCAGGTCTGATGTTAATGGGCTGGCCTTAAGAAAGCGTATAAAAAATAAGCGCAATATTTCTGACAGTGATCGGCTAAATTTCACAATAATGAAGACCGTGTTTCAATCTTTTTAGGCTACTCAAAATTATCACAATATCTAGAAACACATATGTTAGAAGTGGAGGCGCACTGAGAATAGTTAGGAGTTATCCACTACAAGAATTACAAAGTTCTTACAAATATTTTATAGTCCAAACATACTTTAAATACTTAAATGACTATTTCTGTAACACAATATATGATAAACTCTCTTTAGACATTTCAAGTAAAATTAATAACTAACTCTTAACAAGTATAAACAAAGTATTTTTAAAGACAATTCCTTCTTAGGTTACGAAAGAAAAATGTTATTTTAGTTACTTTTAATTAAATAATTACAATATATTTAAATAAAGTAACATATCCTATTAAAACAGGATTTTACTACATAACCTATGTCACGATGTCGAATCGTTAGCGGAGAAACTAATTAGATCAATCAGACATAGGCTACTAGTTACGGGTAAACACTTGGCTGATATGTACATTGTTGGATAATCAACGAGTTCAGACTTAAAAGGAGCAAACCTACACTTTCAAACCTCGTGTCAGTCCTTGAAAATGAAGAATAATGTTCTAGAAATCAATTTTCAAAGTCAATTCCTACAAACGTCAACAATAAATAAAACATTTTATTTTAGTTACTTTTGATTAAATAAGCACAATAAATATAAAGTAGCAACCAGTGCCTTAAAACAGCTAACAGTTAAAACAGTTAACTGTGCGATAACTAATTTTCAGCCCAATAGGACGATATAACTATAATGCATACCTTGCCCTTTTTGTGAAACGCTTTTCTACCACATAAAACTAATAATAAATCATTATTATTTTAATTACTTAATTAATATTTGAAAAAAACTATATTATCATCAAGTGTTATCTAATACAAATTTTAAAAAAATGTATTTAAACTTCAGAATTGAATAAAATGCACTTTATTTATGATTGAAAATTTGAACATGATATATACACATACACACACACACACACACACATATATATATATATATATATATATATATATATATATATATATATATAACGAGAGTGTGAATTAATAGATGGAATTGAAAAAGTATGTTCTTTTTTAACCCTTTCAGACATGAAGTTGAGTGGATGAATAAAAGATATTTTCTCAACGATTGAAAATTTGAACTATATATATACAGTGTATATATATATATATATATATATATATATATATATATATATATATATATATATATATAATACATTAAAAACATTTAAAAAACAAGAATACTTTTAATGCATATATTATTCAAAGCTTTTCGCCGATAAAACAGTACCAGCATCTTCAGGTGGAATAATTATTTTCCTGAAGATGCTGGTACTGTTTTATCGGCGAAAAGCTTTGAATAATATATGCATTAAAAGTATTCTTGTTTTTGCAATGTTTTTAATTTATTAACTATATTACAAGAAAACATATCACCATATTTAATATATATATATATATATATATATATATATATATATATATATATATATATATATATATATAAAGAGAATGTGCACCTTCTAATTTCTTGAATAATTGTATTTTATGAAGAAAATCACCTGTAAAAGAACTTAAAATTTAGTACTCTTCATGTCTGAAATGTAAATTAGATAGATTAAAAAGAAATATCCGTTACTTATTTTGACAACTTTCGTATATATTTAAGCGTTAGATGGCTTAAACTTTTTTTTATTTAAAATTTAAATAAACAATTTTGCTGTGATGTGGAACAGTACTACTATGCCAAATTGGTGAGTCACAGTTTGCACCCATGTTCCTGGCGAGCAGGACGCGAGGATAAATGTTACGTGAAGCTCCTTATCCCGTGGACAAAAACACTACACCATTTAGCATAGACAGGAAAAGAGATTCACTCAATTATACAAATCAGTAACGCAAACAAAATATAACGGCTGACGATGCAAATTGTTCGATAAAGTTGTAGGAAAATAGTAATTTAAAAATGTCATACTTCTAGTTTAATGTCCCGGTCGACACACATGCAGTCATTTTATAAACAAGCTTTAAATATGCAAATTGCTGCATGTGTGGAAGTGGAATAAAAAACTAAATTAACTCTGTGCAGAACTATCCAGCTATGCATTGATTGCTTTGTAAAAATTTGACAGTATTTTGTCGTGTCACATTTGACTAGAATAACACTGATTGGTTATAACAAATACTGGAAACTAGCCACTTACCACCATTTCTAATTAACTACGTCGACATATTCAATGTGCATATTTAAAATGTGTCGACAATTACCAATGGCGGAACTAAATTTGAAACACTTCGTGTGTGTGTGTGTGTGTGTGTGTTGCAACTCATGGACTTAACACCTAGACGCTAATGCAAAATAAGTGCTGAATGACTATCGTTTCATAATAGCTTTACTGGTGGCCGTTAAAAGCCACTGTTACGAAATATATCCAGTTCGTATTTCGATTTAAAAACGAAGATTATTATATAGTCCATGTATAAGAATAAAAAGGAAGTTGTAATACTAATTATTTCTAATCATTTACTGTTGTTAAATATTAATAAATAATACTCAAAAACCTTTTACCACATATACTTTTATTCTGACCTGATGTACATTTCGGTTACCAAGTAACCATCCTCAAAGGCAAAACAAACAATACTCAACCCTCTGAGGATTACTTGGTAACCGAAATATACATCAGGTTGGAACCAAAATATTTGTGGTTGGAGGGTTTTGAGTATTATTAATTAAGTCCTAATTTTTCCTCGTATTAAAAAACTCCTTATAGAGTGAACTCCAACTATCCGAATTGCTTTCAGAATTTCGAAAAATAAATTAAGACGAAAATGCACTTCTATTTCCAAAATATTGATTCCTACTTTATGTGTGTTGGCCTTTTCTCTGCGAAGCTAGTGCAGGCGCAGCGCAAACATTATTTACACGTTGAGTCGCCGTATCAGTCTGGCTCTGTAAAGTTAGCTGTCGTCCGTCACCAAAGTCCACTCCAGGAAATTAGACGGGTAGCAAAAAAAGCAGCGTTCTCACATGGGCGAAAGACGAATCACGGACAGGGTATAGACTGACAGTCCGACGTTCGAACTGGCAACACTATTCGCTCAGGGTTGCCGACTAGTGCTCAAGGGTAAGCGACTTTAGATCATAACTTGCGAAGCCGGTTCAAACAGCGCTAAACAAGCCACCCACCCGATTTCGTGCAGTGAGCTTTAGGCGACTGGCCCTGGTGTTCTTCCGCATCGGTCAGTTTTGTTTGTGAGTCCTTTTCGTCGTTCACCATGACTTTTAAAAGAAAATCGATGCTGTATAGTCTGCTTATCGTATAATTAGCGATTAAACTGATTATAGACTAATCAGATAAAAGAGTTACAGGTAAACAGTATTGGGCAATCAACACGTAAACAGTATCGGGTAATCAGTGTAGGCATTTAGACTCAAAATGAGCAACCTACAGTTTTAAACTTCGTGTCAATGCTTGAAAATGGAGATTAATCTTCTAGAAATCGATGAAAGCATTAAAAAACGAAGAATTAGAAGACGTAGTTTTCAAGTCCTTTCAACGAGCTATGGGAAACCCAATTTCGGGTCTGATGCTTTGTGAAAAATCTAAGATATTGGCTCAAAAGTATAGACAAAAACATTAAACTTTAAAAAATTTAGATTCTTTCTTCCATTTGTACTATACATACAGTAATTAATTGAAATTGTACATTTTTTCTAAGCAAATCGAATTATCCGAATTTTTGTTCATCCTTATGGGGTCCGGCCCAAATTGATTCGGCTGATTGGAGTTCTACTATATTACTCTTTATGTTTAACCCCCAAAATGCCTATGTTTTGTTAGAAGTGTTTTATGTTAGACGTGCATATAACTAGCAGCATTGTGTTTTGTAGTTCTAAGACGCGTTACTAACAGTAACACTTAAACCATGTCCTCTTATCTAATTTAACAAGCCAATTTAAAAATCTCATACATTTCATATCGATCTCGTAATGGTCGTCGATGCTGTGTACAAAACAGGATCATTCCAGACGGCATGAACAATCCAACTGTGAGATAAAGTGCTGTGTAATGCTGGAAGATCTGACCAGTCCAGTCCTCTACAGTGGAGACTCAAGAAGAAACTTATCACCTTCCAATCACATGAACAGAAGATTATAGTTAGAGATGGCTAACTGACTTACGTTCTTGGATTTTTTGTTTGGTATGTTGTTGAACAATTAGATATAATTACCTACATATTTGAATTTGTCTATATTGTCTTCTATATTCTTCTTTTCATATGTTTTAAGTCATCGGTTCTTTCTCTAATTATTGTTTTGTTAATGGTAGTTTCTGAGCTATTCACCACCTAATCTTCAGCAAAGCTTTTAGCAGAGATGTACCTTTCTCATATTTTTTTTTCAATTTTTAAAAACAGTGACCTTTTATATTGCATAAAGTAATAAAAGACATCTGGAGTATACATACGTTATTAAATTTTTCTTGTCTCCTGTTTAGTAAATTTAAATTAAATAGCTTCCAATTGCAGCCACTACACAAGTTATATTAAATCATACAAATATTACAATTTCCAATACGGTTTCCTCTACCAAGAAGTGAATAAAAAAAGAATATTGTAAGAATAGATTTTACGATCGCTGATTTTCTAACGGCAAACGCACAGATTTTCATCAGAAACCTAGAATAATGTATTATAGAGACTAAACAAAATAAATTAATCTCTGAACAGGAAGTTGAAGAGGGTCACATTGGTATCAGTGAAATGATAACATGTGGTTTCAAGTTTCCGCTTCTAGAGACATATTTATCAATATAAGATATAACAATTTCAACTCGTTATACAATCATATAACCAAAAGTGAATACTCTTCGCAAACAGTATCCACCAAAGGCAGTAGAGTTTAGAGCAGGCATCTTCACTACGCGGTCCGCGGACCGTATGCGGCCCTCAGTGTGTTAGGAATTACAAAAATAGGCCGGTGGCAATGGTATTACTGAGGAAAAAAAGGGTAAAGCTCACTTCGAGTTTTGGAAAGCAGTTGAAAAGGATAAATTTTCTTACTTAACTGACTGTGCTCAGGAAATATTATGTGTTTTTGTATCTATGTATGCCTGTGAATCTACATTCGGTAAGCTGGGGTTCATAAAACAAAAGTACAGATCTAGGCAAAAGAGTGAGAACGTCGAAAACATTTTGAAAATTTCAATTTATTCAAAACGTGCTAACATAGGTGCCATATTAGAGAGATGTGTAAGATTTCTGTCATCGGCTTCAAAGAATTAACAAATTCAGTTATTCCAAGAGTAAAGTCAAATACATTTTCCTACTTTTATTATGGAAAGCAGTTGATTCATTTTAGCGATGTAACAAACTTATGCCATAATCATACTGTTTGTAAGTTATTTAATGCCACTTGTACTTGCCGCCCTGAGGAAAACTTGATACAAACTATTTGGCTCTAAGAAATCCTAGTGATAATCGGTGATTTAGAGTGAAAGTTTTATATAAGATTCTTATAAGTAATTCGATACAAAAATTTGAGAACACATTCTGTACCGTACACAATCTGTAGCAAGAATATACAAAAGCTTCTTAACCAAGTAATTGTTGTCTATTACCCTTGACAAATCAAACGCGGAGTCGGAATACAAACACGGATACAATCAGAGATCAAACAAATCACAGTTTTAGATTGTTGTGTGAACGGAAATGTTTCCAGTATCGTTACTATGCGTGGTGTTTTTAACTACGGCGTCAGTGGGCAAAGGCAACGATTAAAATAATACTGCGCCAGTGAAGCTAAACTCTAAACACAATTCTTCCCATTCTATGATTACCTTGTGTCTGAAAGTAGACAGAGGGTATGCGTGCACTCTAACGGCGCTTAGGGACTACATTTTATGATACCTTCGAAATAATGAAGGAAATGCTTTCCTATAAAAACTCTCAGTTTCTGAGGGAAGATAGGCTAATTATTTTAAATTTTTATTTTTAAATTGTGGTAGTAGTGCATCACACGCGATATTTTGGAATGAGGTATTTATTTACTTCTCTCCTGTTCAGGTGTTCTCTGTAGTACAATTAACCAAAGTCAAAAAATCCATCCCTGAAAATTCAGTAACCAAGTTAATATTAAATGTATTTAATTTATTATTTTTTAAATACATATGTTTTGTATTGTTAATTAAAGGTTACCTACTAAAACTAATTTAGAAGGATAACAGCCTACTACAAAATTACAATTATTTACCAGTGTAGCTGGACAGGTTCCTGCGACGAAGTCACCACAATCAGTTATTTGCTTATATTTGATTATTTATTTGTTTATATTTAATTACATAAAATTGCTTCCAAATTTAAAAGCCTAAAAATAAATGTCTTGATTTTTATTTACTAAAGAAAAGAACTAAAATTTTACCGCGTTAAATTTAAATGAATCATCAAATATGAAAGAGGTGAAAATGTAAAAGTCGCAGAAAAGCCATGAACGTATTCAGTTAGCAATAAATGATCGCCCTAGTGGTTGTTCCGACGTCCGGTCGCGACGCCATATGACGCAGCGCAGTAATTCCCTTCTCAACACGACCCGACCAAGCGACTACTATTAATGCACGCCACGGTAACGGTAATTAAATTAAACGCTAATTGCTACCTTGACACGATTTCAACAGTTTCATGAAATGCCAAACATTAGGTTCACGAAACCTGCGTTTATAATCTATAAGCTTTGCCGGGCGATAAAATCAGCTGACAACCGATGAGCGACGTGAATTCTTTAAAACTTAATTACCTACTCACTGGAAATTTTAAAAACATACCACAGTTCAATTGCGTGCTTGTATTGATAGCCAAATATTTATACAACTAGGTCAAAAATGTAATAAATATACAAACGATTTGTGCGATTTTTTTAAAGCTAATAATTCAAACTTCACTACAAATAAAAAGCAGTTTGCATTAAAATGTCCTTGCTTCTAATCGGCTTCCAGCAATTTGGTTATCCGAAAGAATACGTTTTTTGAATGTCTGACAATTTAAATTATTATTCAAACTTAGATTAGGTATGCATGAGATTTCTTTTCGTAGTGCTCTACATTAAATTATACAACAATAATGAACAAGTAAGTTAAAAACAACTAGTCCAATATAAACAAAAACATTTTTAAAGTAGATTGCTACATACGAGTAGATCAACCGAAAAAAACTTCATTTTAGTTACTTTCTATTAAATAATAACAATTTATATCAATAAAGTAACATAACCTATGCGTTAAAACAACTGTTCTACCACATAAACTATAGCATAAAATTGAAGTTGCTTGATGTAATCATCTTGAATTCACTGATTAAACTAGTTTTAAAAATACTTAACTAAGTGAGTACGTAATTGCTTACTTGCTTACGTGTTTTAAAACATTCGTTCCTTTTACGAAGAGGGTTAGTAGGGGTTAGCTTCGTAAAAGGAACGAATGTTTTGAAACGCGTCAGCAAGTAAGCAATTACATTTTCATTTAGTTAAGTATTTTTAAAATTAGTATATCATAAAATCAGCTATTTTATGAAATCACATATTATCAATTAGTTTAAGCCAAATCGGACGAAATAACTATATTACACACCTTGCCCCTTTTGTGAAAAATTTATCTCCATATAAAAAATAACTTAAAAATTCAAATTGATTTAATTAGTATTTGAAATGACCCATATAAAACTAAAATTAATTCATTTTGAATTTGCTTGATTAATTAATATTTGAAAAAAACTGTATTAACATGAAGTGCAATTCACTACATGTTTAAAAAATTTATTTGAAGTTGAATGGATGAATAAAGAATATTTTAATCACGATTGAAATTTTGAACAAGATATATATATAAGGAGAGTGTGAACTAATACAAAGAATTGGAAAAAAGACAGATACTTACATCAACAACTTATCGTTTTGACTCCAGACAGTTTCAAACTTACCTGTAAAAAAATTAACAGATATTAGTTTTAAAGCAACATAACTGTTTTAGAAATGTTAGTTTCTTATAAAAATGAATCATTTTGAGATAATGTTAACGTTTATGATTAAAATTATTTGCAACAATGACATTTTATTTCTAACTTATTGAAGTTATCTTAGCAGACATATGGACCCAAATTATACATTAATCGTAGAATCAAATCTCTTTGTAAACTATCACGATAAGACAATCCAGGAATGACATCCAAATCATGCGAGCTTATCTAATACTTTGAACCACGGATAGTATCGATTGATTCTATTAATCGATACGACACAAAACACAAGGACGCCCCGACTATACTGACAATGTTGTGTTCGAATAAGCAACTCTGAGAAATTCCTACTTGAAAAGAAGAGATAACAGCTGATGTATCTCCAGTACCAGTTTGAACTCTCTAGTCAAATAGTTCTTTGTTGAAATCAATTTGCGTAGTTTTTCTAGTGCTGTATGACATTAATGACATTAATTTAGAACAGCAGTTCTTGCTTCATACTGACCGTCAAGTAACAAACATTTGCTTAATGTTTTGCCAAGGGCTTTAATTTTAACAAAACTCGTAAAGTTACCATTAAGGAGAAGCTAGTATAATCCCAGGATCTTAGGCAATCTGGCCATCGGCTGATTGTAGAAGTGATTGACGGAAACGGAATTTTAGCTGACGCTATTTTACATCATATCTTGACCATGAATCAGGAGGGATGAAATAAATCTGGCAGGAACAAACGAAGTGTTCCCATGTTCACCTGTCTGTAGACCATGTGACACTTCTTTCTCAAGAAACAAGTGATACATTTTTATTTTTTTCCAAAGTCAATTCCTACTTAAATTAACAAAGAAAATTTTTATTTTAGTTTCTTTTTATTTTATAATTACAATTAATATAAATATGTATATACATGTCAGAATAACAATATTAAGTGACAAAATAGGAAGCGAAATTCCTTGCAATTTTCTCTTCTATGTATGGTGTTGGATTATTTATTTTTGTTTGTTACTAACAACCTTTCTTTTTTTTGCCGCTTGCATTATGTTGTAGTTTCTTTCCGCTTACCTTTCGCATTGTCCGTTTGTGAAATAAGGTTCGATACCGTTGATCCAGTTTATTTTATTTTTTCCATTTATTTTAAATCCTTGAACATTATTTATGATATTGTGTGGTAAAGTGGTAGGAAGCTTGTCATTGTGCAGCCAATGCATTGCGAACTTTCACAGTGACATCATACTAATATAGGCTAATCTTTTTTGACGGAGGCGCGATTTACCCAAACTCAAAAGGCACTGACGAATCACCATTTTAAATGGTCCTATTTAAAACACCTCCTCCATCCACTGATCTCATCGGTCCCACTTCAAACAATGGCGAGAGAGTACAGCCTTAATGTCGTCTCCTGAAGCATTATCAGCTGGACTGTCCTATTCACTGAAAGCTGCCTGCAGTCCTATTCACTGATAGGTGTCTTCTGTCTTTTTCAATGAAAGCTGCCTGCTGTCTTCTTCAATGAAATCTGCCTGCTGCCTTCTTCAATGAAAGCTGTCTGCTGTCTTCTTCAATGAAAGCTGCCTGCTGTCTTCTTCAATGAATAATGCCCGCTGTCTTCTTCAATGAATAATGCCCGCTGTCTTCTTCAATGAAAGCTGCCTGCTGTCTTCTTCAATGAATAATGCCCGCTGTCTTCTTCAATGAAATCGGCCTGCTGTCCTCTTCACTGAAAACTACCTGCTGTCCTATTCAGTGAAAGGTGTCTTCTGCCTTCTTCAATGAAAGCTGTCTGCTGCCTTCTTCAATGAAAGCTGCCTGCTGTCTTCTTCAATGACAGCGGCAAGTCCTCTTCAATGAGAGCGGCCTGCTGTCCTCTTCAGTGAAAACGACCTGCTGTCCTATTCAGTGAAAGCTGCCTGCAGTCCAATTCAATGAATGTTGCCAGCTGTCTTCTTCAATGAAAGCTGCCTGCTGTCCTCATCAATGGCATTTGCCTGCTGTCCTCTTCAATGAAAGCTGTCTGCTGACCTCTCCAGTGAAAACTGCCTGCAGTCCAATTCAATGAATGTTGCCAGCTGTCTTCTTCAATGAAAGCTGCCTGCTGTCTTCTTCAATGACATCGGCAAGTTCTCTTCAATGAGAGCGGCCTGCTGTCCTCTTCAGTGAAAACGACCTGCTGTCCTATTCAGTGAAAGCTGCCTGCAGTCCAATTCAATGAATGTTGCCAGCTGTCTTTTTCAATGAAAGCTGCCTGCTGTCCTCATCAATGGCATTTGCCTGCTGTCCTCTTCAATGAAAGCGGTCGGCTGACCTCTCCAGTGAAAACTGCCTGCTGTCCTATTCAGTGAAAGCTGCCTGCAGTCCAATTCAATGAATGTTGGCAGCTGTTTTCTTCAATGAAAGCGGCATGTCCTCTTCAATGAAAGCGGCATGTCCTCTTCAATGAAAGCGGCCTGCTCTCCTCAATGAAACTTGCCTGCAATCCTCTTCAATGAAAGCTGGCTGCTGTCCTATTTAATAAAAGCTGTCTGCTATCCTCTTCAATAAAGATTGCTTACTGTCCTCTTCAATAAAATTTGCCTGCTGTCCTTTCCAATGAAATTTGCCTGCTATCCTTTTCCATGTAATCTTTGTTCATACTAATAAGAGTACTACGATTTTATCATCTTCATTGTTTAAGTTTCCGCATAGGAACCTCTAAACGTTTTTAGATTCAGTTTCTCTATTAAATGACCGTAATCATGTTCCCATGAAAAATAATATTTTTTCTTTTTGCAGTACAATTGTGGAGTAGATTTTTCTTCAAATCTAATTATATTGTCTAGATCAGGGGTTCCCAGCGTTCTAGCAACTGCGTACAGCCTGGAGGTTTTTGTAATATTTGGCGTATCACCATCCACAGGGAGTCTGGGGAAGGGGGTTTAGATCAAAAGAAATCCCTAATTTTTTTAAAAACTCATCTGTCAGAAACACGTCCATTACTTTTTTCTTTATTAAATAAGTAATCAAACTATTTATTCATTCACTTAATTTTTATATTAATTCCATTAATTTTGAATAACTATAAGACAATAAGAGAAAATTTAAACAAGTATGCACATTACAGTTTTATGCACATTACGAGTTTTATTTAATACTCATATCTATACAAAAACATGTTGTACGACTGGTTCAAAAAAAAGCCAAAAAACGTAAACATCAACAAAAATCAATGAAGGTCAATGTGAATTTTGATTATTGTGAAGCCTTGCAAAATATATACACCAGTTCAGAAAATCTACTTTCACACAAATAACTAGTGACAAACGGCATCAAAAAAAGCATAGCTTTCAGCAAGAGCATTGGATACTCGGATTTCCACCCGATCCAGAAGTATATTAATGATTTCTCTTTAAAACATCTACCATGGAACTGTCTTCTGTTAAATCGATAAAATTTGCATGTAGTTCTAACTCATTTGGGTAGCTTCCTGATATAGCCACGTGACGCTTAGCACCCGATATCTTGCCGCGTACCACCACTTGGAAACCTTTAATATTTGGCGTTCTTTAATATAGCGTTTGGCAAGTATAGTAATTTTCTAGGTTTGACTAGGCTCGCAAAAATAAAAATAAAATAAATAAACAAAGATTGCTTAAACTCTCACAGTCCGAGGGTAATTTTCAGAACTTAAAAACGTAGACATAAATAGCACACATTTTTAAAATAATTTGTGTGATGATTTTTCAGTCCTCACGACTACTCGATCAGTGAAAATCAGGATCAAGCAGTTCTTTTCCCTGAACTGTTCTTCAGTCATTTAATTCTGTCGTCTAGGACATCCTGAAACGTTAGGCTAAATCATGGCATTCTTTAATATAGCGTTTACCAAGTATAATGACTTTCTAGGTTTGATTAGGATCGTAAAAATTAAAATGAAATTTTAAACTCTCACAGTATAAGGGTAATTTTCAAAACTTTATAGTCTAAACGCAAATAGCACACATTTTTAAAATAATGATCGTGGTTCTTTTTCCAGCGGCCAAGGTCACACCCAAGGTACGGCGGTTGAAGCATAGTTCTGGTCACATCACCGTCCTTGAATCCTGTATGGCCCTGCCCTGCCCCGTATCGCATGAAATACGTCAATAATATGAAATGAGGCCACTACTCTTTGTTTTACAAGCTTTTTTTGTATAAGAACGGACAATTTGCTTTTTGTCTGTTTCAATATAAATATGAATATCTTTTATTTGAAAACCCGTTCAAAGTACTTTTGTATTAGCCGCATATCTTACATCACTTTCTCTTTTAGAGGCGTAAATAAAACTAAAGATGGTATCACCTTCCATCCCTCTTAATGAAATCACCATTGCAAGCACTAGGATTCTTTTAACGACATTGGGCCAATCCGGATAATAAGGCGTGGAAATGCTATTGAATAATTTACGAGTACCTCCTGCATTTCAGCTTCGCTTCGAGTTTACGACCCCAAAGAGTGGTGATAAAAACTCGAGAATAATCTCTCCGGCGTCCATTAATATTAACTGAAACATATTCAGCACCACCTGGTTAATCTATCTCGCACTGTTTAATAATAAAGTACACTCTGTACTTCTAAATATAAAAAATGAGATATTATTTGATTCCATCTTCATCTCAAACTGCTAGTAAACACTTGACGATACAGAATACAATATTAGTAAGTAACACTTGCCTATTGTTGTTTGATATAGAAACCCGATTCGGAAGATGTAGGGGCCTATCCCATTCAAAAGTTACTGTATTAGATGACTGTGGGATACATCTCGCCGTCCTCGATAATAAACCAAGTGAAGTGCTACACGTATGTACACATAGTCTACACGTATATGTATACTCTTGAATTTTGTACTCAATTACGTTATGTGAAATTAAATTAATATTTTACAACTTGGAGCTGCTGTGATGTAATTTTTCGTTATAAATAAATAAAACCTCTTAACTACAAAAACTTTGTACATAAATCCTAATGCACGTTCGGGTGCAAGGCAATCATCTTCAAAAGATATCATTATTACAATAACTACCCTAGTAGTTAAGGTGAGATGGTAGAGGATTTATTTATATAAACCTCTACAATTAGGATATAATTAGAAATAATGGACGATCAGAGGCGGACCATTTACAGAAAGTACAGTGCTGAAATATTCGGTGGTAGTGTTTCAAGTATAATGAAGGAATCTATATCAGATATCTTCCGAACCATGAGCTGGACAAGTATATGATTTCCCATATCTTTTATTTGCTGATTAATAATCCTTTCTACAGGTTTTGGTAATTATTAAAATCAGGGACTACAGCTCCGATCGGCGAAATTTTCTTTTCTGATCAATTTGACCTTACTGAGTACGAATCTGAAGTATTTTTTACTGCAAACACATATTTACATTTTAAAAAATAACCTAACCTAACCTAACCTGACCTAACTTTGGTGCTTACTAACGCTCCGATCAGCGAAATATTATTTTCCAGATAGATTTGACATTGCTAACATTTGAACACGAATATTAACTTTTTTCTGCGGAAAATACGAAAAATTAATTTTTTTGCACATTTTTAATGTTAGTCTAAATAGCATGTATAGCGTGAACCGGCCGAGCAGTAGCTACAGCGCATTGCACTACGTCAAAGTCATTTTATTCTAATACTAAACTTAAAATCTAAATATTTAACTTTTAGATATAATTTTATACAACATTACTATATACCTACGTTAAAATATACCTATTAAGAATCCAGTCAGGATAGATTTGGTAATAATTTTATACAACATTACTATCTACCTATATTAAAGTATACCTACGAAGTATCCAGTCGGGATAGATTTGGTAATAATTTTATACAACATTACTATCTACCTATATTAAAATACAGGTATACCTATGAAGTATCCAGTCAGGATAGATTTGGTAATAATTTTATACAACATTACTATATACCTAGGTTAAAATATACCTATTAAGAATCCAGTCAGGATAGATTTGGTAATAATTTTATACAACATTACTATCTACCTATATTAAAATACAGGTATACCTATGAAGTATCCAGTCAGGATAGATGTGGTTAAAAGTTTATACATTACTATCTACCTATATTAAAATACAGGTATACCTATGTATCCAGTCAGGATAGATTTGGTTATAATTTTATACAACATTACTATCTACCTATATTAAAATACAGGTATACCTATGAAGTATCCAGTCAGGATAGATGTGGTTAAAAGTTTATACATTACTATCTACCTATATTAAAATACAGGTATACCTATGAAGTATCCAGTCAGGATAGATTTGGTTATAATTTTATACAACATTACTATCTACCTATATTAAAATACAGGTATACCTATGAAGTATCCAGTCAGGATAGATTTGGTTATAATTTTATACAACATTACTATCTACCTATATTAAAATACAGGTATACCTATGAAGTATCCAGTCAGGATAGATGTGGTTAAAAGTTTATACAACATTACTACCTACCTATATTAAAATACAGGTATACCTATGAAGTATCCAGTCAGGATAGATTTGGTTATAATTTTATACAACATTACTATCTACCTATATTAAAATACAGGTATACCTATGAAGTATCCAGTCAGGATAGATTTGGTTATAATTTTATACAACATTACTATATACCTATATTAAAATATACCTACGAAGTATACAGTCAGGATAAATTTGGTTGTAATTTTATACAGCATTACTATATACCTATATTAAAATATACCTATCAAGTATCCAGTCAGGATAGATTTGGTTGTAATTTTCGGCAATAAGTCTGAATATTTACCAAAATTACTACCAAATCTATCCTGACTGGATACTTGATAGGTATATTTTAATATAGGTATATAGTAATGTTAAATAAAATTATAACCAAATTTATCCTGACTGGATACTTCGTAGGTATACTTTAATATAGGTATATAGTAATGTTGTATAAAAATACAACCAAATTTATCCTGACTGTATACTTCGTAGGTATATTTTAATATAGGTATATAGTAATGTTGTATAAAATTATTACCAAATCTATCCCGACTGGATACTTCGTAGGTATACTTTAATATAGGTAGATAGTAATGTTGTATAAAAATACAACCAAATTTATCCTGACTGTATACTTCGTAGGTATATTTTAATATAGGTATATAGTAATGTTGTATAAAATTATAACCAAATTTATCCTGACTGTATACTTCGTAGGTATATTTTAATATAGGTATATAGTAATGCTGTATAAAATTACAACACAATCTAGACGTAGTGCAGTGCGCTGTAGCTACTGCGCGCCGGGTTCACGCTATAGGCCTACATGCCATTACAGCCTAACATTTAAAATGTGAAAAAAGGAACTTTCCGTATTTACCGCGGAATGAAGTTGATATTCGTGTTCTACACATTAAAGTAAGTAATTTTAAAAAAATAATAATAAAAACCCAACGTCATTAAGACTATATTTTTACCAAGTTAGTTTATATACATTTTTTAAAAATGTGTTTGCAGTAAAAACAACTCCAGATACCTGTTCAGCAAGGTCAAATTAATCAGGAAAAAAAATTTGCCGATCGGGGCGGTAGTCGCTGATCTTAATAATTACCCAGGTTTTTTCATTTTCGTAATATTCCCTCGAACGTACATTAACATTTTGTGTGTAAAGATGGCTTAAGTAAAACACGAGAAAAAATATAATAATAGGAAATCCCAATATTTTGTATAAATGCCTTGGAAGAGGTGGGCTACGTGTGGCGGTGAAATCAGAAGCTACAACATTTCAAATCGTCTGTCGTTCCACAATGGATGCAATACACGAGTACTATAAAATGAATAGGGGAGATGGGTTCATACTAATATCATTAAAGCGTGTTACTATAGAGGATTTGAACAATTCCTATAGAACGGTTTGGATTAGCGGACTAGAGCCAGTTCCATTTATCATGGGTTTTCAATTATTAACCAACGATTAGCCCAGTTCCGCAGATTGCTGCCACACTCTCTAATGAATTACAGAAAACAAATTAACCACAAATCACTGTACGTACCTCATGTTTGTCATTTGAACTAACCTTTTAATACATCGAACTATATCATTATAAATATTCATTAAATACTGTTAAGAATTGTTGGCATATTTATAGATTTATTTATTTATTAAATTTATAAAGCACACGTTTCCACAAGTATTTTTCAATATTTATTTTCCAACTATTTTGGATTCAAGAAGTAGCCCACTTGGGTCAGTGAAGACACGCCCTACTGATGAAAGTTTTTAAAGCAAAAAATACTTTATAAAGGTTTGATTGAAAAAGTGTTTAATTTCAGAACATTTTCAGCCTCACAACTGATACAAGGCAAATTTATTAAACCATCACTTAGCAGATGTATGTATTGTTTTTGCCCGTTGTACATATCACTTTAATGTTATTCGAATATGTTTCACTATAGTAAAATAGAAAAAATACAATATTTTCAAAATAACCTGTTGTTATATTCATGTTCATAAGATGTTTTTTGGTTTACACAGACAGTTAACATTCCAAAAATTATGACATTTTATAACTATAAATTATATTATAAGTAAAGGTAAAGAGGATTTAGGATATCTTAAAAAAATACAAGGAATAATTTAACAAAGTCAGCCCAAAGAGTAATTAATTTCAACCTCTATTCCATTTATAGCTATTTAAAAACACCAAAACAAATATAAAAATACTATGAAAATCATAACAAAGAGTGGGTTAATATCAAGCACAAACGTTGTTAGAGAGATGTAATATCAATTAAAGTGAACTTGTCAGCTTATAAACGATCCTCTTAGAACAAAATTACTATTTCAGCATAAGCGCTCCAAATAATATCTAGAATAAATTAAACAGCATCATCAAAATTATAAAAGCATCTTAGGTTTCCAATATTAAAATATATATATAACTAAAAACACCCGAGCGAAACAGAGAACATTGACGGTCTGAGTTGACATGGGACACATCTCCCGAAACAACCGTCCTCAAAAATAAAAAAACATAAGTGCTACTATAGGCTAGGGTTACATACTAACATATTTGCAAGTGTTTTTAGTCAAAATATACTCTATCACTCTTGTGACTTAGTTTAGCGATTTTTTAAACATTTCGGATTCAATGTTTCATCATCAGAAAAATACTGAAACGGAACACTGATAGGTTAGCTACCCAAGGTTAGTTTTTAAGCTTCTCTCATTTCGTTTACTTTAGATTAAGTGATCCCATAATTTTCCTTTACTCCCAGTACAAAGGGGAATTTTCTCTAGTGCTATCAACTTTCATCTTAGCCGGGGGTGTATGAGGTCGGCACGTTTTAAAGGCCCTGATTTAGAGTAGGTTCCCTTCAGGTATGCAACCCTGTACATGATATCCAATACCCTCTCTATAGTTTACCAGAGGTTTTGTGTTTCTGGGTGTATTCATAAATCTTTTCTATCCTTCGTTGAGAATAACAGTATAACCTAATCTAACCTAACATAAACTAACCTAACCTAACTATTTTAGAGAAAAGTTTTGGTTTTTAGTACAATATAAAAATACGTACTAAAAACCATAAAAAATGTACAAAGAAACCAAAAAATTATTAAATACAAATCAACTTATATGTTTCACAAATATCACATTATTGTGTACATTATTTGCAAAGGATATCAGTTTTGTCTGAACGCCTGCAGACTAAACACAAAAAAACAAAAACAAAAAGCCCTAAAAGTAACACACAAAAACGCAGGAATGAATCATCTTAACAGTGCTGTTTACCCCTGTAGCTACTGAAAATATAATTTGGGTGATAAATTTGTAACTATGCAAAGAAACGTATATTAAGGTGCGTACAGTAGTGTGGCGATACAAATACGTTTCTAATAATTGGCCAAATCAAATACATTTTTTAATGTTGAAAATTGTAATACTTTTTAATAAAAAAGTGTCGACATTGAGATATTTGCCCCATGTTGTTCGTTGCCATTATGATACCAAATAAAGCTGACATCTATTAAATGCAAAATGCCTTACAGATTATTACAAACTCACGTCGTTAATCAAATCTCTTGTTCATTATTGTATTTTATTGCCTTCAGATGGCTCGTATTCTGTTCATACGCATGCAACTAATGACAATTATAACTGGTAATTAAAGTCTATTCCTACTTAGGTAAACAACAACAAATTTATTTTAGTTACATTTTATTAAATAATTTCAATTAATATAAACATGTATATACATATGACAGAATCACAATATAAGTGGCAAAATGTCTTGTACAAGTAACTAATCATTACGACAGTCAAACTCCTATCGTATGCAATCCACAAACGGTTTTGGTTCCAATAATGCTCTTCATATACCTCTCTAAGAGAAATGTATTAAGCTATTGACAAATTGGATCAATACCAGAGTGCTGGATTTCGAAACATGTAGTCATTCAGTTCGAATCTAACCCAGACATCAACTTTTTTAAATTTATTTAATGAATACATATTAGGAAAAACTGTATTAACGTCAATTGTCATCCGATACATGTTGTCATCCAATACATGTTGTCATCCAATACATGTTTAATAAAACGTATTTTAACTTGAGTGAAAGAATAAAAGTGCATTTTACTAACGATTGAAAATTTGAAGAGTGTGAACTAGAAGTAGGAACCAAAAAAAGAACTAGGTTACAACATATAAGATTTATACTTGTTGATATCACTCTGCAAAGAACACTACTTACTGATATTTTTTAGCAGACGCGTTTCGCACTAGGTCAGTGCAATGTTCAATGCTGTGAATCACGGACAAGACGGTTGCTTCGGTGTGTAGTGTTATTGTGAGTCTGTGGGGTTTTGGTGTTCGGTGATATGTCTTTCTTCATAGATTGGTTGTTAATTACGTGTTCTAACAGTGTTTGATTGTGAGTGTGTTTTGATTTAGAACGTGTTATGGTTGGTTTTAATAGTCGAGCATTATATTCGAAAACATAATTAACAATTCCATGGACTCACAATATTTAACAATAAACTGATCATTGCAAAACGCGTCTGCCGAAAAATACCAGTAAGAAGTGTGTTTTTTTTTGCAAAATGATATCTATAAGAATATACAGATTTTAAAAACGCCTAAAGATGAACAACACGAAAACTGCAAGAAAACATTTATACAATTTTAGTAAATTTATGTTTACTTCCATCTTAGTTTACATTTACATTAAAATATATCTAAACAAGTAATATAAAACAAAATATATTTTTAAAATCAATTCCTACTTAGGTCAATAAAAAAAACTTTAATTTTAGTTCCGTTTTAAATAATAATTACAATCGACATAAATGAAGTAACATAACTTATACGTTTAAACAACTGTTCTACCACATAACCTATAACAAAATCAGCTGTTTTATGAAATCATATGTTATCACTTATTTTCAGTCAAATGGGACGTAGTAACTATACTGCATACCTAGCTCCTATTAGTTTTTCTGTTTAAAAAAATAAAACAAAATTTAATTTAATTAATATTTGAAATAACTTTATTAACATCGAGTGTCAACCACTACAAGTTTAAAAAAAATTTAATTAAACTTGAGTGGATGAATAAAAAGTATTTTATTGACAGTTGAAATTTTGAACAAGATATATATAGGGACTAATTGACTTCAACTAATTGAAGGAATTGAAAAATAAAAAGACATTAAGGAAATCTGAGTAAATTAAATTCCAAGAAACAGAAAGTATCGTTATTCTTTTAAACAAAAAACGAAAGTAAGTTGGAATTGATACTAAATATACTGAAAACAATTACAGCCTTTTTGATACTGTACGACTTTTTGACTAAATACTGTACGACTTTTTGATACGAAGGAATAATTTTCATGACAGAAAAACAAGGCTGTACATTTAACAGAGTGTCGGCTTTGGGTAAGACTTGGTTTCCGCTGAACTCGGGCGTTTATCTTGTTATTTCAGTCGACAGAGCTTCGCTTTCACACAATTATGTGTTAACCTGGTTACCAATTGGCTGTGAGCGACTTAATCTATATCCCAGGAGGAAGGAAACTATTGCTGCTAGAATCGCTGGCTGAACAAGCTGATAGTCGTCATCATTGTACTTACCCGGCTTTACAATTTATTTCCTAGTATTTACAGATAGGTAAAAGTACTGTAAAATTTGTTAAGAAAGTGTATACAAAAAAAAATTATATATGATCTCGTTTCTATATTGTAGTTTTCTGTAAAACTGAAGTTTTGTGTTAGAGAGGTTTTGGGGGATGACTTTACCGTTTTGACCTGCCTCGGACAAGGGCTCTTTTTGTGCGCCGGTTACAGTACATCTAAAACATGGTACAGTGTGTGTTCACTGGCGACAGTGTAATAAATTATAAGTGAATTACTGCACTTTAAATGGTTATTCGGGTAGTACTTACCTCATTCTAGGAGCATATACAATAATTTGCTTTTACAGGCGATAACATTAATACTGGCTGCAGAAAAATCATTACTCAATAACCTAATTTATAAAATAATTATAGATTATTTTACGTAAAATAGTGGTGAGCTAAGACTTTTTATTATAATATTAAATTATCCTATGTTTGTAGAAAGAGTTATAGTTTCTACTGTCCTATAAAGACTGTAGAGTTTGCCATATTTTCTGTTCTACAAGGTTTTGAAATTGCTGTCTATTCATTAACAAAGCAAACAAACGTCTGACTTACATCTCTACAGCTTGACGAATTGTAAACATTACCTTCAAGAAACCTGCAGAGATATAGCTTGGAGCCTTTGCCGTCTCTGACAACTTCAGCTGCTGTCTAGTCATTAACAAAGCAAACAAACGTCTGACTTACATCTCTACAGCTTGACGAATTGTAAACATTATCTTCAAGAAACCTGCAGAGATATAGCTTGGAGCCTTTGCCGTCTCTGACAACTTCAGCTGCTGCCTAGTCATTAACAAAGCAAACAAACGTCTGACTTACATCTCTACAGATTGACGAATGGTAGAAAATTACCTTTAAGAAACCTGCAGAGAAACAATTTGGAGTCTGTCTGTTGAAAAATCTAGTTACTGTCTAACAAAACAAAGCAAACAAAAGACGCCTAACTCACACCTCAGCTCTGGTTGTCCAGGTTGACGAATGATAAAGGTTACTATCCAACTCCTACAAAGATAGAGTTTGGACCATTGCGATCTTTGTTTGACAATTCCAGTTGCTGCCTAATCTATAACGGCGCGAACAAAAGAGCCTAACTTACATCTATACAGCTTGACGAATGATAAATCTTCAAGAAAGTTGCAGATAGAGATTGGAGAATTTGTGGTCTCTGTTTGAGAGCTTCAGCTGGTGTCTAAACATTAACGAAGAAAAAAACAATGTTTGATTTAAATTTCTACCGCTTGACGGATGTTTAAAGTTACCTTCAAGAAACCTGCAGAGATAGAACTTGGAGTCTTAGCTGTATCGGTTTGAAAAATCCAGTTGTTGTCTAGTCTTTACCAAACAAACTAAGGAAATGACGTCATCTCTACAGCTTAACGGATAGTAAACATTACCTTCAAGAAACCTGCAGAAATAGAACTTGGAGTCTTATGCCTCTGTTGTTAAATTCAGTTGATGTTTAGTCTTTAACAAAACAAAGCAAACCAAAGGCTTCTGCTATATATCTCAGCTCTGATTTAAAGCTTTGCAAATGGTAAAGATTACTATCCAAATCCTACAGAGATAGAGTTTAGAGCCATTGCAGTTTTAGTTTTACAACTCCAGTAGCTGTCTTTTCTTTAACAACGCGAATAAAAAACGTTTGACTAACAGCTCTACAGCTTGAAGAATGGTAAAGATTATCTTCCAAAACCTGCAGAGACAGAGCTTCGAGAATATTTGGGCTCTGACAAATTCAGTTGCTGTCTAAACATTAACGAAGAAAGGAAACAACGTTTGAATTACAACTTTACAGCTTGATATATGGTAAAATTTATCTTCCAAAACCTGCAGAGACAGAGCTTCGAGAATTTCTGGGCTCTGACAAATTCAGTTGCTGTCTAAACATTAACGAAGAAAGGAAACAACGTTTGAATTACATCTCTACAGCGTGACAGATGGTAAACATTATCTTCCAAAACCTGCAGATACAGAGCTTCGAGAATATTTGGGCTCTGACAACTTCAGTTGCTGTCTAAACATTAACGAAGAAAGGAAACAACGTTTGAATTACATCTTTACAGCTTGATATATGGTAAAAATTATCTTCCAAAACCTGCAGAGACAGAGCTTCGAGAATATTTGGGCTCTGACAAATTCAGTTGCTGTCTAAACATTAACGAAGAAAAAAACGACGTTTGAATTACATCTCTACAGCGTGAAAGATGGTAAACATTATCTTCCAAAACCTGCAGATACAGAGCTTCGAGAATATTTGGGCTCTGACAACTTCAGTTGCTGTCTAAACATTAACGAAGAAAGGAAACAACGTTTGAATTACATCTTTACAGCTTGATATATGGTAAAAATTATCTTCCAAAACCTGCAGAGACAGAGCTTCGAGAATATTTGGGCTCTGACAAATTCAGTTGCTGTCTAAACATTAACGAAGAAAGGAAACAACGTTTGAATTACAACTTTACAGCTTGATATATGGTAAAAATTATCTTCCAAAACCTGCAGAGACAGAGCTTCGAGAATTTTTGGACTCTGACAACTTCAGTTGCTGTCTAAACATTAACGAAGAAAGGAAACAACGTTTGAATTACAACTTTACAGCTTGATATATGGTAAAATTTATCTTCCAAAACCTGCAGAGACAGAGCTTCGAAAATTTCTTTGCTCTGACAAATTCAGTTGCTGTCTAAACATTAACGAAGAAAGGAAACAACGTTTGAAATACATCTCTACAGCTTGATATATGGTAAAAATTATCTTCCAAAACCTGCAGAGCCAGAGCTTCGAGAATATTTGGGCTCTGACAAATTCAGTTGCTGTCTAAACATTAACGAAGAAAGGAAACAACGTTTGAATTACATCTCTACAGCTTGATATATGGTAAAAATTATCTTCCAAAACCTGCAGAGACAGAGCTTCGAGAATATTTGGGCTCTGACAAATTCAGTTGCTGTCTAAACATTAACGAAGAAAAAAAACAACGTTTGAATTACATCTCTACAGCGTGACAGATGGTAAACATTATCTTCCAAAACCTGCAGATACAGAGCTTCGAGAATATTTGGGGTCTGACAACTTCAGTTGCTGTCTAAACATTAACGAAGAAAGGAAACAACGTTTGAATTACATCTTTACAGCTTGATATATGGTAAAAATTATCTTCCAAAACCTGCAGAGACAGAGCTTCGAGAATATTTGGGCTCTGACAAATTCAGTTGCTGTCTAAACATTAACGAAGAAAAAAAACAACGTTTGAATTACATCTCTACAGCGTGACAGATGGTAAACATTATCTTCCAAAACCTGCAGATACAGAGCTTCGAGAATTTTTGGACTCTGACAACTTCAGTTGCTGTCTAAACATTAACGAAGAAAGGAAACAACGTTTGAATTACATCTTTACAGCTTGATATATGGTAAAAATTATCTTCCAAAACCTGCAGAGACAGAGCTTCGAGAATATTTGGGCTCTGACAACTTCAGTTGCTGTCTAAACATTAACGAAGAAAGGAAACAACGTTTGAATTACATCTCTACAGCGTGACAGATGGTAAACATTATCTTCCAAAACCTGCAGATACAGAGCTTCGAGAATTTTTGGACTCTGACAACTTCAGTTGCTGTCTAAACATTAACGAAGAAAGGAAACAACGTTTGAATTACAACTCTACAGCTTGATTTATGGTAAACATTATCTTCCAAAACCTGCAGATACAGAGCTTCGAGAATTTTTGGACTCTGACAACTTCAGTTGCTGTCTAAATATTAACGAAGAAAGGAAACAACGTTTGAATTACAACTCTACAGCTTGATTTATGGTGAACATTATCTTCCAAAACCTGCAGAGACAGAGCTTCGAGAATATTTGGGCTCTGACAAATTCAGTTGCTGTCTAAACATTAACGAAGGAAGGAAACAACGTTTGAATTACATCTTTACAGCTTGATATATGGTAAAAATTATCTTCCAAAACCTGCAGAGACAGAGCTTCGAGAATATTTGGGCTCTGACAAATTCAGTTGCTGTCTAAACATTAACGAAGAAAGGAAACAACGTTTGAATTACATCTCTACAGCGTGACAGATGGTAAACATTATCTTCCAAAACCTGCAGATACAGAGCTTCGAGAATTTTTGGACTCTGACAACTTCAGTTGCTGTCTAAACATTAACGAAGAAAGGAAACAACGTTTGAATTACAACTCTACAGCTTGATTTATGGTAAACATTATCTTCCAAAACCTGCAGATACAGAGCTTCGAGAATATTTGGGCTCTGACAACTTCAGTTGCTGTCTAAACATTAACGAAGAAAGGAAACAACGTTTGAATTACATCTTTACAGCTTGATATATGGTAAAAATTATTTTCCAAAACCTGCAGAGACAGAGCTTCGAGAATATTTGGGCTCTGACAAATTCAGTTGCTGTCTAAACATTAACGAAGAAAGGAAACAACGTTTGAATTACATCTCTACAGCGTGACAGATGGTAAACATTATCTTCCAAAACCTGCAGATACAGAGCTTCGAGAATTTTTGGACTCTGACAACTTCAGTTGCTGTCTAAACATTAACGAAGAAAGGAAACAACGTTTGAATTACAACTCTACAGCTTGATTTATGGTAAACATTATCTTCCAAAACCTGCAGAGACAGAGCTTCGAGAATATTTGGGCTCTGACAAATTCAGTTGCTGTCTAAACATTAACGAAGAAAGGAAACAACGTTTGAATTACATCTCTACAGCGTGACAGATGGTAAACATTATCTTCCAAAACCTGCAGATACAGAGCTTCGAGAATATTTGGGCTCTGACAAATTCAGTTGCTGTCTAAACATTAACGAAGAAAGGAAACAACGTTTGAATTACATCTCTACAGCGTGACAGATGGTAAACATTATCTTCCAAAACCTGCAGATACAGAGCTTCGAGAATTTTTGGACTCTGACAACTTCAGTTGCTGTCTAAACATTAACGAAGAAAGGAAACAACGTTTGAATTACAACTCTACAGCTTGATTTATGGTAAACATTATCTTCCAAAACCTGCAGAGACAGAGCTTCGAGAATATTTGGGCTCTGACAAATTCAGTTGCTGTCTAAACATTAACGAAGAAAGGAAACAACGTTTGAATTACATCTCTACAGCGTGACAGATGGTAAACATTATCTTCCAAAACCTGCAGATACAGAGCTTCGAGAATTTTTGGACTCTGACAACTTCAGTTGCTGTCTAAACATTAACGAAGAAAGGAAACAACGTTTGAATTACAACTCTACAGCTTGATTTATGGTAAACATTATCTTCCAAAACCTGCAGATACAGAGCTTCGAGAATATTTGGGCTCTGACAACTTCAGTTGCTGTCTAAACATTAACGAAGAAAGGAAACAACGTTTGAATTACATCTCTACAGCGTGACAGATGGTAAACATTATCTTCCAAAACCTGCAGATACAGAGCTTCGAGAATTTTTGGACTCTGACAACTTCAGTTGCTGTCTAAACATTAACGAAGAAAGGAAACAACGTTTGAATTACAACTCTACAGCTTGATTTATGGTAAACATTATCTTCCAAAACCTGCAGAGACAGAGCTTCGAGAATATTTGGGCTCTGACAACTTCAGTTGCTGTCTAAACATTAACGAAGAAAGGAAACAACGTTTGAATTACATCTCTACAGCGTGACAGATGGTAAACATTATCTTCCAAAACCTGCAGATACAGAGCTTCGAGAATTTTTGGACTCTGACAACTTCAGTTGCTGTCTAAACATTAACGAAGAAAGGAAACAACGTTTGAATTACAACTCTACAGCTTGATTTATGGTAAACATTATCTTCCAAAACCTGCAGATACAGAGCTTCGAGAATTTTTGGACTCTGACAACTTCAGTTGCTGTCTAAACATTAACGAAGAAAGGAAACAACGTTTGGATTACATCTCTACAGCTTGATATATGATAGACATTATCTTCCAAAACCTGCAGATACAGAGCTTCGAGCATTTCTGGGCTCTGTTTGACAACTTCAGCTGCTGTATAAGCATTAAAGAAGAAAAAAAAAACGTTTGACTTACATCTCTACGGCTTGACAAACGGTAAACATTATATTCCAATACCTGCAAAGCCAGAGCTTGGCACCCTTGTGGTCTCTTTCTGACAACTTCAGCTGCTGTCTAGTCATTAACAAAGCAAAGATATAAATCGAATTGTAAATATTAAATTCTAAGACTTGCAACCTGGAGGTTAGAAAGTCAGCTACCATTATTTAAAAAGAATACAAAATGTTCAAGTTCCGCTAATTTGACATTTGATCGTCACTTTAATACCAATTAATTCTCCATAGTAAATCCTCTGTTAACCCTCAATATTTCCTTAAACACGTGATATACAAACGGGAATGACTACGACGACTAATTAAATTACTATAGTATCCCGACAAGTCCGTGCCTGTATGGAACAGACATCAGACGTAATCACACTTTATCTAAAGCGGAAATATAAGGTTACAAGTTAGCGATATCCGCCGACCCTCACATTCACTCTTTCCGGACACACTATGCGGGTCCAGTAAATGAAATTTCTCAGTAACAAAATATTCGAAAGTTTTAATTTCTAAAATAAATGTCGGGTTTTAACTTCGTCTAAACATATTTTCTGATACACAAATTGTACATTTTAAAAAATGTATAGAATAAATACACATTTTTATTTAGTGTGTGCTTATTCCGAGTTTGGAATCTATTTTTAATACACAGGAAAACAATTTATATTCAACTATTTTCTTAATATGAACCTAAACAATATAAATAGATAGTTTTAAAATCAATCCCTACTTAGGTAAACAAAATTATTTTAGTTAATTTTTTTTAAATACAGTAAGTACAATTAATAGAAATTAAGTAACATAACCTATGCGTCTTCTACTAGATAAAATCAGCTGTTTTATGGCAAGTCAAAATGGACGAAATAACTATATGCATACCTTGTCCCTTTTTTGAAAAATGTTTTCAACATATAAAACTAAAATTAATTCATTAATGAATTTGAAAAACCTGTATTAACATGAAGTGTCCTCCATTAAAAGTTTAAAAAATATATGAGGACTTGAAGGAATGAATAAAAATTATTTTATTACAGATTGAAAATTTGAACAAGATACATATAAGGACAGTGTAACAAATAGGACATGTAATATGAAATAAAAATCCCAAAAGATATTTTATTGCTTTTCTGTGATTAGCAATTACAATAACATTAGGGGCCCTACAAGATATACAAGATATAACAATTGGCAAGCTTTACACAGTAAGTGTAAGAGCAATGACTGTGTGATAGCTCCAGAAGAACCGGGCGTTATACTCTATAAGTGTTTGAGCGTAATGTAAAATAAGATACACCCCATTAGAATTCACAGAGAGAATCTTGATCCTTCAAACGTGTTTCGAGCGTTTTCCTTCATGATATCAAAGGCTGACTTTTATGAACAATTAATACCATCTTGGATAAGAATTTGCTTCGAAATGTTGATATCTAAATGTAAATAAAGTAAAGCAGCACTTCGGACTTGTTCTAAAACAGTGATTTCATGGTGTCGAAGTAAAATCCATTATTGGAACCACGCCTTGACAAATGGACTTCAGTAAAACCAATTTTTCAATTTATATGCAAACTTAAACCATTTCAGTACCTTCAGTTATACTATCTCATTCGAAACTTTTAATTTATTGTCAAGAATATATATTGTTTGTGATTAGAATTTCATAAAACGAATACAAACCCAAACAGAAGATTTGCAGCAACCTTTTTAAGAATATATTGTACGTGATTAGGGTTTGGTAAAACGAATACAGAAATACAAACCGATACTAAAGGTTTAAAGCAACTCTCAAGAATATATTGTATTTGATTAGGGTTTCGTAAAGCGAATACATAAATACACATCCATACTGAAGGTTTCCAGCAACCTTTCAAGAAGATATTGTATTTGATTAGGGTTTCGTAAAACGAATACAGAAATACAAACCGATACTAAAGGTTTAAAGCAACCTTTCAAGAATATGTTGTATTTGATTAGGGTTTCGTAAAGCGAATACTTAATTACACATCCATACTGAAGGTTTCCAGCAACCTTTTTAAGAATATATTGTACGTGATTAGGGTTTGGTAAAACGAATACAGAAATACAAACCGATACTAAAGGTTTAAAGCAACTCTCAAGAATATATTGTATTTGATTAGGGTTTCGTAAAGCGAATACATGAATACGCATCCATACTGAAGGTTTCCAGCAACCTTTCAAGAAGATATTGTATTTGATTAGGGTTTCGTAAAACGAATACAGAAATACAAACCGATACTAAAGGTTTAAAGCAACCTTTCAAGAATATGTTGTATTTGATTAGGGTTTCGTAAAGCGAATACTTAATTACACATCCATACTGAAGGTTTCCAGCAACCTTTTTAAGAATATATTGTACGTGATTAGGGTTTGGTAAAACGAATACAGAAATACAAACCGATACTAAAGGTTTAAAGCAACTCTCAAGAATATATTGTATTTGATTAGGGTTTCGTAAAGCGAATACATAAATACACATCCATACTGAAGGTTTCCAGCAACCTTTTTAAGAATATATTGTACGTGATTAGGGTTTGGTAAAACGAATACAGAAATACAAACCGATACTAAAGGTTTAAAGCAACTCTCAAGAATATATTGTATTTGATTAGGGTTTCGTAAAGCGAATACATAAATACACATCCATACTGAAGGTTTCCAGCAACCTTTTTAAGAATATATTGTACGTGATTAGGGTTTGGTAAAACGAATACAGAAATACAAACCGATACTAAAGGTTTAAAGCAACCTTTCAAGAATATATTGTATTTGATTAGGGTTTCGTAAAGCGAATACATAAATACACATCCATACTGAAGGTTTCCAGCAACCTTTTTAAGAATATATTGTACGTGATTAGGGTTTGGTAAAACGAATACAGAAATACAAACCGATACTAAAGGTTTAAAGCAACCTTTCAAGAATATATTGTATTTGATTAGGGTTTCGTAAAGCGAATACATAAATACGCATCCATACTGAAGGTTTCCAGCAACCTTTTTAAGAATATATTGTACGTGATTAGGGTTTGGTAAAACGAATACAGAAATACAAACCGATACTAAAGGTTTAAAGCAACCTTTCACGAATATATTGTATTTGATTAGGGTTTCGTAAAGCGAATACATAAATACACATTCATACTGAAGGTTTCCAGCAACCTTTTTAAGAATATATTGTACGTGATTAGGGTTTGGTAAAACGAATACAGAAATACAAACCGATACTAAAGGTTTAAAGCAACCTTTCACGAATATATTGTATTCGATTAGGGTTTCGTAAAGCGAATACATAAATACACATTCATATTGAAGGTTTCCAGCAACCTTTCAAGAATATATTGTATTTGATTACGGTTTCGTAAAGCGAATACATAAATACACATCCATACTGAAGGTTTCCAGCAACCTTTTTAAGAATATATTGTACGTGATTAGGGTTTGGTAAAACGAATACAGAAACACAAACCGATACTAAAGGTTTAAAGCAACCTTTCAAGAATATATTGTATTTGATTAGGGTTTCGTAAAGCGAATACATAAATACACATCCATACTGAAGATTTCCAGCAACCTTTTTAAGAATATATTGTACGTGATTAGGGTTTGGTAAAACGGATACAGAAATACAAACCGATACTAAAGGTTTAAAGCAACCTTTCAAGAATATATTGTATTCGATTAGGGTTTCGTAAAGCGAATACATAAATACACATACATATTGAAGGTTTCCAGCAACCTTTCAAGAATATATTGTATTTGATTACGGTTTCGTAAAGCGAATACATAAATACACCTCCATACTGATGGTTTCCAGCAACCTTTCAAGAAGATATTGTATTTGATTAGTGTTTCGTAAAGCGAATACATAAATACACCTCCATACTGAAGGTTTCCAGCAACCTTTCAAGAATATATTGTATGCGGTTAGAATTTCGTAAAGAGAACAAAGAGTATGCGAATAGAAGAGTACAAAAACCATACTGAAGGTTTGCAATAACCATTTAACAATATATTGTAAGTTATTATGATTTCTCAAAACGAATACAGAAATACAAATCCATACTGGAGGTTTGCAGGAACCTTTAAGCAATATATTGTACGTGAGTGGGGTTTCGTAAAACGAATACAGAAATACAAACCCGTACTGAATTTTTGTAGCAACCTTCTAAGAATATATTGTAAGTGAATAGGGTTTCGCAAAACGAATACAGAAATACAAATCCATACTGAAGGTTTCCAGCAACCTTCTAAGACTTTATTGCATACGTTTTTGTGAGATATTTTATATTTCATGGCGTGATATTATTTTAGTACAGATAAGAATTTTTTACTTTATTAATTCTGAACGAATCCAAACGAATGTCTAACCTGGACAGACTATATTTCATTCAACAACTAACTTCTTATAAAATTTAGAGTGTTGAAAACGTGAAGCCACACTAGGGCCAAGCGCCAACAGTCAGGCTGGAAATTAATTAAAAAAAAAAAAAACACCATTAGTAGCAATGTTTCTCTGAGAGGAATTAGTTAACATTATTTAGCTTTAACAAACAAATCAGCAATAACCTTCACCCTCTTGGATGTGTCACAATATTGGTCACGACAGGATCTATGGTCTCTTCGGTAATCCGCATATCCCGGATAAATGAGAGGACACCGTCACAGTGTTGTAACATTCCCTCTATCTGCAAACGAAACCAGGCTGTGGGAAAAATTAGCTATGCACTATATACAGCAATCTTCGCGGGCGTAAAATGACCGTTGCTTTCTATAACTAACGGTAAAGATAAATTATCTGCTATAGTTAATTACTAATTATTTATGGTAAAACTTTGCTAATTTTGTGATTTCTAAATATTTTAAAATATGTTGTCTCCACAGATTTTTAAAAATTACTTTCATATGTAACTTTCTTTTAATTCTTTAAATTATTTTGAAAACCGTTTACTTTTGAAGTAATAACAAATTCATACGTATTCAGTGATTTCTTGGAATGAATTGGAAGACGGTCAATGCACTATTTGCAATAATAAATGATTAAGAAATTCTCTAAGCACAACATATGCTTACTAGCTATTTTGCATTTCGGTTAATATGTAAACATCAGAAGTTTTAAAACATAATACTGTGAAACAGTCTCTTAATACCTAATGATTAATGCATTAGGCAAAACATTTTGTAGTTAGAACTGTTCCTGATTTTAAATATACTGAATTAACACTGAGGGGTTTTGAATGTTCACCATATGTAGAACTAAATGTGTAATAATATACGTACAGACTTTTATATATTGTGGATTCCCGAAATTCGTCAACAGTATTAAACAACACACTTGAGGAAATCAAAAGATTATTAATGATATCAAAATATTTAAGTAAATCATAGCCTCAATCTTGATCTCATAGATCAATCTTGACAATTTATATGCACCATTTATTTCGTACATATTATTTTGATTATGGTTTATTATAGTTTTAATTTTATTAAAAGTTTTGTAAGTAAATTCTATATTTGTTTCTTTAAATAATCTTGTAATTTTGTTTATTTCGTTACCTGCGAATGTAAAAAGTTGTCCACATTTTTTTCTCTTGTATTATTTACAAAGTTATTGTCGATTTACTGTTTTCTTATTAAGTTATTATTTAATTTATCTATAGTTTTTCTTTATATATATATATATATATATATATATATATATATATATATATATATATATATATATACCAAAAATAAGAGAAATACAAACACAAGAATAATTTATTGAATTATACAATTCAAAAATTTTCGTTGGCAAAGTGTAACAACATCCAAATCGCATTCTAATTTACATACACCGGTTTGTTTCATACGCATTAATAATTTTATATTTATTCATTATATTTATTTATTAGTTTTATATGTAAATTTAACGTGTAACCAATTTAAAAGTGTAAAAAATGTTGTAGTCTCAGCTAATCGCAATAAAAATACATTTCCAAAAGTTTAAAAAGTAACAAACACCGGGATTAAGAACCAAGCATATGTAATGAGAGCCAAATAATTAAATAGTTACTTAGAACACTGTACGCTAAGGTATTATATTTGGAATTCCAATAAGTACGTTTTACGTAAATTCTCGTCCATACTTAAAATAAGGTCTCAACTAAATCAATTGCAGTACAATAAAGACCTTCTGTCTAGGGAATATGAAAGTAGCAAAATGTGAGAATGTTATTTGGCTTAAATGTGAAAAACCATTAAAAATGATTTTGCTCCTGTCATATAAACAAATAAAATTACTGGAAATTGCCAGAAACGATCATGCTTACGCAAGTGTCGGTTGTTTACTCAAGCCATTTCCGTCACAGATCCCAAGGCAGAAATGATTACCAACACATATAGGGACAGGAAGATCAAAGCGAGGAATTGCTTCTGTTGATGTTTGACGTGGAAACGTTTTACCTAGTTTACAGTGTATGTCAACAAGGTCGTGAACCAATGGGTCAATAGACTTGACAAAGCTTTCGAATATTATTGAAGCTGAACATATTCTGTTTAATTTATTTTTGAAAAATCGTCTGTTTTTACAGTTAAATTCTTTGTGAAAAAAAATATTTAAATTCTCAAGGAAATAGGTTTCTATGTTTCATTGCAGGTCATTAGAACCCTTTATCTTGGTACTACGTTTATCGTCGATGATACCCTTGTTAGTTATGGTGTATCGAAGGCAAGCGAGAGCAGGCGCATGGGGCGAGCCAACGACCTCCAGCGACCACAATCCTTCACGCCGGGGTCGTGACTCGGCCTGTCATTAGCATTTGGAGGTGGTGCCCGGACAGTTGTTTCCATTTTACCTTGGATCAGACACTCGTGTGCTGTAAAATTAACAATCCATAATTTTCTAATTCAAAAATTACTTACAAAATTACGGTAAAACAAATTACTTTAAATTACAGTAAAAAAATTACTTTAAATTACAGAAACATACTTTAACAAATAAGCGGCACCAGCGTTAAGTTTATCTAATTTATAACTTTTCCCTAAAGTAATTGTTTTTTTTTTTAAATATTCGTTATAAAACAATTGAAAATGGATAGGAATAATCTTAAAACCTACTACATGATTTTCTTAGGTTTTTTAAGAAAATTTCTTCAAACCTACCAATAGATCTTTACATTTGAACTGTATATAATACAGACCACGTAACCGTGCACTTGTCCTTGAGAAATCGCAGTAAGCTAGACGGGATGTAGAGGGTCAATATAAATACTTTCCTACAAACATGATAAATTCTTTTAAAACACTGACTTGCATGAAACGGTCAATATTAGATAAATTTGATGATAAATTGCAGACGAGATAGTTTAAGGCGAAAAAATATTAAACCATAGAACGACAGAGAATAATATATTTACGAAAATTCGTACGAAAAACGTCCTTAAAATACAATTAAACAGGCAAACAGCAATGATCGTTAATTAATAATAATTAGATAACGTAGCTCACTGGTGACCTTGAAGAAAGGGAAAACGGATGTAATTAATATAAATAGCGTGGTATTTTTCCCGCGCGTTTTACAAGATTAAACATCTAGTATATTAACAGCCAAAGGGGACAGGTTTTGTGTAGTCCTAATATATTGACAACACCTACGTTGAATAAAATTAATATGAATAGCTTACTGTGGCTTTTATAGTGGCATTTCATTGCTAACCTTTTTTTTACCTTTTTGCTGCCCAAGAACTTTTATGCTGAACTTTTTGAAATGTACAGGCAGTAAAATGAGATTTTCCCTTTCAAAAGACAAACATGGGGGAGGTTAACGCCAACACTTAGAGGTTACAGCTTATTACAGTTTGTCATGTTATTTCATACAATACACATTTTATTAATTGTTAGTAAAGGTACTTACTGGTATTTTAATTAATAAAATTAAATTAGAATGTTTAAAATAAAATGTATATTTATAAACTGTAAAATTTAAATATGAAAACTAAAATTGAAATATGATAAATTTTAAAATTGAAATACAGTATGTGAAGTTGTAAAAATGGTTACATTATTCTGAATTAACAGTAAAACCGAAGAAAGTTATAATTTCTTAGTGACTGAATTTAATTTAACCTTTATTTTCCCTTATGCTTCATTACAATTATTTGTTTTGTTCTAGCGTGTGAACCAAGCGAGAAAACGTCCTACTGGTGTTCCTAATTTTTCACACATTCCAACAGATCACTGTTCAAATGATTTTGTTCAACTCTTTTCCCTTATTTATTTTACTTTGGTTATTTATACAGTTTTACACTTTATTCTTTTACTGTTCAATTTCTGGTCTAATGAAATCTCGTTTATTTTTATACTTTCTTTTATGAATAATATTTAGTTTTGACATTTAAATACAGTAATAGTTACGAAATCTAACACAGGAGTATTTGCAACCACTTTACTAGGACGCAATGTTTATTACAAAACCTTACTGCAGTTTTCGTACAATACAGTTTTAAAACATATTACGACCACGATTCGAACAGTTAATTTCACTATCGATACCGGGCTTTCTAGCTTAATGTTCCCCATATGAGGTGACGCGTTTCGATTGCTTTCATTTTCAAATTCGTTTCTTCTATATAAATTGATAGCCCCTTTTCATTATTCGTATATTATTCTATAAAACCTTATGCATATTTCTGGACGTAGTCATGAATTTAAAATACCTAAATAAAGTTCAAATGTCAACAAAATAAAAAATAATATTTTTTTAAAATGTGAATACTAAATAAAAACTGAAAATATCATTTGAAATTCCCTAAACCTTCTCTTCAATAATTCTAATTAAAGTAAGCATTAAAAACAGATAATATAAAGTCAACCTTTCAAAAAAAGCTAAAATTATAAATCACTTTAATAAGGTGTCAGTTGCTATGAAAAATCAATATTTGTAAGGCAATAACAGTAACACGTAGTCCTATTAATAGGAGGTCTAAAATTAGAACAGTCCAAATCCATACCCGTAGAAAAATGGAAACATACTTAAGGGACGGAATTGCCGTAGTCATTCATTCCAAAACTCTTTCCTTTTCGTAACTATGTAAAAACGTAAAATAAACACAATGTGTGAAACATTAACACAGGTGTGGTCATCTCTGAGCGCTTACCATCAATGTCAGCTCAGAGATTGTCACCCCTTGAATCGACTTCCCAAGTTTGACCGCCAGTATAATACGGTTTTAAACCATCTTCTGTCCTTGTTTCCGGCAATGCCTTCTGCGTGGCATAGCTAAACTATAACCACGTTTTCGACATTTATAGCTTTACTAATGCTTCTAACTCTGGTGTATTTTTTTTCTGAAGGTCGGTTAACCATAGTCCAAACATCCGCCGTTCCCTTGCTCTACGTCATTTCCAATTTAAGTCAGTGTTTAGATAAAGTCCACGTTTACGCTACATAGGTCTATACTTGCAAACGGATCAATCAACCTCGCAAACACACAGAAATAGATCTATTGTTTAAAACCCTACTGAGCTTTGAAAATGAACCCCAGACCAATATTTTTCATGGAATAATTTCTCAGTTCAGTTTACTCTCTCCTATTACACCATGTAATCCAAATATATATATAGACTATATATTAATATATTAAATATGGTGATATATTTTCTTGTAATATAGTTAATAAATTTAAAATATTTCAAAAACAATAATACTTTTAATGAATATATTTATTCAAAGCTTTTCGCCGATAAAATAAATTATATAATTTACTTGTAATAAATTATATGTAGGACAAACAAAAAAGAAATTAAAAGAAAGATACAAAGAACATTTAAACGCTTACATCAAACCAAACATACACAAATCAAATTTAGTTACGCACTGTATTAATAATGGACACGAGTTTCCGGAAATAGAAAATATGAAATTATTAAAAGAATTAAATAAAGGATTAAAAATGAATATATTTGAAACATTGGAAATTTATAAGCATAAAGTTAAAGACAAATTAATTGATGAACAAATTCAAATGAGATCAAGGCACCAAACTATTTATAAGGTCATTGATGTTACAGAAAAAATTACATAAAGTGCAATACTTATAAACATATGGTCGTTTGTAGCACATATGATTTAATTTTGTAAAAATATTTTATTAGATAATTATTTTCCTGAAGATGCTGGTACTATTTTATCGACAAAAAGCTTTGAATAAATATATTCATTAAAAGTATTCTTGTTTTTGAAATATTTTTAATTTATTATATATATATTTGTAGCTTTGCAACACTGTTTTCTTGTATTCACTTATCACTTTCACTGTATGTACTTAAACAAGAATCTTACTTGGTATTTATGTGAGTTAACTTTCAAAGACAGGTCTTGTCTCCATCATCGGGCGTACATACTGAGACAAGACCTGTCTTTGAAAGTTAACTAGCATAAATACCAAGTAAGATTCTTGTTTAAGTACATATAGTGAATATATATATATATATATATATATATATATGTCTGAATGTGTGTGTGTGTGTGTGTGTGTGTGTGTGTGTGTGTGTGTGTGTGTGTGTGTGTGTGTGTGTGCGAGCGCGCGTGTGTGTTTACATTTTTTTTGGTAGGTCTATATATGTTAAAGATCTTAGGGTTTTCTGAAATCTTTACACCACCAGCATACCTCAGATGGTTTGTCTCTGTATAGTCCAAGTATATCTTATTCAATATATTTCAAGTTTGGCCCCCTCTGAAATCCTCCTTTTCTTCTTAGGCTATCAGCCATAAAACCTCTTTCGTCTTGCTGGACGAACTCCATGTCCAGGCGGGACCCGTGAGTTCTTAAATAAAGAAATGACGCTGACTTCCAGTCACTAAGTTGAACAAAATGGTCAACTATTATAAAAATTCAAAATAGCCATATAAAACGTATAAGCATATTCTTAATGAACGTCTTTAATACTAATCTACTTTTACCACTTATTAAATACCATTCAATTATGTTACCTTTGCCTTTTTATAATCCATTAACATAAGTATTGTACACAATATTAGTAGGGATAGAGAAATACAATAATGCTTTTATAATCCATTAACATAAGTACTGTACACAATATTAGGGATAGAGAAATACAATAATGCTTTTATAATCATTAACATAAGTACTGTACACAATATTAGGGATAGAGAAATACAATAATGCTTTTATAATCCATTAACATAAGTACTGTACACAATATTAGGGATAGAGAAATACAATAATGCTTTTATAATCATTAACATAAGTACTGTACACAATATTAGGGATAGAGAAATACAATAATGCTTTTATAATCCATTAACATAAGTACTGTACACAATATTAGGGATAGAGAAATACAATAATGCTTTTATAATCCATTAACATAAGTACTGTACACAATATTAGGGATAGAGAAATACAATAATGCTTTTATAATCATTAACATAAGTACTGTACACAATATTAGGGATAGAGAAATACAATAATGCTTTTATAATCCATTAACATAAGTACTGTACACAATATTAGGGATAGAGAAATACAATAATGCTTTTATAATCATTAACATAAGTACTGTACACAATATTAGGGATAGAGAAATACAATAATGCTTTTATAATCATTAACATAAGTACTGTACACAATATTAGGGATAGAGAAATACAATAATGCTTTTATAAAATGTCTCTGCTACCATCATTAGCACCTTCAAAGTTTCTTTTACATCTATCAACACAATAACACTGTCAGGTTACGAAACCAAAAGGGCCAACAAAGTACGACTGTGACAATAGGCCAGCAGCAGCTGAGGCTTGCACCTGAGCTGTACACAATAGGAAAGCCCAAAGGGCAGAAGGGTTCTCTATCAGGTAAAGCTGCCGGCTTAGGGTTCTTTTACAAATTAGAATGGTCGACGTTCGCTTTTAAGGTTGTCAGAATGAATCAAGGACGTCGAGTAATTAAGGAAAACCCGTCCGATTAGGAAACGAAATACTGTTTCTGCTAATATTTAAACTTCCGGATTGTCACAAAAGCAAAGGTGAAAACTGCAAATGAAAACATCCAACTTTATAAGTGAAATTATCGGGTCTCTGTAGACTACACGATGGATGTAAACAACCAAGCTATCTTGAAAAATGTGCGACTATATATTCTAATTATAATAACATAGAATTTCATTTATAACACTATAACTATTATTAGACTATATATAATTTTATATAAGAAATTAAATAAAATTTCCCAACGGAATTGTACTCGTGAACACAATTTAATTAATCACTTCTACATTAGTTTATGATTATCCGAACTTTAAATTTTGTAAATTTGTAAAAACTTACTCAGACAGAACGTTTTCGATCGCCCCGTGGCGATTTTCATCAGTGACTTCTCCATGGAGTTGTTAGGTCAAGCGGTGACGATTTTAAAGGCAGGTTTTCGATAGTATCAAAGAGTCTGTGTGATTTGTAATGGGTCTGTTCGTTTAATATGTTTGTACTTTGTGGTCTAAGATTTCTAGATTATGGTAAATGTCTGTGTACTTGTGTCCTGTTTCTTTTATGTGATTGTAAAATGCTGAGTTTGTGTTCTACAATTTTTTTTACAGTTACACAGTTTATACAAAATTAATGTTCGGGTAGTCATAAACAATGTTAAAGTGATTAATTAAGTTTCACCGAACGTAATGAACCACATAATTCAAGAGTACAATTAAATACATGCAACATATTAGAAACAAATATATTTTTCTTTTCAGTATTTTCATTCTTTGTTTATTTCGAATTTGTATGCTCTTAAACAAAATTGTAAAATTATTTGCTTTAAAACAAAATAACTCTATTATGAATATAATTTGATGAATAATTGCTTCTTAAAATTCTTTACAAATTTTCCAACTTTAAAATAAATATTTTACATATTTGTGAAATTATTTCCCGAGATTAAACTTTCTCCGGACTAAAAAAAGGAATTCGTTTGAGTAAATTTAGAAATGTTTGCGATGCGTTCTTCGTCTTCTAAACAGTAATATCAGCGTATTTTATAATACTATCGTGGCTCAAAATTGTATCAATACTATAAGAGGCATTTGATACAAACTGTATCAATACTGGAGAAGGCACAGCTGCAAGTACCATTGTAATAAATTTAACTTGTTCTAATATAACGTACTTGAAAACAGTAGACTATATATTTCACACTTTATTCTAATGCAGTAGAATTCTCTAATATTCGTATTAGTAGAATATTGATTCTATAATTTATCTAAAGTTTAAAAACAGGAGACCAATAATTAAACTTCATTCGAATAATAATATATCTACAGGGCTAGAAGAGACTGCATAGAAAGAATGCTTAAAACTTCATTCGAATATTAACCTATCTACTGAGTTATAAGATACCGTACAGAAAGAGTGGATTAAACTTCATTCTAATATTTATCGATCTCTGGGTTAGAAGATACCGTACAGAATGGGTGGATTAAACTTTATTCGAATATATAAAGGTTTCTGGATTAGAAGATACCGTACAGAATGGGGGATTAAACTTTATTCGAATATATAAAGGTTTCTGGATTAGAAGATACCGTACAGAATGGGGGATTAAACTTTATTCGAATATATAGAGGTTTCTGGATTAGAAGATACCGTACAGAATGGGGTATTAAACTTTTTATTCGAATATATAAAGGTTTCTGGATTAGAAGATACCGTACAGAATGGGGGATTAAACTTTATTCGAATATATAAAGGTTTCTGGATTAGAAGATACCGTACAGAATGGGGGATTAAACTTTATTCGAATATATAAAGGTTTCTGGATTAGAAGATACCGTACAGAATGGGGGATTAAACTTTATTCGAATATATAAAGGTTTCTGGATTAGAAGATACCGTACAGAATGGGGGATTAAACTTTATTCGAATAGATAAAGGTTTCTGGATTAGAAGATACCGTACAGAATGGGGGATTAAACTTTATTCGAATATATAAAGGTTTCTGGATTAGAAGATACCGTACAGAATGGGGGATTAAACTTTTTATTCGAATATATAAAGGTTTCTGGATTAGAAGATACCGTACAGAATGGGGGATTAAACTTTATTCGAATATATAAAGGTTTCTGGATTAGAAGATACCGTACAGAATGGGGGATTAAACTTTATTCGAATATATAAAAGTTTCTGGATTAGAAGATACCGTACAGAATGGGGGATTAAACTTTATTCGACTATATAAAGGTTTCTGGATTAGAAGATACCGTACAGAATGGGGGATTAAACTTTATTCGAATATATAAAGGTTTCTGGATTAGAAGATACCGTACAGAATGGGGGATTAAACTTTATTCGAATATATAAAGGTTTCTGGATTAGAAGATACCATACAGAATGGGGGATTAAACTTTATTCGAATATATAAAGGTTTCTGGATTAGAAGATACCATACAGAATGGGGGATTAAACTTTATTCGAATATATAAAGGTTTCTGGATTAGAAGATACTGTAGAGAATGGGGGATTAAACTTTATTCGAATATATAAAGGTTTCTGGATTAGAAGATACCGTACAGAATGGGGGATTAAACTTTATTCGAATATATAAAGGTTTCTGGATTAGAAGATACCGTACAGAATGGGGGATTAAACTTTATTCGAATATATAAAGGTTTCTGGATTAGAAGATACCGTACAGAATGGGGGATTAAACTTTATTCGAATATATAAAGGTTTCTGGATTAGAAGATACCGTACAGAATGGGGGATTAAACTTTATTCGAATATATAAAGGTTTCTGGATTAGAAGATACCATACAGAATGGGGGATTAAACTTTATTCGAATATATAAAGGTTTCTGGATTAGAAGATACCATACAGAATGGGGGATTAAACTTTATTCGAATATATAAAGGTTTCTGGATTAGAAGATACCGTATAGAATGGGGGATTAAACTTTATTCGAATATATAAAGGTTTCTGGATTAGAAGATACCATACAGAATGGGGGATTAAACTTTATTCGAATATATAAAGGTTTCTGGATTAGAAGATACTGTAGAGAATGTGGGATTAAACTTTATTCGAATATATAAAGGTTTCTGGATTAGAAGATACCGTACAGAATGGGGGATTAAACTTTATTCGAGTATATAAAGGTTTCTGGATTAGAAGATACCGTACAGAATGGGGGATTAAACTCTATTCGAATATATAAAGGTTTCTGGATTAGAAGATACCATACAGAATGGGGGATTAAACTTTATTCGAATATATAAAGGTTTCTGGATTAGAAGATACCATACAGAATGGGTGGATTAAACTTTATTCGAATATATAAAGGTTTCTGGATTAGAAGATACCGTACAGAATGGGGGATTAAACTTTATTCGAATATATAAAGGTTTCTGGATTAGAAGATACCATACAGAATGGGGGATTAAACTTTATTCGAATATATAAAGGTTTCTGGATTAGAAGATGCCGTACAGAATGGGGGATTAAACTTTATTCGAATATATAAAGGTTTCTGGATTAGAAGATACCATACAGAATGGGGGATTAAACTTTATTCGAATATATAAAGGTTTCTGTATTAGAAGATACCGTACAGAATGTGGGATTAAACTTTATTCGAATATATAAAGGTTTCTGGATTAGAAGATACTGTACAGAATGGGGACTAAACTTTATTCGAATATATAAAGGTTTCTGGATTAGAAGATACTGTACAGAATGGGGGATTAAACTTTATTCGAATATATAAAGGTTTCTGGATTAGAAGATACCGTACAGAATGGGGGATTAAACTTTATTCGAATTTATATAGGTTTCTGGATTAGAAGATACCGTACAGAATGGGGGATTAAACTTAGTTCGAATATATAAAGGTTTCTGGATTAGAAGATACTGTAGAGAATGGGGGATTAAACTTTATTCGAATATATAATGGTTTCTGGATTAGAAGATACCGTACAGAATGGGGGATTAAACTTTATTCGAATATATAAAGGTTTCTGGATTAGAAGATACTGTACAGAATGGGGGATTAAACTTTATTCGAATATATAAAGGTTTCTGGATTAGAAGATACTGTAGAGAATGGGGGATTAAACTTTATTCGAATATATAAAGGTTTCTGGATTAGAAGATACCGTACAGAATGGGGGATTAAACTTTATTCGAATATATAAAGGTTTCTGGATTAGAAGATACCGTACAGAATGGGGGATTAAACTTTATTCGAATATATAAAGGTTTATGGATAAGAAGATACCGTACAGAATGGGGGATTAAACTTTATTCGAATATATAAAGGTTTCTGGATTAGAAGATACCATACAGAATGGGGGATTAAACCTTCTTCGAATATATAAAGGTTTATGGATTAGAAGATACCATACAGAATGGGTGGATTAAACTTTATTCGAATATATAAAGGTTTCTGGATTAGAAGATACCGTACAGAATGGGGGATTAAACTTTATTCGAATATATAAAGGTTTCTGGATTAGAAGATACCATACAGAATGGGGGATTAAACTTTATTCGAATATATAAAGGTTTCTGGATTAGAAGATACCGTACAGAATGGGTGGATTAAACTTTATTCGAATATATAAAGGTTTCTGGATTAGAAGATACCGTACAGAATGGGGGATTAAACTTTTTATTCGAATATATAAAGGTTTCTGGATTAGAAGATACCGTACAGAATGGGGGATTAAACTTTATTCGAATATATAAAGGTTTCTGGATTAGAAGATAAAGTACAGAATGGGGGATTAAACTTTATTCGAATATATGAAGGTTTCTGGATTAGAAGATACCGTACAGAATGGGGGATTAAACTTTATTCGAATATATAAAGGTTTCTGAAGTAGAAGATACTGTACAGAATGTGGGATTAAACTTTATTCGAATATATAAAGGTTTCTGGATTAGAAGATACTGTACAGAATGGGGATTAAACTTTATTCGAATATATAAAGGTTTCTGGATTAGAAGATACCGTACAGAATGGGGGATTAAACTTTATTCGAATATATAAAGGTTTCTGGATTAGAAGATACTGTACAGAATGGGGGATTAAACTTTATTCGAATATATAAAGGTTTCTGGATTAGAAGATACCGTACAGAATGGGGGATTAAACTTTATTCAAATATATAAAGGTTTCTGGATTAGAAGATACCGTACAGAATGGGGGATTAAACTTTATTCGAATATATAAAGGTTTCTGGATTAGAAGATACCGTACAGAATGGGGGATTAAACTTTATTCGAATATATAAAGGTTTCTGGATTAGAAGATACTGTAGAGAATGGGGGATTAAACTTTATTCGAATATATAAAGCTTTCTGGATTAGAAGATACTGTACAGAATGTGGGATTAAACTTTATTCGAATATATAAAGGTTTCTGGATTAGAAGATACCGTACAGAATGGGGGATTAAACTTTATTCGAATATATAAAGGTTTCTGGATTAGAAGATACCGTACAGAATGGGGGATTAAACTTTATTCGAATATATAAAGGTTTCTGGATTAGAAGATACCGTACAGAATGGGGGATTAAACTTTATTCGAATATATAAAGGTTTCTGGATTAGAAGATACTGTACAGAGTGTGGGATTAAACTTTATTCGAATATATAAAGGTTTCTGGATTAGAAGATACCGTACAGAATGGGTGGATTAAACTTTATTCGAATATATAAAGGTTTCTGAAGTAGAAGATACTGTACAGAATGTGGGATTAAACTTTATTCGAATATATAAAGGTTTCTGGATTAGAAGATACCGTACAGAATGGGGGATTAAACTTTATTCAAATATATAAAGGTTTCTGGATTAGAAGATACTGTACAGAATGGGGGATTAAACTTTATTCGAATATATAAAGGTTTCTGGATTAGAAGATACCGTACAGAATGGGGGATTAAACTTTATTCGAATATATAAAGGTTTCTGGATTAGAAGATACTGTAGAGAATGGGGGATTAAACTTTATTCGAATATATAAAGGTTTCTGGATTAGAAGATACTGTACAGAATGTGGGATTAAACTTTATTCGAATATATAAAGGTTTCTGGATTAGAAGATACCGTACAGAATGGGGGATTAAACTTTATTCGAATATATAAAGGTTTCTGGATTAGAAGATACCGTACAGAATGGGGGATTAAACCTTCTTCGAATATATAAAGGTTTCTGGATTAGAAGATACTGTACAGAGTGTGGGATTAAACTTTATTCGAATATATAAAAGTTTCTGGATTAGAAGATACCGTACAGAATGTGGGATTAAACTTTATTCGAATATATAAAGGTTTCTGGATTAGAAGATACCGTACAGAATGGGGGATTAAACTTTATTCTAGTATATAAAGGTTTCTGGATTAGAAGATACTGTACAGAATGTGGGATTAAAGTTTATTCGAATATATAAAGGTTTCTGGATTAGAAGATACCGTACAGAATGTGGGATTAAACTTTATTCGAATATATAAAGGTTTCTGGATTATAAGATACCGTACAGAATGGGGGATTAAACTTTATTCGAGTATATAAAGGTTTCTGGGTTAGAAGATACTGTACAGAATGGGGGATTAAACTTTATTCGAATATATAAAGGTTTCTGGATTAGAAGATACCGTACAGAATGGGGGATTAAACTTTATTCGAATATATAAAGGTTTCTGGATTAGAAGATACTGTACATAATGTGGGATTAAACTTTATTCGAATATATAAAGGTTTCTGGATTATAAGATACCGTACAGAACGGGGGATTAAACTTTATTCGAGTATATAAAGGTTTCTGGGTTAGAAGATACTGTACAGAATGGGGGATTAAACTTTATTCGAATATATAAAGGTTTCTGGATTAGAAGATACTGTACAGAATGTGGGATTAAACTTTATTCGAATATATAAAGGTTTCTGGATTATAAGATACCGTACAGAACGGGGGATTAAACTTTATTCGAGTATATAAAGGTTTCTGGGTTAGAAGATACTGTACAGAATGTGGGATTAAACTTTATTCGATTTTTTTTTTTTTTCCCAGGCGAAAAACTTTATTCGAATATATAAAGGTTTCCGGATTAGAAGATACTGTACAGAATGTGGGATTAAACTTTATTCGAATATATAAAGGTTTCTGGATTATAAGATACCGTACAGAACGGGGAATTAAACTTTATTCGAATATATAAAGGTTTCTGAATTAGAAGATACCTTACAGAATGGGGGATTAAACTTTATTCGAATATATAAAGGTTTCTGAATTAGAAGATACCGTACAGAATGGGTGGATTAAACTTTATTCGAATATATAAAGGTTTCTGAATTAGAAGATACCGTACAGAATGGGTGGATTAAACTTTATTCGAATATATAAAGGTTTCTGGATTAGAAGATACCGTACAGAATGGGGGATTAAACTTTATTCGAATATATAAAGGTTTCTGGATTAGAAGATACTGTACAGAATGGGGGATTAAACTTTATTCGAATATATAAAGGTTTCTGGATTAGAAGATACCGTACAGAATGGGTGGATTAAACTTTATTCGAATATATAAAGGTTTCTGGATTAGAAGATACCGTACAGAATGGGGGATTAAACTTTTTATTCGAATATATAAAGGTTTCTGGATTAGAAGATACCGTACAGAATGGGGGATTAAACTTTATTCGAATATATAAAGGTTTCTGGATTAGAAGATAAAGTACAGATTGGGGATTAAACTTTATTCGAATATATAAAGGTTTCTGGATTAGAAGATACCGTACAGAATGGGGGATTAAACTTTATTCGAATATATAAAGGTTTCTGAAGTAGAAGATACTGTACAGAATGTGGGATTAAACTTTATTCGAATATATAAAGGTTTCTGGATTAGAAGATACTGTACAGAATGGGGATTAAACTTTATTCGAATATATAAAGGTTTCTGGATTAGAAGATACCGTACAGAATGGGGGATTAAACTTTATTCGAATATATAAAGGTTTCTGGATTAGAAGATACTGTACAGAATGGGGGATTAAACTTTATTCGAATATATAAAGGTTTCTGGATTAGAAGATACCGTACAGAATGGGGGATTAAACTTTATTCAAATATATAAAGGTTTCTGGATTAGAAGATACTGTACAGAATGGGGGATTAAACTTTATTCGAATATATAAAGGTTTCTGGATTAGAAGATACCGTACAGAATGGGGGATTAAACTTTATTCGAATATATAAAGGTTTCTGGATTAGAAGATACTGTAGAGAATGGGGGATTAAACTTTATTCGAATATATAAAGCTTTCTGGATTAGAAGATACTGTGCAGAATGTGGGATTAAACTTTATTCGAATATATAAAGGTTTCTGGATTAGAAGATACCGTACAGAATGGGGGATTAAACTTTATTCGAATATATAAAGGTTTCTGGATTAGAAGATACCGTACAGAATGGGTGATTAAACTTTATTCGAATATATAAAGGTTTCTGGATTAGAAGATACCGTACAGAATGGGGGATTAAACTTTATTCGAATATATAAAGGTTTCTGGATTAGAAGATACTGTACAGAGTGTGGGATTAAACTTTATTCGAATATATAAAGGTTTCTGGATTAGAAGATACCGTACAGAATGGGTGGATTAAACTTTATTCGAATATATAAAGGTTTCTGAAGTAGAAGATACTGTACAGAATGTGGGATTAAACTTTATTCGAATATATTAAGGTTTCTGGATTAGAAGATACCGTACAGAATGGGGGATTAAACTTTATTCAAATATATAAAGGTTTCTGGATTAGAAGATACTGTACAGAATGGGGGATTAAACTTTATTCGAATATATAAAGGTTTCTGGATTAGAAGATACCGTACAGAATGGGGGATTAAACTTTATTCGAATATATAAAGGTTTCTGGATTAGAAGATACTGTAGAGAATGGGGGATTAAACTTTATTCGAATATATAAAGGTTTCTGGATTAGAAGATACTGTACAGAATGTGGGATTAAACTTTATTCGAATATATAAAGGTTTCTGGATTAGAAGATACCGTACAGAATGGGGGATTAAACTTTATTCGAATATATAAAGGTTTCTGGATTAGAAGATACCGTACAGAATGGGGGATTAAACTTTATTCGAATATATAAAGGTTTCTGGATTAGAAGATACCGTACAGAATGGGGGATTAAACTTTATTCGAATATATAAAGGTTTCTGGATTAGAAGATACTGTACAGAGTGTGGGATTAAACTTTATTCGAATATATAAAGGTTTCTGGATTAGAAGATACCGTACAGAATGGGTGGATTAACTTTATTCGAATATATAAAGGTTTCTGAAGTAGAAGATACTGTACAGAATGTGGGATTAAACTTTATTCGAATATATAAAGGTTTCTGGATTAGAAGATACCGTACAGAATGGGGGATTAAACTTTATTCGAGTATATAAAGGTTTCTGGACTAGAAGATACTGTACAGAATGTGGGATTAAAGTTTATTCGAATATATAAAGGTTTCTGGATTAGAAGATACCGTACAGAATGTGGGATTAAACTTTATTCGAATATATAAAGGTTTCTGGATTATAAGATACCGTACAGAATGGGGGATTAAACTTTATTCGAGTATATAAAGGTTTCTGGGTTAGAAGATACTGTACAGAATGGGGGATTAAACTTTATTCGAATATATAAAGGTTTCTGGATTAGAAGATACCGTACAGAATGGGGGATTAAACTTTATTCGAATATATAAAGGTTTCTGGATTAGAAGATACTGTACAGAATGTGGGATTAAACTTTATTCGAATATATAAAGGTTTCTGGATTATAAGATACCGTACAGAACGGGGGATTAAACTTTATTCGAGTATATAAAGGTTTCTGGGTTAGAAGATACTGTACAGAATGGGGGATTAAACTTTATTCGAATATATAAAGGTTTCTGGATTAGAAGATACTGTACAGAATGTGGGATTAAACTTTATTCGAATATATAAAGGTTTCTGGATTATAAGATACCGTACAGAACGGGGGATTAAACTTTATTCGAGTATATAAAGGTTTCTGGGTTAGAAGATACTGTACAGAATGGGGGATTAAACTTTATTCGAATATATAAAGGTTTCTGGATTAGAAGATACTGTACAGAATGTGGGATTAAACTTTATTCGAATATATAAAGGTTTCTGGATTAGAAGATACTGTACAGAATGTGGGATTAAACTTTATTCGAATATTTAAAGGTTTCTGGATTATAAGATACCGTACAGAACGGGGGATTAAACTTTATTCGAATATATAAAGGTTTCTGAATTAGAAGATACCGTACAGAATGGGGGATTAAACTTTATTCGAATATATAAAGGTTTCTGAATTAGAAGATACCGTACAGAATGGGTGGATTAAACTTTATTCGAATATATAAAGGTTTCTGAATTAGAAGATACCGTACAGAATGGGTGGATTAAACTTTATTCGAATATATAAAGGTTTCTGGATTAGAAGATACCGTACAGAATGGGGGATTAAACTTTATTCGAATATATAAAGGTTTCTGGATTAGAAGATACTGTACAGAATGGGGGATTAAACTTTATTCGAATATATAAAGGTTTCTGGATTAGAAGATACCGTACAGAATGGGTGGATTAAACTTTATTCGAATATATAAAGGTTTCTGGATTAGAAGATACCGTACAGAATGGGGGATTAAACTTTTTATTCGAATATATAAAGGTTTCTGGATTAGAAGATACCGTACAGAATGGGGGATTAAACTTTATTCGAATATATAAAGGTTTCTGGATTAGAAGATAAAGTACAGATTGGGGGATTAAACTTTATTCGAATATATAAAGGTTTCTGGATTAGAAGATACCGTACAGAATGGGGGATTAAACTTTATTCGAATATATAAAGGTTTCTGAAGTAGAAGATACTGTACAGAATGTGGGATTAAACTTTATTCGAATATATAAAGGTTTCTGGATTAGAAGATACTGTACAGAATGGGGATTAAACTTTATTCGAATATATAAAGGTTTCTGGATTAGAAGATACCGTACAGAATGGGGGATTAAACTTTATTCGAATATATAAAGGTTTCTGGATTAGAAGATACTGTACAGAATGGGGGATTAAACTTTATTCGAATATATAAAGGTTTCTGGATTAGAAGATACCGTACAGAATGGGGGATTAAACTTTATTCAAATATATAAAGGTTTCTGGATTAGAAGATACTGTACAGAATGGGGGATTAAACTTTATTCGAATATATAAAGGTTTCTGGATTAGAAGATACCGTACAGAATGGGGGATTAAACTTTATTCGAATATATAAAGGTTTCTGGATTAGAAGATACTGTAGAGAATGGGGGATTAAACTTTATTCGAATATATAAAGCTTTCTGGATTAGAAGATACTGTGCAGAATGTGGGATTAAACTTTATTCGAATATATAAAGGTTTCTGGATTAGAAGATACCGTACAGAATGGGGGATTAAACTTTATTCGAATATATAAAGGTTTCTGGATTAGAAGATACCGTACAGAATGGGGGATTAAACTTTATTCGAATATATAAAGGTTTCTGGATTAGAAGATACCGTACAGAATGGGGGATTAAACTTTATTCGAATATATAAAGGTTTCTGGATTAGAAGATACTGTACAGAGTGTGGGATTAAACTTTATTCGAATATATAAAGGTTTCTGGATTAGAAGATACCGTACAGAATGGGTGGATTAAACTTTATTCGAATATATAAAGGTTTCTGAAGTAGAAGATACTGTACAGAATGTGGGATTAAACTTTATTCGAATATATTAAGGTTTCTGGATTAGAAGATACCGTACAGAATGGGGGATTAAACTTTATTCAAATATATAAAGGTTTCTGGATTAGAAGATACTGTACAGAATGGGGGATTAAACTTTATTCGAATATATAAAGGTTTCTGGATTAGAAGATACCGTACAGAATGGGGGATTAAACTTTATTCGAATATATAAAGGTTTCTGGATTAGAAGATACTGTAGAGAATGGGGGATTAAACTTTATTCGAATATATAAAGGTTTCTGGATTAGAAGATACTGTACAGAATGTGGGATTAAACTTTATTCGAATATATAAAGGTTTCTGGATTAGAAGATACCGTACAGAATGGGGGATTAAACTTTATTCGAATATATAAAGGTTTCTGGATTAGAAGATACCGTACAGAATGGGGGATTAAACTTTATTCGAATATATAAAGGTTTCTGGATTAGAAGATACCGTACAGAATGGGGGATTAAACTTTATTCGAATATATAAAGGTTTCTGGATTAGAAGATACTGTACAGAGTGTGGGATTAAACTTTATTCGAATATATAAAGGTTTCTGGATTAGAAGATACCGTACAGAATGGGTGGATTAACTTTATTCGAATATATAAAGGTTTCTGAAGTAGAAGATACTGTACAGAATGTGGGATTAAACTTTATTCGAATATATAAAGGTTTCTGGATTAGAAGATACCGTACAGAATGGGGGATTAAACTTTATTCGAGTATATAAAGGTTTCTGGATTAGAAGATACTGTACAGAATGTGGGATTAAAGTTTATTCGAATATATAAAGGTTTCTGGATTAGAAGATACCGTACAGAATGTGGGATTAAACTTTATTCGAATATATAAAGGTTTCTGGATTATAAGATACCGTACAGAATGGGGGATTAAACTTTATTCGAGTATATAAAGGTTTCTGGGTTAGAAGATACTGTACAGAATGGGGGATTAAACTTTATTCGAATATATAAAGGTTTCTGGATTAGAAGATACCGTACAGAATGGGGGATTAAACTTTATTCGAATATATAAAGGTTTCTGGATTAGAAGATACTGTACAGAATGTGGGATTAAACTTTATTCGAATATATAAAGGTTTCTGGATTATAAGATACCGTACAGAACGGGGGATTAAACTTTATTCGAGTATATAAAGGTTTCTGGGTTAGAAGATACTGTACAGAATGGGGGATTAAACTTTATTCGAATATATAAAGGTTTCTGGATTAGAAGATACTGTACAGAATGTGGGATTAAACTTTATTCGAATATATAAAGGTTGTTGGATTATAAGATACCGTACAGAACGGGGGATTAAACTTTATTCGAGTATATAAAGGTTTCTGGGTTAGAAGATACTGTACAGAATGGGGGATTAAACTTTATTCGAATATATAAAGGTTTCTGGATTAGAAGATACTGTACAGAATGTGGGATTAAACTTTATTCGAATATATAAAGGTTTCTGGATTAGAAGATACTGTACAGAATGTGGGATTAAACTTTATTCGAATATTTAAAGGTTTCTGGATTATAAGATACCGTACAGAACGGGGGATTAAACTTTATTCGAATATATAAAGGTTTCTGAATTAGAAGATACCGTACAGAATGGGGGATTAAACTTTATTCGAATATATAAAGGTTTCTGAATTAGAAGATATCGTACAGAATGGGTGGATTAAACTTTATTCGAATATATAAAGGTTTCTGAATTAGAAGATACCGTACAGAATGGGTGGATTAAACTTTATTCGAATATATAAAGGTTTCTGGATTAGAAGATACCGTACAGAATGGGGGATTAAACTTTATTCGAATATATAAAGGTTTCTGGATTAGCAGATACCGTACAGAATGGGGGATTAAACTTTATTCGAATATATAAATTTTTCTGGATTAGAAGATACCGTACAGAATGGGGGATTAAACTTTATTCGAATATATAAAGGTTTCTGGATTAGAAGATACCGTACAGAATGGGGGATTAAACTTTATTCGAATATATAAAGGTTTCTGGATTAGAAGATACCGTACAGAATGGGTGGATTAAACTTTATTCGAATATATAAAGGTTTCTGGATTAGAAGATACCGTACAGAATGGGGGATTAAACTTTATTCGAATATATAAAGGTTTCTGGATTAGAAGATACCGTACAGAATGGGGGATTAAACTTTATTCGAATATATAAAGGTTTCTGTATTAGAAGATACCGTACAGAATGGGGGATTAAACTTTATTCGAGTATTATCCTATCTATTAGGCTAGAATATATGCAATAGATATCCTAGATTGGGCAATAGATATCCTATCTATTGGGCTGTATAGAATGGGTGCATTAAACTTCATTCCAATATTTACCGGTTTACTGGGCTAGAAAACTTTTACAGAATGGTGTTTCATGCTTTATTCCAATAATAATTGATCTACTGGGCTAGAAAAGACTGGATAGAAAGGATGGTTAAAACTGAATTCGAATATTAACTTATCTACTGGGTTATAAGATACTGTAAAAAATGGGCGCACTAAACTTCTACTAATATTAACTTATCTACTGGTCTAATAAAATACTGTGCAGAATATGTGTATTAAACTTCATTTGAATATTAAACTATCTACTGGGCTAGAAGAGACTGTACAGATTGGGTGCATTAAACCCCATTCGAACATTTACCGGTCTCTGGGTTAGAAGATACTGTACAGAATGGGTGCATTAAACTTCATTTGAATATTTACCGGTCTCTGGGTTAGAAGATACTGTACAGAATGGGTGCATTAAACTTCATTTGAACATTAACCTATCTACTGGGCTAGAAGAGACTGTACAGAATGGGTGCATTAAACTCCATTCGAATATTTACCGGACTCTGGATTAGAAGTTACCGTACAAAATGGGTGCGTGTGGTTTATATACATGCAAATTATGAGCAACGCTCGAAAACATAAGACATTTCATTTTACAACCTCCAAGTAAAAATCTGATTATATAATGAAACTATTATTTAGAAGTAATTTTATTCATAATTCTTCTGCATGTAAAACTAAGGCAACAATTTTACAATGGATAAAATTTTACTGTTATATGCCTTAAACGTTATTATCGTTAACGATTTCACCTAAAAAAACACAAGCAATTTTTACAACCAACATAATTCATAAGTAGGCGCTTAAGAAAAGTAATATAAATTGAAGATTAAACGGGCAGTAAATGACGTATCCCCCGGAGGGAGGAACCCTTGATTTATCTCTCCGGCACATTGTTATTAAGGCGGGATAAAACCCGGTCCTACCTGTGGCGTGGAATGTTCAAGGTTACATTAAGGATATGAGGTGTTGCGACTGTCTGAGTCTATTACAGAAAAGCAATCCGGCAGATGGAGCTGGAAGTAACACATACAAACCTTACAGACTTTTCCAACCAGTTCCACAAATTATTTATTTCAGGTTTATTGATTCTCTGATTATTTAAATAACTAATTAAATGTTTATTTAAAATGAAGAAACTGATTGCAAAAAAGTAAAACAATGAAATACTGGCAAGAAATGCCGTAAACGGAGCTTCAATCTTCGGGAATTACATTATTCTTATTGTTTAGGTGGGGAACCATTAGCAAATCTATTATAATATTTTACTTAAACATAAAAATTTAAAACCCCAGCCTTTACGTATACCAATATTCCTAACGGTACCAAAGGATACAACTTTAAAGTTGTTAACTATCGCAAAGTTATTGTTGATGTTCGCATTCATTTGTTTAAAATGTTTCTGGATTAAAATGAACAACTAAACGTTAATCATTAAATTTGAAAAGAACCTAACATTTAGACCTTCAGACTTGCCTAAAATCAGTTAATATACAGTATGTGCACAACCAATTATTCTGAGCGTGAAAGATTGTTCCTAAGTCTGGCCTTTGCTATTTTTGGTGCAAGAGATAGATTGCATCAAAATTAGGGCAACAATTTTAAGTCACTGACCTTCGAATATACTTTAGAGTATTAAAGCAAAACATTTGGAGAAAATATGACAGAAACAAAATGTGGCTCTCTTGAAACTTGAAACTGGTCGAAAAGTGAAAACTTGAATAAAAATATATACCTATTAGTTTTATAAAGATGTTAAAAAAATGTTTTGTTTAAAATAAATTATTTTTAAAAGAATTAAACTAAACTCGAAGAGTATTTTTAGTACATCTGTAAGACCCTTTTAACCAATGATGAAAATTATTCAAATAAAAGGAAAAAATATTTAGAGGATGTAGCCTACACATACTGAATGGCCTAAAGCTTAAGTTAAACCCACACTCTCCCAAGATTTTTTCAGACAGTTATACCTAATTTAACATTAAATCAGTACTGCTAGATACATGACGAAAAATGTTCCAGTATGAAGGTGTGTTTATTTGGAAAACACGTACTCATGCTCTTCAAGCTGCCAAAGCAGAAAACCACTTAAAACAATGTTTTCGGCTACTTCAAAATACTTTAACTCATTTAAAATTTAGATTCCAATGAAAAATAATTTAAAGCAAAATTTAAATTAGATATTTTGCCTACCAAGAACAAAGACGAGCCGTTGCTCATCACAGCATCCTCCCAATCAGGGGGACTTCTTGTTTCTATGACAACTGGAATGAAGAGGGTTGGCTTTTTCTAATTTCCCACTTTGCTTCGGTGACTGTGTAGCCTTCGTAAATTGCGGTATAAAAGCCAGCACTCTGACGTGATAATGCCGATCGATCTTCACCCTGGTGACTTTCAAATTGCCTTTCTAACTTTAGTTCGATATACTTAATCGGCCTGACATGGACAAATTTAAGTATCAAAGAGCTTAAGTCTTTTTTGGGTATGTTAATAAATATGGGTTTATACTCTTTGTGCACATTACAGTCTTAATAATCGTAAGATCGGACTTATAAATTAACATTTTTTAGTAATGCTTTTACAAGGGCCAGATATTTTCCAATTTTTTGGGGTTTACACACCACTAGAAAACCTTCTATCAGAAGTGCTAATGTTTTGTTGTATCTAGACGAAAAATACACAATTTTTGTTAGGAAGGCAGCATGGCCGACAGCACCTCTCAACTGACGAACCTGCAGTATGGTTTAAGGGCAGAGTTTCCTTCAAGATTTTTCAATAAAGATAAGCCAATCAGGTGGGACCGTAAGTATTTGTTGCATCAAAAAATGGCTTTGTTTATAGTCTTTTATCATATTCTGAAAAACAAAAGCTCAAATTTTGTAAAAACCAGGCATACTATACACAACTATAAAAGTACTTGCTCTCGAGGAAGAAATAATGCAAGCAGCAGGGGGATGAAGATACTACTTTTAAACTGATAGGTACTATATTAATCTAACTCCTAGCAAGAGAAGTAAAAACACATGAAATGTCATACAACAGGGATCGTCAGTTTAAACAGAATAGGGCTTTTAGAACAAATAAATAAAACAACTATAAAAAATGAAAACAGAAGTTCTGCAGATGGATTGGGTGGTTTAAGTGGTCACTATATCGAATATTATTCTTTCATCAGGAAGAGTGTGAACGGGTATCGACAATTATTTTCTGGCTACTTGGAAAAGAAACTGTAAATTCATGTATACTTTTTTTTTTTAAATGTCAATGATAACGTAAAACATTTGGACTATAGGAAACGACTAGTTAGTTAATGCCCCAACTAAATACAATTTTTTGTGTGAAACAACCAAACTTCTGAAGTTTATAAACATGTAAAAAATAGGTATCTTATGTTAACTGTGCAATATTGTTTATATCTGCATTGCAAGATGACAAATGCATTTTCAATTAAAGAAGTAAATAAACTAAGAATTTCTCAATCACTCGCATTACACATGCATGCGCAATTGAATCAAGGTTCGCGTACTCTATTTAACATGTGTTACGAGGGAAATGTTCCTTCACATAACCGAATACAGCTTTCCTAAGTTACTGCCTGTCGTAAAGACTAATTTATGCTTCACCTCGCGCTATTAGAATCTTACCCTTGCGTGATTTTACGAAGGGTTCAGCTTCACGAAGCACTACTTACGGATTAAAAACATGAACCGTCTGACAGTCGCACTGACAACACTTGATTGCACAGCTTTGGGTCTATTACAGAAAATAATGCATTTGATCGTTTTATGAGTCGTGCATTTTATTTTTCGAGAAAACCTTAACAAGAAAACACATAGACGAAATATGTACATACACAAACAATCATTATCTTTCTAAGTTTTAGAACAGCAATCGATTACTGAAAATAGTCGATTGTAGGTCTGAGTATATGTACTGTATCGCCCTTTTTTCCTGGGGTAAGTATTACCTTTATTTGAAATGTTATTTATTGCTTTAAAATGCAAAATTGAACAATTTATTAATCAATGACAAATTACAAAAGAACAAATAACACCAATGTGTCGAGTAATTAACCTTTAATTACTGCTAACTATTCCATACATATTTTAATTACTTATTAACTTTTCAAAATTTACATATATCGAGAAGGTAGTAAATTAAGTTTTCCAATTTAATTTTAAAAGTGAATATTCAAAGGACAATTTCTACCGTTCATGTGTTAACCCTTTATCATTTAAAATTCAACTTAGTTAACATTAAAATACATTTTCTTTATTATTATCTAAAACGTACCTGGTTGTGCACATTACTTGTAAAACACTATAACACATACCATTAATTACTGCACATGGCTTTTGTACACTTAACACTTCACATCGCTCTTACAAATCAGCGCTCTTAAACAAAAATGATGTAAACTTTTACTTATTTGAAACACATAAATAATCGCTTCTGACTTCTTCTTTAGTTGCGTTTATAAAATTTGGTACCGGCCTTGACATCTTAAATTTTGAATACTGGAAGCTTATAAATTTCTAAGTTATGTCCGAAAATGCCATTACGTGCGTCTCTTTCAAAGACTTTTGGAGAAGTGGGACTTTTGCAAGGGTACGCCAACGGAATTTCCCACCCTCACTAGTTATTTTGAATTTTTTGATTGGTGCTTCGGATCAGGCGATATCAGACCATATTTAAGTCACATGGCGTGATGTGCTTATTACCCTAAGTTACTAATTCGTACGATATTTTTCTATTTCGCCCGCTAGGAGCGCTCACCACCTACGCTAGATTCACAATGTGCACCAATAAAACAATTTTTTTTATATTGGGACAATATAATTATTAAATAAAAATTAAATATATTAATGAATTTATATGTAACACCTTATTTTTAAGAGTGTTACAGTACGAAAACAATGTATTTTTGGAATAGTGCATTTTATTTTTTGAGCAAAAAACAAACATATAGAAGAAAAATATACATACACGAACAATCATTAACTCTCTAAGTCTTAAAACAGCAATCGATTACTGACTATAATCGATTGCAGGTTTGAGTATATTCACGAAAATAATGCATTTTGAATATGGGTCGTGGAATATATTTTGCGAGAAAAACCTAAAACACATAAAAAACATATAGAAGAAAAATATAGGCCTACATACACGAAAAATACATTAACTTATTAAGTTTTAAAACAGCAATCGATAACTGACAATAGTCAATTGCAGATTTGGATAAGCTATCTATTTACAAAAAAATTGATTTTTTGAGTCGTGCATTTTATTTTGCTAGAAAAAGATAAAACACAAACAAAAACATAGAGAAGAAAAATATACATACACGAACAATTCATAATAATTTTGTACGTTTTAAAACTGTAATCGATTACTGACAATAGTCGATTGCAGGTTTGGTTAAGCGATCTATTCACGAAAATGATGCTCGTTGAGTCGTGTATTTTATTTTGCGAGACAAACATTAAAAAAATATATAGAAGAAAAAATATACACACACGAACAATCGATAATAATTTTGTACGTTTTAAAACTGTAATCGATTACTGACAATAGTCGATTGCAGGTTTGGTTAAGCGATCTATTCACGAAAATGATGCTCTTTGAGTCGTGTATTTTATTTTGCGAGACAAACATTAAAAAAATATATAGAAGAAAAAATATACACACACGAACAATCGATAATAATTTTGTACGTTTTAAAACAGCAATCTATTACTGACAATAGTCGATTGCAGGTTTGGTTAGGCGATCTATTCACGAAAATAATGCTTTTTGAGTCATGGATTTTATTTTGCAAGAAAACCCTAAAACATATACGGGAAAATATACATACTCAAACGATCATTAAATTCCTACATTTTAAAAGAGAAAAGAAATATCTAACATCTTAAATCTTTATCAAGTATAGATGACTTTTTTTTTTACCAAATCAACGAAATGCAATAAATGTATTATTTTTGAAGAGACATTGCAGAGAAATGATTTTGCTAACTACTTCCTTTCTGAGACAGAAAACCACTATTTTGTGAATACAGGTGTTAAAAATAAACATTTTATAAAATTGTGCCGATACGACAGGAAATTAATGTCAAATCTACTCTTAAAATGAAGATAAGCATATCCTGCGTGGATTGTTTATCGTCTTAGGCAGTCATGACGTCTACAATGTAAAATGTACAGTCAAACTGCTTGTACCTTTAAACTTTATCTTCTTGTTACATTTTCATTTTACATGAACTTTATTTATAGATGATGTTCATTCTATTTGGGGGAAAATTTCCAGACTTTGAAGACTTTAAAACATTAACGAACATACGAAACAGATGCAATACGTTTAGCAAAGTCCAAACTTTGACGCTTTGGATAAAAACCGACGTTTCAAAATGTATTCCAAAGAAGAATTCGGTTAATTTATTAATGATATTGACTAGACAATATTTTAATTACACGTTTAGTTAAATTTTTTTTATTTTGAAAAAATAGTTTTTATTTCCGCTCACTATTTTGGAATAAACTGCGGTGAATTTATAATAATATCGGAATTTTGTTGCTGTTCATGAAGAGCTGGTTGTTAATTACTTATTACTCTTAGATATTACTTGCGACCAGATTTTTTCTTAACTAAAGGTTTTTAAATTGTTAACTTACACTTGGAGGAAACGTTTTCGTCTACAACTACTTGATAAAACTCCCTGTCTGACCTAGTGCTCGAGGTTTGTTGTTATATCCACGTATAATACTCCAAGTAGAACATTTAAGAGCTAATAAAGATTTCCCCACAGCCTTATCTTTCCGCTCATGTTCAAGGCAATGATAACCTTAAAAGATTCCAGGCAATATTTCAAACAGTAGCAAACGTTTAGTCAAGAATAAGACAAGTTGAAACATGAATAAAGCCGCACTGCAGTCATCCTGAAAAGAAATGACCTTGGCCCGTTTTGATAAGAGAACATATGGTCTCTATTATCAGAGAGTTTATGCAAAGCTCATAATAAATATAGTCAGTATGAGGAAATTACTCGTAAATACCTCCTGCAAACAATAAAAATCAATTGATTATTTAAAAACTAGAAGAAAACTGGAATGTTTAAGTAGTAATATAGCCAAATCGCGACCAAATTTAATCTAATAAAAGGCTAAACTAAAAAGAATATATTTCGATGATAGTCATAAAACTCAAAATATCAAGACTTTAAAACTGAACGGAAACTTAAAATTCTATTTACTTACCGGATAGGTTCTATAAAACTACCAGTTTTTTTTTTGTTATAAAAAAACAACAAAGTTTTGTTGTTTGAAATATTACGGAGGTTCATAGAGATAAAGGAATAGAGCCAGAAATATGTAAATATAATTATAATTACAGTTATATAATGTAATATAGTATGAATGAAAATACTGTTGGTAACCCAGTCGACAAGGTTTATTTTAAATAAATGATAAACCGATTGAATTCAGCATTACTGTAGAAAGAAACGTTAGTAGAACTGTAACATTTATTTTTCATTTATTTTTTTTTTTTATGTAGGGCATAACATATTCCGCTACGGTCTGAGTTGACAATAGGACACATCTCCCGAAACGGCCGTCCTCAACAAACATAAGTAAGTGCTACTATAGGCAAGTTTATAAATATTTATAATTGTTTAGTGCAAATTCTTTCGTTTCACAGTACAAAGTTAGCAGAGCAATAGGACATTTTTACTTAAGTATAGGAGGTTTAATATTTGACCGCCTCACATTACACATGAGATGTAAGGACTTTGTTTTTAATAGCTCTAAAGGCTTGATAAGGACAACGAAATAGTTGCCGAAACGTCGATGATTTAAAATGAATATTGTTGTCTCGGTTTCAACCGTATTTTCACTCCGTGCCATACTTCATACGAGTGGTTGGATAAAACATTCATAACGTTGTTCATTTTATTGTAGTATAATTTCAACTGAAACCTCAAACATCTTCTGAACAGCACTTCTTTTTAGAGTTTTTACGCCAATTCCAGCAACACGGTTTTTTAATTTTTTTCCTTTCTAATAGTTCACATGCTTTTATATATCTTGTTCAAATTTTCAATCATTATTAAAATACTTTTTATTCATACACTCATTTTCAAATACATATTTTTAAACTTGTAGTCGACAAGACTAAAAGTTGATACAGTTTTTTCAAATATTAATTCATTAATTAAATTTAAAGAATTAATTTTAGTTTTATATGGGAGAAAAACTTTTTATGAAGGGGCAAGGTATGCAATATAAGTATTTCGTTCCATTTGGCTTAAAATAAGTGATAACATATGATTTCATAAAACAGCTGATTTTATGTTTTATAGGATGTCGGGTAGAACAGCTGTTTTAACTCATAGGTTATGTTACTTCATGAATTGTAGTTATTTATAAAATTAACTAAAATAAAGTTAATTTTTGTTGACCTAAGTAGGAATTGACTTTAAAAACTATTATATTACTTGTTAAATTGGACAAGAGAAATTATTTTTTGGAAAAACAATCACAATTCCTTTCACATGTTACCTTGTCAAATTGAAAGCTCTTTTTGTAGCACGTAACATGTGCTTTGTACAAATGGAACTGAAATGACACCTCATCAGGGAGTTAAGGACTTGCAAGAAAAATTACCGCTCTGTTTTTGCAAGTTGTGCTTAATCTCTACCCCTCTTCCCCACTATCCCTACTTCTGCGCACGCTCGTGAACGCGATCGCAGCTTTAACGCAATAACATTAAAACGCCCAACGGCTGGTCATATATTGTAAACTTGAATTTTTCCAATCTTGTCTCTTCCGTCACTCCATTACCCTCAGATTATTACCTTAATGCCATATATATCACATTATTAACGTCCCGTATTATCTTCGGCTTACAGTTCTTTCAACTTTATGCTTAGCACTTTCATTTAAAGGAACGCAGATAATTTATTCTTCATCAATCGTTCATATTGAGCCTCAAGCTTGTGCTAATTATTGCAAATTTTACACTTTCAAGTTTAAATTGGGAAAATCTCCCCTAACGCCAATCTGTACACAACTAAAAGGAATGATTACTGTTAGGGAAGCTTACACATTTTTAAGTGTAAAAATCCAAAATTCTTTTCTTCTTTAAAATTAGTTTCTAAATATTTCATTATTCAGTTAATAAAAACATTTAAATTTATTATTATTTAGATGATTTAATTTACTAAATTTTTCACAAAATACTGTCCACGTTTTAATACCATAAATGCTAAACAAACAATACTATATTGACTCTTATATTTATATTGCAATAAAACTATTCTAAACAACCCCAATACCAAGAAAATAATAAAAAATAACTAATAGTATAAGTTATCAAAGACTGACTATGTCAGTATAGTTTGTAATTTATTCTATTCTAAATTGTAATTTTGTAATAACCACCCTCTGACGATGATGATGATGATGATGATGATGATGATGATGATGATGATGATGACATTGTCATCGAAATATACAAAATGTACAAGGGTTTAATCTTAGCTAACTAGTATTATCAGTTATTTTTGAGATATTGGGGTTGTTTCCAATATTTTTATTGTAATATATTGTACCACTGTGCTCTTGATATTGTATATCTTTATTTATAATTTCAAATACTTAAATCTGTCCTATATAAGTACTCGCAGTATATTATACATTACCACTTACCTTAGGTCTAAGTAAAGTACATTTAGCAAAAATCTTACCTTTTTGTGAAGTGGCTTTCGGAGGAGTAAGACTCACTCCAATTTCAAAAGTAGTCTAAACTAGATCAATAAAGCTTGAAAATTAATTGACTGCTTATATCTCCGAAAGCCGTTCTTGTTCCATAAACTTTAAATAAGTGTATTTGATAAATGATTGCGGCAAAACAGTATATGTATGTGTGCACTTTTCTATGTGCACGCACGACCACAATAAAAGTAGATTTTATTGAGACATTTTACACTTATTATTTGTTTTGATAGTTTTTCAATGTCTATTGCAATGTTTGATACTGTCACCGGCCATCGAGAAGAGCCCTGGTGTAGTGATGAGTTACGCTCAGTTTTCAGTTCTGCGCATGCGCTGTTGATGTATTTCTGACCTACAAACATAACCTAACGGTACGGTAGTTTTTTAGTAAGTCCGAGTTATATTTTAGTAAGTAATATAAGTATTTACAGATAGGTAAAAGTACCAATTTTAATAAGAAAGGATGCACAAAATAAATTATATATGATCCCGTTTCTGCACTGTAAATTCCTTTAAAACTGACGTTTTGTGTTAGAAATGTTTTTGGGAATGAACTTATTGTTTTGACCTGCCTTGGGCCAGGGCTCTTCTCTTGCGCCGGTGACAGTAGTTCCAATTCCAAACGTTGATTCCATAATACTATTGTTTAAAACTGTGCGAGATAAAAACCTATAGTATTCATTATCGAAAACGTGTCATAAAATAAATTGTATCGAACATATAAGCTTTTAATTTGTTCAAAATTTTTCATTACTGTTCTCAAAAATTATTCACTTTGAATACTCAGTATTTATATCAGTGTTCAAACTTCGTTTAGAAATCTAACCTTGAAATCATTCTTCAAACTTTCGAGTTTCTGCCTCAACTTATTGGTGCTATATTTTAATAATTTCATCGCGTAATCGGCTCAATTGACCTCGCAAAAGGGGACTAAAGTTAGCTGACAGTCTTGCTGTCGGTACAGGACCGAACCCGACTAATAAGATCTTATTAACTTCCTGAACAAACCCTTTGTAGTCTGATATTCAGGTCATTCCTATGAATCATCTTATACAAACCTCGTTAGCATTGGATCTTCCAAATATGTCATAACAAACCACGATCGTAAAAAAAATATTTTTTTAAAAAAAGATAACGGTGCTCGACCGTCAACACTACTCACAATACTCATTACATTCCATATATCATCCAAATTCAGAAGTGCCTCGGAGGATTGAGTGACCCATCTTGACGCGCACCCTGCCTATCTGCCATACATGTTTTTTTTATGGGTCATCTACTTACCAGGCCTTGGTTTAGAAAACTAAAATTTTTGATTACAATAAAAATATTTGACAAAATCCCAATATCACAAAAATAACTAATAATACAAGTTACCTAAAACTAAACCATTAAGTAGTTAGTAAATTAGTAATAAGTAAATTCTTCACTCTAATTTGTAATTTATTGTACTGTAGATTGTAATTATGTAAAAAGACCCTCTGGTGACCATGATATGGTTATTGAAATGTACATAGTGTATCTTTTGCAAATTGTATTGTTATAGTTATTTTGTATAGTTGTATAGTTATTTTTGTGGTATTGGAGTTTTCCAATATTTTTATTGTACTATATTGTACACTATGGTCTTGACAATGCATACAATTTTTACAATTTTGTTTTCTGCATATTTTCCTTGAAAATATAAGGCAATAATGGCGTAATTATACCGATAAATGAACATTTAATCTAATTAAATTAATATAGGAAATCGATATCTAACGGATGGTATGTTTTCTATTATCTTTAGGAGTGACATAATTACACTGTTTGGGCATTATTTTCAAGGAATAATATGAAAAATTCAAAAATATCAGTAAATTTTACTTTAATGCTACAGTTTAAAAAAGTTTAGTTCCGTAGGTCTAGCAGGTGACTCATCGGTGTTAGGTAGGCTGCCGGGCCGGATTAAAGCGAGTGAATGTGTGAGGGTTACCTAATCGTCTACAGCTCTTCCGAGTTTGGATGAAGTATGTTAGGCTCAGTATGAACATAATTACTAAATTTTTGAATTAGTTCTGAATAAATCCTTTTCCACAAACAATAATTACATCTTTCGTAACAATTTCGAAAATTGCCCACAACGTGGTAAACAGATTTTGTTTACTAAGAACAAAGCAAAACGTCATGAATACGTTTACATAAACAATGCAATGTTTTCCCCGATCTTTGATGGAGCGCGTCAGTTGTTACGCGGCGCGATTCCACGGTTGTAAACTGTTATTGCATCCTTGTCGGAATCCATGACTTTAGATGTGTTTTTAACTGGTAGCCAATCAGCAACTCTAGAATCGAAATTAATATAAACGACTCGCACGAAAATGGTAAGCTAGGCTTAATCAGGAATATGAATTGATTTGTCTGGAGCATTGCTTTAAACCTTCTTGTATGGAAGCCCATCAAACAAATAGTTTGCTAGCCAGACATTAGTTTATATTAATATTATTTATTATTAATATTAACCTATTATTATTACCTTTTTTCTCGGACGAAAAACCAAATAAGATTATCATCGCCATTACCGCTTACCCGAACCACCACGCATTCCCCAAGCTGAGTTCCATAAACTATAATTATTTTAGTTTTTAACAGCCATTGTTGAACGTTATAACTTTAAAACAAGAAAATAGTGGATAGCTGCTACTATCAATATTCTGTAAGTGTGAACAATATTACGATATATTCAAATAATGAATAACTAATGCGATGTTTTTTTCTTGAGTTTCTTTCAAACCTTTACTCCCTTAATAAATACTTAATAGTCTTGGCCGGCCCGGGCCACATCCCCCGTAATATGGCCAAAGCCAAATTGGTCTACAACTGGGATCTTCACTAGGATTTCTTAGAGCCAAATAATTTGCTTATGGTTTTCCTCAGGGTCGCAAGTACAAGTGGCATTTAATAACTTACAAACAGTATTATTATAAAATAAGTTTATTACATCACAAAAACAAATCAGGTGTTTGGCACAATAAAAGAAGGAAAATGTATTTTTAATACATTCCAGGAATAGACGAGTTTGTTAATTCTTTGAAGCTCTCTACTATGAGACCTATGTTAGCACGTTGGAAAAAAAATAAAACTCTACTTAAAAGAAAAAACCTCTCGATCTACGTGTTGAGAAACTTTTTAAATATATAAAATTCTCAGGCTCTACTATAAAGCTAACATTATAAATAGTTTTCACGCTCTACTATAAAGCTAACATTATAAATAGTTTTCAGGCTCTACTATAAAGCTAACATTATAAATAGTTTTCAGGCTCTACTATAAAGCTAACATTATAAATAGTTTTCAGGCTCTACTATAAAGCTAACATTATAAATAGTTTTCAGGCTCTACTATAAAGGTAACATTATAAACAGTTTTCACGCTCTACTATAAAGCTAACATTATAAATAGTTTTCAGGCTCTACTATAAAGCTAACATTATAAACAGCTTCACGCTCTACTATAAAGCTAACATTATAAATAGTTTTCAGGCTCTACTATAAAGCTAACATTATAAACAGCTTCACGCTCTACTATAAAGCTAACATTATAAATAGTTTTCAGGCTCTACTATAAAGGTAACATTATAAATAGTTTTCACGCTCTACTATAAAGCTAACATTATTAATAGTTTTCACGCTCTACTATAAAGCTAACATTATAAATAGTTTTCAGGCTCTACTATAAAGCTAACATTATAAATAGTTTTCAGGCTCTACTATAAAGCTAACATTATAAATAGTTTTCAGGCTCTACTATAAAGCTAAAATTATAATTAGTTTTCAGGCTCTACTATAAAGCTAACATTATAAACAGTTTTCATGATCTACTATAAAGCTAACATTATAAATAGTTTTCAGGCTCTACTATAAAGCTAACATTATAAATAGTTTTCAGGCTCTACTATAAAGGTAACATTATAAATAGTTTTCACGCTTTACTATAAAGCTAACATTATAAACAGTTTTCACGTTTTACTATAAAGCTAACATTATAAACAGTTTTCAGGCTCTACTATAAAGCTAACATTATAAATAGTTTTCAGGCTCTACTATAAAGCTAACATTATGAACAGTTTTCACGCTCTACTATAAAGCTAACATTATAAATAGTTTTCAGGCTCTACTATAAAGCTAACATTATAAATAGTTTTCAGGCTCTACTATAAAGGTAACATTATAAATAGTTTTCACGCTTTACTATAAAGCTAACATTATAAACAGTTTTCACGCTCTACAATAAAGCTAACATTATAAACAGTTTTCAGGCTCTACTATAAAGCTAACATTATAAATAGTTTTCAGGCTCTACTATAAAGCTAACATTATGAACAGTTTTCACGCTCTACTATAAAGCTAACATTAAATAGTTTTCAGGCTCTACTATAAAGTTAACATTATTAATAGTTTTCACGCTCTACTATAAAGCTAACATTATAAATAGTTTTCAGGCTCTACTATAAAGCTAACATTATAAATAGTTTTCACGCTCTACTATAAAGCTAACATTATAAATAGTTTTCAGGCTCTACTATAAATAGTTTTCACGCTCTACTATAAAGCTAACATTATAAATAGTTTTCAGGCTCTACTATAAAGCTAACATTATAAATAGTTTTCACGCTCTACTATAAAGCTAACATTATAAATAGTTTTCACGCTCTACTATAAGCTAACATTATAAATAGTTTTCACGGTCTACTATAAAGCTAACATTATAAATAGTTTTCAGACTCTACTATAAAGCTAACATTATAAATAGTTTTCAGGCTCTACTATAAAGCTAACATTATAAATAGTTTTCACGCTCTACTATAAAGCTAACATTATAAATAGTTTTCAGGCTCTACTATAAAGCTAACATTATAAATAGTTTTCACGCTCTACTATAAAGCTAACATTATAAATAGTTTTCAGGCTCTACTATAAAGCTAACATTATAAATAGTTTTCAGGCTCTACTATAAAGCTAACATTATAAATAGTTTTCAGGCTCTACTATAAAGCTAACATTATACATAGTTTTCAGGCTCTACTATAAAGCTAACATTTTCTTGGAAATTAAATATCACCAACCCACAAACAATTCCTAAACTGTTAAACTTGGAGGGTTTTAAATGTTTAGTTAATATTTTAGACATCCCAAATCTCGTTTCCCTTCAGATTCTGAATTTTTAATAAGCATTTCTCATGAACCTTTCAATACAAAAACAATACAGGGCACAGTAGCGTAATTATAACTACTATACCATAATAACCCTTTGCAGTATATATATATATATATATATTTTTTTTTCTTGTATAATAATACAAAAAAAACAACTGAAATTATCCAAATACAAGATGATGTTGGCACTGTTTATTAACGAAAAGCTTTGAATAAAAAATTAATAAATAATAATTCTTGTATTTGAAAACGTCACTTGTATTAGAATAACGTACGTTGTTTTTGACACACGCGCAGAAGCACGCACGCACGCACGCACACACACACACACACACACAATTCCATATCTATATTTCGCTAATACGTTAGCATAATCTGGTTTACTTGTAAGCTTCTGTTGCTAACTATTAATGTACATAAAGGTTATGTAAATATTTTCCTATAAAGTTGTGTGTTGTTAAGTGCTTACATTCATATAAACTCTTTTAAATAACACCAACTAAGTATTGACAGGTTTAACTACTACTAACAGAAATGAATACAACACATGACTTGGACAAAGAAATTATGAAGATGAATGACTCGTGAACATAGTCGGAGGAAATGATTCAACTTTTGTTTATAGGTGTGAGGATTAGTGTAATTGACATTCATGTAGCGATAAGCAGGTGCGATGTCTTGTTGAGTCATATCCTGCTGGTTCAAGCAACGCCAGGGTGTAATGGTTATTATATACGAAAGAGAATTTCCTATACAATTATCAAGTGACCATGACGTACTTGAATATTAGTAAAATTTGAGCTTAGATTGTGATCCTAATTATAACGAAAGAAACTAATAATTATTATTAAAACTAATACAAAGTTCTTGAATTTTGTAGTCCATTACCTTTGGTGAAACTTAATTAATCACTTTAACATTATTTTATGAATGTCAGAACTTTAATTTTTGTAAATTTCTAAAAATCTTTCGTAAAAAGTCACATTAGTCATAAACTAATGTTAAAGTGATTAATACTAGATATTATTATTAATAATTTTACTACTAATTAAGGTTAATTTATTTCTCATTTATTGCAAAGCTATAATTAGCACTATATTGTTATATCAATCAATAATCTTTATAGCATTATTTTTTCATGTTTTATCTAACAACTACAGCACAAATCTCAATAAATATTTCTGAGCTTAGTACTGTAGTAATAGTGTACTACTTAGTAGTAAACACAAGTATTGCGCTTCTAAAACATGCTACTGAACATTGTAAAGTATGCACAGATAAATAAAACTAGCAACAGAAATAAATAACTTGTAAATAAACAGAAGTTATGAATTCTCTAGAATATTACCTTATCAATAACTACAAAAATAATGTATTTTTGAAACTCTACTACAATCAGACAATTCCTTTAGATAATTTAAACATTTTCTGTGACGTTTCTTGCGAGCTGCTTCAACGTGTTACCTAAACTAATATGGACACCCTTGATATAGTTTAGATATATCTATCTTGGAATTCTGGTCACGTACTACGGACGTTGGCCGTTAAATATAAATGTTCAGACAAATGCTAAATTTAAACAAAATTTAAAAAAAATAATTACCAAAATAAATGGCAAGCTCAATACGGGCAGATTTCCTTCGTTGTGTTTTAAATAATAATGAAAATGATGCATATACAATGCAGTAGTTATAAAAAAAACCGTTTAAAACCAAACGGTCTAAAAAAAACTTAAAGGATTTGCCTAAAATTCTCAGAACATATTCCAGCACTACCGCCCTTATTGAATATATCAATATTGCACATACAACTCAAACTCACCATCACTGTACAGTATCGAAACATTGCTGAAAATAATTTCTGATAAACGTAATGGTTGACAAAGAATTGGACACCACATTAACAACTTCAATTTACCCGAAACAGAAAAATATATATTAAACACGAATAACCCCACTATATAGTAGGAGAATTAAAGAATTAACGAGAAAAGGGCAAGAATGATGGAGTTGTATACAAGGAGAAACGTTGGCACGAAAAATACGTACGGCGAAATATGGGTACAAGAGGAAACAACAGCAAGTGATGAGGGTAAGTCGTAAATTTGACAAGCGAAAAAAGAGGGTAAGTCGTAAATTTGACAAGCGAAAAAAGCATACAAACCAGACTCCAGTTGTCAACCCAGGTCATTAACCACTACACTATTTAACTACACTATAATAACTTTCAAGGTTTTGAACTCTCCCAGTCAAAATGGGTCAAAGAAGGGTTACCATATTGTCAGTGGTAACTTTGCTTTTAACTGTTGAGGTGATAAATTCGATTTAATCGAAAGAGACTTATCAAGAGAGGCTGAAATTTCGATTCCTATGCACCTGAAACTGGTGAAAAGAGAAAAAGAACAAAGTATATTGAGTCGGACGAAAAATGTTTTTAAAAAACTACAAAAATACCTAAAAACTGGAAACTAATGTCTTGTTTAGATCTCTTTCCTAAATCCAAAAAATGGATTAGATCAGACCCAAGATGGTAAGTTCAAATTAATTAATCAAGTTGTAATACAGATTAAAATGAAAAAATTCTGTAAAATGAAAACAGATTTTTTTAACTGGTAATATAAAACAACAACAAAATTAACGAGAATACAAGCTGAGAATACACCAAAATGAAAGTGCAACATATCTCATTTTGCCAGTCCAGAGCCTAGAAAAGTTTGATGTAAATCAGGTATAATAGATAAAGTTTTAAAGGATCTCCAGTCCCGAGAAACCAAGCGACACCTATGTTTAGCTCAGAGGTAAACTCATTTATGTAGCTCAATGATTTTAAAAGATCCGTGTTCGCCTAAACGTTGTACGCTAATTTCGCCTGTCACAATGTTCTGACGTCATAGCTTACCCTCGTCATCTGTCAAAACTTGATCCCGTACGCATCCTTCGCAAAATTCCTGGTGTACGCATCTTTCGTGCTTTCGGAGCAACCGGCTACCAATATTACAGGTAAAGCTTTCAAAAAATTAAGTACTGTATTTAGAATATAGTCAGCAGAGAGGGAAACACACTAAAAACTAAACATTAATGTATTATACCGAAAATAATTATTTTTCATAAGAACCCATCTTTTAATAAGTTTATTTAGTAAAAATTGCAATTAAAAGTTTTCGTGATACTAAACAATGATATATAATAACGTTAGAGAAACAAGGAAATAAAGGACACGATCATATCGCTTGCAAAGCCTCTGTTCTTCCTGAATAAGGAAAACTACTCTCCAAGAAATTTAGTTAACCTAAAATCAAAGGATTCTAAACCAAATTAAAAATAAACTACTTACAGTATAGGAAGTTAAAAGTAGTTAAAACCAGTTGCATTTACCTGAAACAGAAAAACAAATAAATAAACACATTTCACCAACTGAAACCCTTACTTCATGCCTGAAATGGTGAAAATTTAACATACTCTTTCAATTAATTCTATTAATTGACATCCTCTTTATAATATCTTTATAAATATCATTATATATATATATATATATATATATATATATATATATATATATATATCTTGTTCAAATTTTCAATCGTAAATAAAGTACTTTTTACTCACCCACTGAAGTTCAAATACATTGCTTAAAACTTGTAGTAGATGACTCTAGATGTTAATAAAGTTTTTGAAATATTAATTCAATAATTAAATTTAATAATGACTTAATTTCGCCTTTATATGGGAGGAAAACTTTTCACTAAAGGGACAAAATATGCAATATAGTTATTTCATCCCATTTGGCTTAAAATAAGTGATAACATATGATTTCATTAACAGCTGATTTTATGCTCTAGGTTATGTGGTCGGACAGCTCTTTTAATGCATATGTTAAGGTAATTTATTTTTAATATTTGTAAGTATTTAATAAAAAAAATAACTAGAATGCAATTTTTCTTTGTTAATTTAAGTAGAAAATGACGTTAAAAGTTTTTCAATAATAGTTGTTCATTAGAGTAAAAGAGGTCTGCGAACTAATAATGTGAACATTACGGTCCATTAGGCAACTTAGGTTAACGATCGCAGATCCAAACAATGCCCGCAAACCACGGCGTATCAGTTTCACCAACCACAGAGGCCACCGCCACCCATCAGTAAGGACTGTAAAAGCACTGAGGACAAAGGCTGGAGAAAACGAAATCCTTGATACGGAACCACAATGGAAGTTTTCCAATGGAAAATAATAAGGAAAACAAACAAAAAAAGTAAACCGTGTTCTACATTTATTATTGCAATGAAAACACCGCTTAATGCCATGCTTTATAGCGGAACAGAATCTCGAGAACGGTAAAAGGGAGAAATATACGAATACTGCAATGGTTAGCAAGACGAGCTCACCTTGCATTCTATTGCTGACTAATGCACTTATACTGCAATGGTTAGCAAGACGAGCTCACCTTGCATTCTATTGCTAAGTAATGCACTTATACTGCAATGGTTAGCAAGACGAGCTCGCCTTACATTCTACTGCTGACTAATGCACTTATACTGCAATGGTTAGCAAGACGAGCTCGCCTTACATTCTATTGCTGACTAATACACTTATACTGCAATGGTTAGCAAGACGAGCTCACCTTGCATTCTATTGCTGACTAATACACTTATACTGCAATGGTTAGCAAGACGAGCTCACCTTACATTCTATTGCTGACTAATACACTTATAATGCAATGGTTAGCAAGACGAGCTCACCTTACATTCTATTGCTGACTAATACACTTATACTGCAATGGTTAGCAAGACGAGCTCACCTTGCATTCTATTGCTGACTAATGCACTTATACTGCAATGGTTAGCAAGACGAGCTCGCCTTACATTCTATTGCTGACTAATGCACTTATACTGCAATGGTTAGCAAGACGAGCTCACCTTGCATTCTATTGCTGACTAATACACTTATACTGCAATGGTTAGCAAGACGAGCTCGCCTTACATTCTATTGCTGACTAATGCAATTATACTGCAATGGTTAGCAAGACGAGCTCACCTTGCATTCTATTGCTGACTAATACACTTATACTGCAATGGTTAGCAAGACGAGCTCACCTTGCATTCTATTGCTGACTAATGCACTTATACTGCAATGGTTAGCAAGACGAGCTCACCTTGCATTCTATTGCTGACTAATGCACTTATACTGCAATGGTTAGCAAGACGAGCTCACCTTGCATTCTATTGCTGACTAATACACTTATACTGCAATGGTTAGCAAGACGAGCTCACCTTACATTCTATTGCTGATTAATACACTTATACTGCAATGGCTAGCAAGACGAGTTTACCTTGCATTCTATTGATGACTAATGCACTTATACTGCAATGGTTAGCAAGACGAGCTCGCCTTACATTCTATTGCTGACTAATGCACTTATACTGCATTGGTTAGCAAGAAGAGCTCACCTTGTATTCTATTGCTGACTAATGCACTTATACTGCAATGGTTAGCAAGACGAGCTCGCCTTGCATTCTATTGCTGACTAATGCACTTATACTGCAATGGTTAGCAAGACGAGCTCGCCTTACATTCTACTGCTGACTAATGCACTTATACTGCAATGGTTAGCAAGACGAGCTCACCTTACATTCTATTGCTGACTAATGCACTTATACTGCAATTTTTAGTAAGACGAGCTCACCTTGCATTCTACTGCTGACTAATGCACTTATACTGCAATGGTTAGCAAGACGAGCTCACCTTGCAATCTATTGCTGACTAATGCACTTATACTGCAATGGTTAGCAAGACGAGCTCGCCTTACATTCTATTGCTGACTAATGCACTTATACTGCAATGGTTAGCAAGACGAGCTCACCTTGCATTCTATTGCTGACTAATACACTTATACTGCAATGGTTAGCAAGACGAGCTCGCCTTACATTCTACTGCTGACTAATCCACTTATACTGCAATGGTTAGCAAGACGAGCTCACCTTACATTCTATTGCTGACTAATACACTTATACTGCAATGGTTAGCAAGACGAGCTCACCTTGCATTCTATTGCTGACTAATGCACTTATACTGCAATGGTTAGCAAGACGAGCTCGCCTTACATTCTATTGCTGACTAATGCACTTATACTGCAATGGTTAGCAAGACGAGCTCACCTTGCATTCTATTGCTGACTAATGCACTTATACTGCAATGGTTAGATACTGCAATGGTTAGCAAGACGAGCTCGCCTTGCATTCTATTGCTGACTAATGCACTTATACTGCAATGGTTAGCAAGACGTGCTCGCCTTACATTCTACTGCTGACTAATGCACTTATACTGCAATGGTTAGCAAGACGAGCTCACCTTGCATTCTATTGCTGACTAATGCACTTATACTGCAATGGTTAGCAAGACGAGCTCACCTTGCATTCTATTGCTGACTAATGCACTTATACTGCAATGGTTAGCAAGACGAGCTCACCTTGCATTCTATTGCTGACTAATGCACTTATACTGTAATGGTTAGCAAGACGAGCTCACCTTGCATTCTATTGCTTACTAATGCACTTATACTGCAATGATTAGCAAGACGAGCTAACCTTGCATTCTATTGCTGACTAATGCACTTATACTGCAATGGTTAGCAAGACGAGATCACCTTATATTCTATTGCTGACTAATGCACTTATACTGCAATGGTTAGCAAGATGAGCTCACCTTGCATTCTATTGCTGACTAATGCACTTATACTGCAATGGTTAGCAAGACGAGCTCGCCTTACATTCTATTGCTGACTAATGCACTTATACAGCAATAGAACCGATGCATTGTCGAAGAGCGTTAAAATATATTGTATGTTTTAACCTGTAAACTAAAAGTTCGAATTAAAAGTATAAAGGAGGTCGATGTTCTGTTTTAATATTCAAGCTGACATTATATTTACACGCTGCATTTATATACCTCGTTTGAATAAAAAAGTACTACTCATATGTTCATATAAAATTTTTGTTCATTTACAGACTTTCAACAACGGCGTGAACAAGTCTGACCGGACAGCCCTAACCTTCTCTTCTCCCCTACCTATCATAAATAGTCGTAAATCATACTGCCAGCCAAGCACATCAGCTTCCCGTTTTGAGAGTTCTGCAGCCAACACCAAAGCACAAACTATGTCTATTTTTCAAATATTAAAAGTATTATTGTTTTAAAAGCAAAACTAGATTAATAGATTGATCTTGGCAGTTTCTACGTATATCTTGTGCAACACAGACTTTCATGAAAATTTAGATTAAGGTTTTATTTAGCATCAACGTTTGAAGGGTTTGATTTTATAAATTCTTATATTTTATAAAGTTATTTATTTTAAGTTATTTTATTAAACATTATAAGTTCTAAAATTTTTTTTTGAAAATTTTTTATTAAACTACCTCCAACTGATGATTAATAAGCGTTGAAACAATTTTAAACATCATAAATCATGTTCGAGAATATAAAAATACCCCACTTAAAAGATTATCTCAATAAATTTTATGATGTAATCTAATAAAGGTTTATAATTGTTTTCAATAAAGGGTAGTGTTTACCTCTAAAAAATAAAAAGCACCCCCTAGCTCATAATAGGGCTTACCCTACGAGTAGAGAGTAATGCTTGAATCCACATTTTCTTGAAAATCTGTGTTGCTTACGATCACTATAGAGTGATACTGTATTCGTACCACCCAAGACGATTGTAAAAATGGATTTAAATGTCATTCGAGTACTATAGAAAGAACAGAAATATTGTAATAATAATAAATAAAAAAATTTCAATATCACTTTTAAATACAGTATTAATAGGTAACTATTATTCTAAGGTATTTACTTTTTTGTACTTTATTAACTGGTGGTATAATACCATCCACTGTAAATGATATTATTACTGTAATTTATTTTATCAATGTACACTTCCTTAAACTTACACACTAGTTTTCATAAAACGGCCCATCAGTTACCATAAATCTAGACTAATTAAAGTTAACTGAAAAATTTAAAAAATTAATAAAGTTAAAAACTATAATAGTAGTTGATTAAAAGGTAGCCATTTAAAAAATCTTGTTTTTAACTTATACTGATAAACCGAAAAAATCAATAAATACTAATTGTATTAACAAATGAACAAAATTTTAGTACTTCTATTTATCTTCAATAAGTGTCATCAAACAATAATAAATAATACTCAAAATCCGTTGACCAAATTTTTTAGTTTAACCTGATATACATTTTGTTACCACTCACGGTTGTTACGTTTCTGAGGATGGTAAATATACATCAGGATAAAATTAAAAATAAAAATGGTTACAGGTATTAGAGTATCATTTATAAAACTTTAGTACCATATCTAAACAAAAATATATAATTCCAGAAGAATTATTCCTAAACAATAAATAAGACATCAATTTTACCAACCTCATCGGTTTTTAAATTCTAATAATAATTTAACTAATGCATCTTCAGCACTTATTCTTTATGTACAGAAAACCTATTCTTCCTAAACATTAATTATGTCACTAAATTTATCAAACGATATTTGTTGTTTGTCCCCTCCACGTGACCAGGCGCCTGTCTAGTGCTGCAACCGCGTGTACGTTTGCACTAAGCAAGTGTCACAGCAATCAGCAACATCGATTTATTCCTTCAACCCTCCCAGCCACCAACCAACTAACGAGATACTGTAAGGCAAGGGTTCCCAAACTGGGGGTGCGCGAGACCAGTTGGAAAAAATAAGATAAATTCTCATTTAGTTAAAATTCAAGTACACAATTTATTACAATTTAGAACTAAAATTATAGGAATTTTTTTACATAGGTAATTTTAAGAGACCATTGTGTTTAGAAAATTAAAATTAAATGTATGCATTCATAACAGAAATATAAGTTTTCCTCAAATACAAAATACTATCTCAAATAGGCATGCCAGTGAAAAAAATGCAAGCTCATCCATCTCACAAACAGATTATCTCTTATCAGTTATAATTTGCCTTGCAAATTAAAACTTGAAATGCTATATCGTGTTTCTTGTGAAATTATGTACAAGTAAATATATTGTTTCTTCGTCGTATGCCCATGCCATTTATTTATAGTGTAAAGGGAAAGGGGCTTGGGAGGGTTTCAATTGAAGAGGAGGGGCCGTGGTACCAAAATGTTTTGCAACTTCTGCTGTTAGGAAATACAACGAGAATTAATATAGAGTATGGTTAGACGTAGTGGTTTATCAACCTGTTTTATAAAATATTGATCTGCTCATAATCAACTACATAATTTATACATTTAGATAAGCAGAAACAAATAACATTATTTTAATAGACAGTACTAATGTAATTTATTTCTGCACATAACTTTTACAAACCTCGGTCTCTTAGGGTTCGCCGATGGTTTTGTGGTGGTGTTATAAGGATTACAGTACACTTCAATTTGTGCTTTCGGATTGGGTGAAACGACATATCTTTGGTAAATACAAACACATATACGGCAAAAGAGCTTTAGCACGGATAATGCATCTAGATTAGCTTTGCTTCATAGCTGTATTGGATTTAATTAAGGAGAATATAATAAATTCTTTAAGAACTCTGCACTGAAGGTTTAGAGAATTTTTGTGTAAGTCATTTGTTGATTTCAGGCAGCTGAGTAGTTATTTACCGTTCGACTACTAAAGTAAATATCCTAAGATCGATCTCCGATAACACCAATTTTTGTTGTTGTATTTTACAGCTACACGGTCGATATATCCTGCGAAATTAAGTCGCGAAATATAGAAAGAGACGTCGCCAACATATTCGCAGTGACCTACTTGGTATTTGCGTAGTGGGGGCTCACCACTAAGTACTTGTCGACCCTGGCTGCTATGCGTATCGTTGCCACAACCACTGCCTTGTTCTCCACTGCGCCTAGACGCGAGAGGGGTAGACAGTTACTTGGCCTCCCACCTCCTCTAGTCGCACCCCTCGTGCGCATTTCAAGTCTCTTGCTATATCTTGTGAGTTATAGCTAGAATAATTTGCGGTTGTAATGTTTTTCTGGCCACATTGCCTTAAATAACGTAAGGCAGCCTAAGTGATGTTATTGGCATAAAGAGAATCGTTAATTCTGCTGGACAATGGAGAAGAACCGACTTTAGCTTGCATTGATTTTTTATTTTTATTCTCAAACTAAATAAAAAACTGTTTTTACATTTTTTTTTAATTATATTTTTTTAATTTTTATACAACTTCATAGGAGAATTTTCATTGTTTGTCGAAATATTACTTAGTACAGGGCGTTTCTAAATAGCTTATATAACTCTAAACTTTATAAACCGTATTACTGGTAATAATTTCTTGAGCACAGTGGACTAATTTTAATTCAATAAATAAAAACCCACGAGCCACAATATAAAAATCTTTAATTTGACAAAAAATTACTTTACGTATATCTCGATTACATAATAAGCGTCTTCAGAAGTACATTATTGAGTTTTTATTATGCGGTTAAACAACAATAATAATGTCAGTCATTGGCAGTTGATAGGCCTATGTGTTCATGTGATACGTTGAACTCTTAATGCTTATCGCTTGATACTTGTTCTGAATGAGTCATATACAAGCACTGCTCTTTGTCTGAAACGAACAATGCCAAAGTCAAAGCTTAAAGATAAATACTTTAATCTGTTTACCTCTGAATAACTAAGACGTAACAGAACTGTTTCCAATCTTAAACTAACAGCATACAGATACTTGAAAACATACAAGACGATTTTTAATTAGAATTTAACAAAAACACCAACAAATTAAATGAGTATATTGAAAAACAGTAAATGCTTTCAAATATTTTTCATTTTCTTATATCGAATGATATTTCAATTTCCTAGTATTGTCCACTCCTTGAAATAGAACTTAAAAGCTTACAAAATCTCTTCGTCTTCTATATCTTCAATTACTCCTTATCCGACGTCTCAGGGGTTTTCTTATCTACTGACGTTACCAAGTCCCCATGCAATTGCCCCAAATGCCCCCTCCAATGACGTTTCGTAATATCCGTTCGAGACAAGGTCTTGAGTAGAGAAGAGGAAATCGTCCGTATAATCCGGCGGAACACTCCCGTTGCAAAAGTTATATTTTATGTACTACAGGTTTTTATAATGTATTATTTATATAAACATTTCTGTAAATTTTCCTCCCTTATCTTCCACAACTCACACTCTGAACATCAAATTTTATACAGTTTTTAGCAACGCTGGAGTTTTATCTAACCACTAAACTATTTTATGTTCGAAAACATTATATTATTATAGTGTCAGATCTGTAGTTAAAATAGCCATATGGGAACAAATAGTTAACTCAAATAATGTTCTTACTTACGCCACAAATTTAATAGTTACTTTATACTTAGCATTTCTTTATTTTCTATGTTTCCGTTTCTCAACGTTTTAGTGAAGAAAATTATTTTTTATTATCAAATCTATCCTAATCGGATACTGTGTTCGTACATTGTAAAATACGTATAATTATTTAAATATTATGAAATAACTTAATGATCTAGATAGAATTAAAAAAATAGTTCCTTGTATATTAGAAGGGACCATCAAGTTTATGTGTGTTAGTGAATTTAAGTTAAATTCTCATTTTTGCAAAATTCAAGCGCTATTAATAAGTTACCAACATTTCCAATAAATTTATCTTGATTAGAATGTATGTTAAGTAACATGTGTTTAAACTAAAGAATCAAAAGTGAAATATTTGTATAATTTTACCTATTAATTTAACTACAGTTTTATAACTATAAAAAGATCAAAGTGTTAACGACAAAGACGTGCAACGAAGATCGACTACACTGAAGCATCAAAGCAAGTCACAAGACTAAACAAGAAAACAGAAAGCACGAGGATTAACATTTCAAAACGCACCCAACAATACAATACACGGTTTAGTCTATGCAACATGGGGTCGGAATGCCTCGAGGCTTCAACCCGGGTCTGATCTTTTATGTTGACATTTGAATAGACGTACAGCTCGGGATTTATATGTCGTTTGTGTTCGGTCAAACCTCTAATTAATGTATGCACGTTTAGCGTACACATAAATCGTATTTATACGGGACCGAGACGAACATGTTCTCGTTAAAGTTGATTGACAAAGCTCGCTTTGTTTGCTCCTGCTCCTATAAAGAACCGAGTCCCGGTCTTCGACAAACCAGTGTTGGGATAGGTGTATTCATTGTTGCAATTTAACAGAGCTCGAACTGTATATTGGCCAAATGTTTCATCTTTCTACAACTACGACGGCGTAAGGCCCAACTAACCGTATCAATATTTAGTACAATTTAACCTGTTATTACCATATATCAATGTGCTTCTTTGTTAACTGCGGTAAATAGAGAATGGGTCACCAATCTTGTGTTTGAAAAATAGCCTTCATTTTAAACTTGCGAAATATTTAATCAAAAATCAAACCTTTATATATATATATATATATATCAAAACAACTGAGGGTATTCAATAAGCCGTTCATAAATTAGTAATTATTTATTAATTTATATTCAAAGCTTTTCGTTGGTAAGCAGTACCAAGATCATCAGGAATAAATTATACAATAATGCAAGATATAAAATATATATTAAATAAGAAATAGCATTGTTGCCAAATTAATTACAATATTGACAAGTTTATCTTGTTACCGTAACATTATAAACATTGAATATAGTATCAAATTTAAAATGAATCTGTAATTGCTCATTATTAATTTCTTATTATTACTGTATTTATACATTTCGAAAGCTTCAAATATGTTCATTCTTAATCCTTTATTAATTTCTTTTATAAGTTTCATCATATTTTCTATATTTAAAAACACATTGTTATTACAATGATTTGCAAAATTTCATTTGTATATTTCTGTATTGTATACATATATATCATTGTGTTCCAATCACATCAATAATTAGTACGTACTATTATACGTAAATATGATAGCCTATTTTTACGTGATAATGCTATATGAAAGTGTAACTTTAGTACTAATTATATTAGCTGGTATAGTGTAGTTACATACAAATTATATTAGCTGGTGTAACTACTAGCTAATTCTACATAAAAGCTTGTGTAACTACTAGCTAATTCTACATAAAAGCTTGTGTAACTACTAGCTAATTCTACATAAAAGCTTGTGTAATTACTAACTAATTCTACATAAAAGCTTGTGTAACTACTAGCTAATTCTACATCAAAGTAAACTACGCACTAATTAAATATTAACATGTAATGACTACTAATTTTATATCACACTTTGACCTGAGTGTAAATACGTTCTAATTCTCTAAGTGTAACTGCTTACTAAATCTATAAAAATGTGTAACTGAGTACAAATTCTATATCAAAGTATAACTACATAATAATGTAAATAAGTTCATAATTGCTTATGAAATAATACACATTACTTTATCAGAAACAATAAGTACACTCTTTTAAATACTCTAAAACAGTGAACTCTGACTACTAAACTAATTAAGTTAATCAAGAGGGGAGTTACAAAAGGCCGCACCCTCTAAAAACACGGCGACACGACACTTGATTTGGGATTAACTCAAGTTGCCCACACATTATTTGGTTCAGCCCATACATTATTTAATTAATCACAATTGTATCGAAGGTAGGTTATTAAAATTAGGCATCGGAATAACTTTGTTCAATATGCTACATCTCCTTTCATTAGAAAAAGGATCGGATTTCAACAAATACGAAATAGACCTGCCTTTTATCAGGACAAGCAAACGCTGGAAGATGCTATCCTTAAACATGCACTTTAAGTAATGCTCACCAAGAAAAACGATATAATAACGACTTCTTTTAATACCATTAACAAGGTCAACCGCCCATTATCATTCTCCATTTACAGTAATCCTTATTTCCAAAGTCCAAATCGACCTGAGTTGGAGAAACTACGCAAATTCGATGACATTAACGGAGATCGAATACAGACCTCAAGGTTAGTACTGTAACCCACCATCACTCAGCCATAAAACCATATGATCCTTATTCATACATGTCTAGTATTCCTTCAATGGTACGAGATAAGAGACACGTACTCACGTTTCTCTTATTATGCAATTCTTACTGTTAGTTCACACTCCCCTATCTATGTATTTATATATTTATCTATCTTGTTCGAATATTCAATGCATTCAAGTTCAAATACATTTCTTATAAATTGTAGTGGGTGACATTTGATGTTAATACAGTTTTTCAAATATTATTTCATTATTTAAATTTAATTATTTCATTTTAATAATTAACTTCGCTTCCGATTTCGTCCCTTAATATTATGATTCTGTCATATATAGGTCTATATGCATATTTATATTAATTGTAATTATTAAATAAAAACCCTAAAATATTTCTTTGTTGATCTAAGTAGGAATTAACTCAACTATTTTTATATTACTTATTTCAATTAAGGTAACAATACTGTATGTGCCAAAGGCTGTACTTAACTTAATGTCAATGCCTTATGTTTTTATTGAATTCCTTGTATTAAATCAAATTCACACTATATATATATATATATATATATATATATATATATATATATAATTAATAAATTAAAATATTTCAAAAACAAGAATTTTAATGAATATATTTATTCAAAGCTTTTCGCCGATAAAATAGATGATTTAATTTTGTAAAAATATTTTATTAAATAATTATTTTCCTGAAGATGCTGGTACTATTTTATCGGCGAAAAGCTTTGAATAAATATATTCATTAAAAGTATTCTTGTTTTTGAAATATTTTTAATTTATTAACTATATTACAAGAAAACATATCACCATATTAAATATATATATATATATCTTGTTTAAATGTCTTAAAATTTGTAGTGGATCACATTTGATGTTTGTATATTTTTTTCAAATATTAATTTAATAATTAAATTTGAATAATTCATTTAAGTTTTATATGATAGAAAAACACAAAAGGGGCAAGGTATGTAATATAGTTATTTCCTCCCATTTGGCTTAAAATATGTGATAACACATGATTTCTTAAAACAGCTGATTTTATTTTAAAATGTTTAAATAAATATATATTAAACTCTTCGTGTATGTATATAACTTGTAATAACTTCCCTAATAAGTGTTAATTATAACTGTCAGTTCATACTGGTATCTTAGAAGGTTTATTGTCGAACTCTTTAGTCAGTTGTTGGCTCAGACATTGAACAGACAGCCTTGACTGCCTTTTTTGTTTTGCAGTTACCGTATGAATTATTTGTAAATTAAAGAAGGGCTGTATTTCAAACAATCAAAATATTTTTCAGGTGTATTTTTAATTAAGTTTCTTATCACATTGAAGTGTTTTGAAAAAGAGTGACCGTTTAAAACAACATAGTATTTTATAAATAAGTATTTTATTAACGATTGAAAATTTCCACAAGATATATATATATATATATATATATATATATATATATATATATATATATATATATATATATATAAAGAGAGAGAGAGAGAGGGGGGGAGGATAGAATGTGAAGCAATAGAAGATATTATATAACACAAAAAGATTTTACTAATACAACAAAAACACACACACAAATAAAAATATAAATACATATATATGTACAGAACTTTACGTTAAAAAAAAAGACAATAAATCCAATTTTGCTGCATTGCCATGTTGCTGATTTAGTCTTAACAAAATCTATGAATGATGAAAGAAGTCATATCGATAGCACGAAAAACGCTTTTCTTTCTTTGTACCCCTATTTTCTCAAGTTGTATGAATCAAGTATTATACGACTAACTATGAAGTAGAGAAAAATATTATCGTTGAAAAAAAACAAAGTTTGCTAGTTGTGAAAGAGAAATCAAGCATATATTTTGATTTCAAGGTTGATTTTATACATGTTGTTTATTTTAAAGGACACATTTTAAATAAATAAAATTTTAATTCATAAAGTAGCAACTAAAAAATTGAAAAGTATTTATAATGTTGGACTTGTTTGAGATTCTAGAATAATAAAACAACAGACAAAGTAAGTCATAAGTTCAACAACCCTGCATATTGACATGCAAGGCACTACGCATCCTAGGCTAGCCTACTATACAGAAGTAATAACCAATTATAGCAAGCAATAGGGAACCAGTTCTACCGACGCAACTTGAGGTGCGATGTTGCCAAATGTATCACAAACAGCCAGGATTTAGTTCTAGCTACATGTTTTATTAATTGTTCAGCTAACAATAATAGTAAAGGTTTACTTGTAATAGTTTATAGAATAGAAAGATGTATTGTATTCAAGTTGTCATTTTCGAATAAAGAATGTAACGAAATACAGTTCTCCACTGCTCCGACAGAGAGCAGGATGACGTCAGGTGCAAGATTCTCCACACGCGATCATGCCTATAATACATGCCTATATACCATATCTTCTACACTATTCCATAACCTTTTAAATATCACTCATGAGAGATAATAGAATAAAAATTTAGCAACCGCATTGACTCTGGCTAAACAATATGTTATTGTTTTAAAAATCTGCTTCATGGTGCCCAGGACCAGGCCCGTTCAGAGAGGGGTGCAAATTCCCAGGGGACCGGGCACATTGGTTTTTTTTACACGTGTAGCAGAATCCATATATGACATAAAAACATTATATCAATAAAGTATACAAGGTTCAATGTACAAGATTTTAATGGCAAAGTAATACTTATTAAATGAAATGTTCTAGTCAAACAAATTGCAATGTCTTAGTTGCTGTAAACGAATGCCAGTTTATTTAAATACGTAAAACTAAATATACACGAGATTCAGTAGGTCTAGTTGGTTTTAACACGAAAGCAATAATTTATTTATAATCTCATGCAAAATACAGGGTTGGATAGGCCAATATTGGAAGTAATGAAGGGTCCATACTCAAGTTTGCACAGGGGCCTATACTCATGCTTGCCCAGGGGCCGAAATTTCTGCGGACGGGCCTGCTCAGGACATATCTGATTGTTTCCGACATGGTTATCTTTAGATAAAAATACGATACTTGATATTTTGTTAGATGCATTGATACAAAAACCAATGTGGAGCTGAGATTATAAGCTTTTATTTTTATATATATTACACTTATTAACGTCCCTCTATTACACTAAAGAATGTCCTACAAAAATATTTATGTTCACTGAGTATAATGAGGTTGAGTGCAACAATAACTGGCTAAAGTAAACATAACAAGGCCTTATTTTACTGAACCGGAAGAACCAACGATGAAAATAGTTGGAAAATTTTAAACATTTAATAAAAACCTTGTTCACGGAAAATCTATTGTCTTACTTATCCCTGGACGTATGTTTGCCGTTTAACTCCTTTTGCGATTTTCTTTTGTCATTTACAACTTCATTGATATTATTTCCATCATTTGTATTTATTTGTTTCATTCCTTTTACATTCATTTATTTACTTATACTTTCATTACGTGCTTTGTACTATAACGTTAATCTGCAGCTTCTTCTCCAATACATCTTTCTCATTGCATTCATTCTGTGTTCATTCTTTTATTTACTACCCGTTCCAGTGTCCTTGTCCACACGCGCTTTCATGTTTCTGCATCGTATGAACAACTTTCTAGTATTCTAAAGATTTGGTGTAATTTGTAATGCCAGCGTTCCATATGCTGAATGTAAACGTTTTTTTCACGTATGTTTTTTTTCAACTGATCATGTATCTGTTAAAGTTAACCCCACATCTTTGTACTTGTTTGTTTACTTTATGGAGACACTGTCAATTTCTAAATTGTTGCGGTTTTTTCAATTACCCTGTATGTGTTTCCTCATAGTTCATTTTTAATTCCCATTATATAAAATTCTTCTCTCAGCTAATTTTTCAAGAAAAATAAATTTTGAATATTTCGCAAAACCTCTCTAATTCGTCGCCTTCTATAATTCGTTATAGTATTCCTCACAGTATTAACAAACATCGTATGCACTGTCACGTAGTATAGGCGCCATTAGAAATGAATTCTTTGGTACAGAAGGGAATGACAGAATTTTTAAAAAGTAAAACGTAAATAGATCTAATACCCCGTATCTTTTCTTCCTAGTGTTATTGTTCTTAAAAGGTACTGTAATATGTTTTTCATGAAAATAGAGTAACGTAATGTATTTGTAATTACGAACTATACTGCAGGCTACTGGTGTTTTTAGTGATGTTGAGTTTTTCAGTCAACATAACTAATGTAAGTACAACATTATTTACATTGTACACCTATTTACGTATTTATAGTCTACGTTCACCCACAATACATGTTTAATTTCACGACTTCCGTAATTCGTCACCCCTCGGACTCGAACGTGACGAATTAGAGAGGTTTTACCGTACATTTTATTCTTTAAAAATATCATATTACGATTTTCATACGACAGAGGAGAAATACTATAGGGTACCTATAGAAATTCCTATTGCCAGCTAAAGGATAACAAATATATAAAATTTCGATAAGTTTTTATTATCTTCAAATATAACCCCTGATACGACCAGTTAAAATAGGTAAAATGATTAAATACATTTGTCGTAATTTGTAAGTACTTTAAATCACAAGTCAAAAGTTATTTTTTTAATCCTCTTGAATAGCTTTCGCTCTTTTTCTATATTTTTCGACAACAATATCAACACCAACAAAATTAAATAAAGGCTTGACATCAGAAAATAAAACAAAGGCACGCATTAAAACAGATCAGAAAAAAATCTTTCCGAGAACGGTTGACAAAAAAAAACAATTTCTTTATAAGAAATTTATTGACTTGAATGAAATACAGGTAGGCTAGGGAAAATTTTGTAAGTGACTGGTCAGGGCGGGAACATATCAGAAATGATAAATTTGTCAGAAAACCATTTCCCCTGGACTAGACGTTAGTACTACTCTGGACAAAACTAACTGTATAACGGTAAACTGTTTACTTTACTGTGTAAACAGACAGTTACAAATCGAGAGTGAAAGAATGAAATCTATTAAACTGGTCTAACAATAACTGCGGTCGATTCAATTATATACGCTAACTTATTTAACGTAGCTTTTATCAAATAAATTGTTGCCAGTTAAGGTTTGCCAACTTGCAAATGTGTATAACGACAAACCTAAATAAAAACGAAAACTAATTTCAAGAGTGATTCGACATCTTTTCAACGGAAAGTACATTGCTAATTTCATAAAGAAACAGTAGAAGTGAAAGTACCGTATCTTGGGTTATATTTATACGAGGACATTGCTTTTACTGGTTGACAATAGCAGCGTGACAAATGGAAAAATTCAGACAGGCCTGGTTCAATACGAGACCATATCGGATCAATAGTTACGAATTTATTATTAAAGAATAATTTTCTGAATACAAAACTCTTAAAACAGAAATAAATGTTTAACCAACTTTAATGAAAGGTTAGATTTTGCACTAGAACTATAAGCATTTCGCTTGAGGAACGGTCAAGAAACGCTCAGGGACATGGTTACATGGTTCGTACTATACTAGTTTAAAGTATCCTTTATATTGGATCAAATGAGTTTTGTAGGACGAAGTGATTCTCTGCTAACGGAGCTGGCCTTCTATTATAAATTCATCAGTAATAATGAATGAAAACACCAATTCAATTTTGTTTCTATAACATAAATTTGCTTAAATGAGGCTTTAGAAATGTTAACATTTTTAATAAACCTTTATAGTTCTATTTTATGCGCTTGAGAAGATTTAATGAATCCAAATTTCTCTCTTCAAAGCGATAAAAAAATTCTCTTGTAATTAATACATTATTGCACTCCAATTCACAGTAAACTATTCGCTCTTCCTTAGACTTTGATTAAGGTTAATCTATTTGGAGCATATCATCCCATTATTTTTTTTTAAATTCACTCCAAACTTTCAACCTCTCCCTAAAATATTTTCTATTCCTAATATGGGTTGACCTTAGATAAATGTGTTTTGAGGGTTCTATAGGGATCATTAATTATTTCACTCCAAACTTTCTACCTCGCAGTAAAATATTCTATATTCCTCAGGTCAAACTGTTATGAGGGTTCTATTGAGCTATTAATTAATTATTTCACTCCAAACTTTCGATCTTTCACTAAAATATTCTCTATTCCTTATTTGGCTTGGCCTGAGATCAATCTGTTTTGAGGGTTCTATAGCCCCCCCCCATATCATTAACTAATTATTTCACTCCAAATTTTCTACCTCGCAGTAAAATATTCTATATTCCTCAAGTCAATCTGTTTGAGGGTTCTATTGAGCCATCAATTAATCATTTCACCCCTAATTTTCCACCTCTCACAAAAATATTCTATATTCCTCAGGTAAGTCTGTTTTGAGGGTTCTGTTGAGCCATTAATTATTTCACTCTAAACTTTCTACTACGCAGTAAAATACTCTCTATTCCTCAGATCGATATTTTGAGAGTTCTAAAGGGCATCGCCATGCCATTAGTTAATTATTTAACTCTAAAATTTCCTAAAAAGGATTTTTTAAGAATTTTCTAAAGTAAATTTAAGTAAATCTGTTTTAATCTCATAAAATGATTCAGATTCTTTAATAACGATATCAGTTCCATCTTAAGAAATCTTTCCATTCTGCTAGGTTCAGTTTTTACGGACGCGAATCATTTCAGTACCATTTAATTTCTAGACACCTTTAGCTTCTCAAGAGCCTAAGCACATTTTAAAACACATACAACTAGGAAGAGCAATAAAATGCGTGTTCCCGTTCAATATTTCCTCTAAATGTAATTTAACTAAATAAAGTAAAATATACAAATGCATAGACAACCCTTTGAAGTACGAATTACTTTTGCCCACTGCCCAGGGAAATAAAACGCAGCGTGGATAGGACACGGTATAGCCAAATATTTGCCCCTCGACGTTGGGTTGAGATACAGAAACCTGTAACACCTTGGACTTTCTAAAACCTAGTTGATGGTGCGTTAAAACCGGTGTTCATGTTCCTTAAGATTTTTAGCTAAACAATACAAAACAACAAACGTAGAATTCAAACAAACTAACTTACAATGCCATTTTGTAAATGCAGTTAGATAATATAGATAGAATGTTTTAAGAAACTCTTTATGACGGAACTGTAAACAAAATTAGAGATGTGTCACTAGAGGGGAAAAGAATCCCAAACGTCCAAAGCACCGAAATAAATCAAGTTAAACTTGGGGAAGATCATTTTAGTCATAATAACTATCTAAAACGTTCCATAAAAGACAAACACAATATTTGACTTCAAAATCAAATAACATATTATTAAAGAATACAAAACTTGGGAAACTGAAGATAAAAAATTATTTTAGATATACAGTAGCTATGATACATATGATTTTAGATATACAGTAGTATACAATTGTAGATACACATTTCTCTTCGTAATTACTGTGAACAGGTCTGTTTTATACAACTATTCATTGAGCTTAGCTTGTAAGGCTAAGTTAATACAAATAAAAGACGTAGACTAAAATCATAATTAATCATGTATTAAGTCAGACGCGTTTCAATGACAAAGTCTTCATCATCAGTGAGTGTTGCTACTACAACCTCTAACAACTCAATAAGTTAGAGTTTGTAGTAGAACACTCACTGATGATGATGACTTTGTCATTGAAACGCATCTGAGTTAATAAATGATTGATTTGTGACTTTTGTGTACGTCTTTTATTTATATAGGTCTACTTTTGGTAAGCTCCCATGACCATGTCTACTATTCCCAGTATCAATATGTCCAGAATAATTAAAGCGATCCGGCATTACCCTCATTCTTTCGAAGGCTTGTAACGTTAGGACATCTTTTAATATCTCTGATAGCTGTGACTTCTGGTACGTGACCTTGCTCAGGAGATCTCATGATCCCTGTAACCTCTGCAAGTTATTTTTAGTCCTTTATCCTAACTACATTCGCAATTTTTCATATATTTCAATATCAATTATACCGAATAACTGACTTAAACGTATTTAAAAAAGTTAAATACAAATATTTGTTACTGGCTTCAATTTTATTAAAATATACTTTTTTATTTTGATTTGTAATAAAATTTTAATAATTCTACAAAATTCTAATTTCTTTGTCAAAATTATAATTTTAAACACTGATATAATTAAATTTTGTGTGCTCTAATGTTGATGCTTTTTAATTAAAGTTTTCTATTATTTTTTAATTACTTAATTTTTTTTGTAAGCGGAAGTAAGTAAAGTTCAAAAACCTTTAAGTTTCTTGTTTTAATTTATTATTTAATTACTAACACGATATTTGGCTTCTATTCAAGCAATCAAATGCTTAGAAGATAATTTGCTTTAGGTTTTGTCGCCCTAAGGGAGGTAAGGTAATTGGAGAACGTCCATTTACCTTCATTTAAGGTAAAACAAAATCTCTGAGCATTGTCATTAATTTTTTTAAACTTCTATTTTCCCGTTCTAAACTGTACTCCTTTGGTTCTTATTATTATTACCTCTATTTACTAACGGAGTATTTCACTATCTTATTACATCATACTTAATACAGAGATAAACAACTGCACAGTTTAAATAGCTCTCTTAAATAGCTTTCTATTTACCCAATTACAGCTCTTGCATATCAACAATTTTCCTTGCTCTCATTTCAACAACAACGGAAATTTTCCCAATAATATTTACCCAAGATAAAACTATTTGTTCACTCTATTTACACAGCATATCTCATTTCCGTTCATCCAGCTTGAAAAGCTTGTGTTTAATTTTATCTTTTTTTAAATAAATAAAAAGTACCTTTAAGGCATGGGCTCCCACACCTTTTAGAACCACGCCCCCTGATCTTAAAATGAAGGCCTACCACGCTCCCTAAACTTAATACTATAAATAAATGTTATCGGCATATGAAAAAGAAACAAATATTATAAATATTGAAAACAATTTATTTATTTATAAATACTTTCACAAGAAACATAATATAAAATATCAAGTCTTAATTTGCAAGGTAAAGTTTAACTGATAAGAGAAAATTTTGTTAGTGGGATGGATGAGCTTGCATTTATTTCACTTGAATGCCTATTTGAGGTTGTATTTTAGTAAGGGCACAACGCAAGTAATTATCAACATCAAGTGTCTTATTCCCATATTTTGTTTTCATTGCAAAAAGTCCTGAAAATGCATTTTCGCACAATAGGTCCTTGAAAAAGACAAGTATAATCGAAGAGCTGCCTGCGATATTCTGTCACACACTTATAAGTGTTTTATCCAAAACGAAGATCTATCCATTTGTCAAAATCATATTTGCCAGAGGAACCATTTTTCCATATATTTCATTTAAATTCTTTGATTTTTAATAAATTGTGTGTTTAAATTATAGCTAAATGAGAATGTATCTTATTATTATACAACATGTCTCGCGCCCTCCTTGAAGCCTTTACACCCCCCCCCCCCCAGTTTGAGAACCTATGCTTTAAGGTAAATTAAAAAAGCGTTTGATTACCGTGTTCTGGTTATATACAGAAGTACTGTATATATATATTTTTAGATCAGTGGCGACGTTTCGGAAATTGGCTTACATGAAGAATTATATGGATATATAATGCAAACATTACCAGGGGTTTATGATGGAAACAAACTAATTTCCGAAACATCACCATTGATAGATATATATATATATATATATATATATATATATATATATATATATATATATATATATATATATATATATATAGGTTTAGAACAAAGTCTAAAACAAAGTATAAAATAAAGAACAAAAGTCTAAATACAACTACAAGAATTATAATTGAATTTACAATTCAAAGCTTTTCGTTGGCTAACAGTACCAACATCATCAGGAATATTAAACAATTCCTGATGATAAAACAGAATTGTTTAATATTCCTGATGATGTTGGTACTGTTAGCCAACGAAAAGCTTTGAATTGTAAATTCAATTATAATTCTTGTATTTGTATTTAGACTTTTGTTCTTTATTAATACACAAGAAAACATACTACGATATTTATATAAGTATATACACACACACGCATATACAATATAATAATAAGTAATATTAATATATAATATAATATTAATATATATAATATATATATATATATATATATATATATATATATATATATATATATATATATATATATATATATATATATATATATATACCTGACTCGCTATTCAACCACTTTTTTCATTTACCTTATATTGCTGTAGGTGTAAACATGAATTAAAAGTACCTTTAACTCCTTTAACTATGGGTCTAGATCACCTGAACTATGTTTCTGAAGTGGTTTTATAGTGTTACACTTAAACTGCCAGTTTCAAATATCCCTTGAGCACGCATGATAATACCAACAAACTATCTATGTCCTCGTCATATGAACACCACTGTTTACTAGAAGATTGTAACAACGTATATTTCCACGATATAATACGTGACGCTAAGTAGCGATGAAGTCTCTCGGGCCGACAATCCACACGCGTCAACCAGCGACGTACATCTGCAGGCGTTGTTAGGAGGTAGTTTAACACAGGATACTTAACATCAACCGCCAACTGAGTTCTAATTTTGTTATTTTTCAAGTGTACACTGGTAATGATGGTGACACGTCTTAAAAAATATGCCTCTTTTACAAACATGACCAAAGCAGTAAACATGACAGTAAACATAAAGCATAAACTATTGCTGTAAACGGAAAACTAAAATTTTAAAACATAGCTTACATATTTTCTGCAATAATCGATAAGATTGTCAAATCCATCCCAACATATATAAATGCTAAATGTAATCACAAACGGAAAACATTGCCAGTTTCGAGGAAAATATTAAAAACTTAACGCTAGAACATAAATAAAAAATGTAACTAGGAAAAAGTATGTTTTCCGATTTTTTCATTACAAATTGGATAGGTTTAATCATTTTATAATTATATAACTTAGTGAGTAGTATAGTATAATGTCATAGTGTTACACTTAAATATTGTTACCACTAATTTTCATTTTATATTTTGTAAAAAAAAATTTTATAAATATTTTGTTACATATTATTTTATTTGGTAACGTTCACTTTTAATAAATTTTTCGGTGTTTTAACTTGTGTAGTTAACATTTCTATTGAAAATAACCAAAATTCTACAACTTTAGAGTGAAATGGTTACAAAATACGTGAAGACAAGGTCAGTTAAAAAAAGTCCACTAGTGGTATAAAAAGGAACGTTCGCATAAGAGTCTAATTTAATTTAAAAGAGTTAATAAGAGTCTATTTAATTTTATTAGAACTAAATAGAGTAAGTTGTTTAAAGATGCTGAATTAACTTAGATCAACATCACTTTCTAGTTTGGTTTAGTACTTACTAGCTAACGCCTGCCCTTGGCAGCTGAGCCATTTGGTGACATGCCGACCAATAGATTTAGGCCGCCGCCTTGAAGATGGAATTGTTGTCATCCTGGGCCCGGTCCAGGGCTGTGCAATCATAAAGATGTTAGGCGATCATAGCTTCACCACCACTCAGCAGACACTCCGGGGTCGGTATCACATGGATGCAGTGGAGGTGCGCAGCAAGGTAATCATTGCTAGTCTACAATCTGAATGCTGCAACGCTAACAGCTCGGGGCAAGTTATGGTCCATTGGTCTCCCCGATACAAGACTTTCCCACAGTTTGCCTGCTGAGAGTTCCCTCATTCGAACGTGATGGACAACTTTATTAGGGACCTGGAGGACTGTAGTGAACTCAGATGTTCAGGCTGAGGGAGGCTTGTTCCCTGCTTAGTTAGTTGATCAGCCTTCTTATTGCCAATGATGTTTACATGACTTCGAATCCACTGGAAATTAAGTACCCACCCGGTATTTATGAAAGCATTTAGTCTTCTTCTAGAGTCTATGGTTCTGCTAAGTCAGTCTGTGAGTTCCAAAAGAGGTTCTCCCGGAGTAGTCAGGTTTTCAAGCTCAATTGTTGCACCATATATGGTTGCTACCTCACCGTCGTGGTTGCTTAGGTGGGCCTCGACAACAGGAAATCCCTCAAAATATATGCAGAACCTGTTTCGCCTGACCCAGGTATTGATGATCCATCGGTGTAAATTTGGAGCCATCTGTTGCAGGATATTTTTCATTGATAGTTCGGAAGGGTGCACTTTTGAATTCCTAAACCAAAGATGCATGCTTCGGCAAGGGGTGGGACTGTCAAGAGGAGTTGTGGTTCAGGGAGTCCTAATAAGCAGTAAGCAGGGCCGGTACTCCGGGAGTGATTCCATAAGTTTTATAAAGGGCCTGGTAACAGACAAGGTGTTCGCTGGGTTTTGAGTCTATCTGTGGGTTTACGGTAATCGTCCCAAGATTTATTTGTTCGTTTAAATTGCTCCCAGGAGCAAAGTTTGGTTTAGTAGTTTCTGATTTAAAAATAGTAAACTCAAATTTTATATACGTTTATATATGAAAATGTTTTTAATGAATTTTACAAAATGTAGTGTTGCGTATTGAGAAAAAACACACACACACACACACACACTTACGTTTTATTTATTAGAAACAAATTAATTAAGTTAATATAGATGATGATGTATCCATGACAGATCTTTCTCGGTTGATGCCGTGGGTTATGGGTATCACCTCTGGCAATCTTTATTATGTTGTCACCTTCAAACATAAAGCTCCAATTCTGAATAAGTCAGGAAGGATGACAGGACGGTTGAAAATGTGCGCTGGCGTTAGTTCTGTGGTCGGGCAAGTATTTCAGGTAATTAAATTAAAAATTGACTAAAACAATGTTCTTACAAAATAGCTGTCACATTTTTTCATTGTTATAAGAATAATGATTACCCTCCGAGGAGCGCGTAAGTACCTCTTTGACTTGATAGAGGCTTACTGCAGGTAAGCGAAACCAGTAACGAGTGCATACATAATTTTCCGCTTTTATTAGTACCATGGGAAGATTATGTCCATTCCTTAGTTCTATACGTATAATTCTATCTGCCCCCTTAAAAGGAGTGCAATGGGTAGAAACTGCTTACGAACCCGTTAGAGTTCTCCTTCAGGTACGTCCCCCTTGATACGCCATGTCATGATCTCCCTATATGCTTTACCAGGGCGTTCATATCAGTACATTAATTCTCCTAATCTGCACAATCCCTTCCTAACTCTCGTATACGATAATGGTAATACTGGCTGGCAGCCTTAACAAAATAAAAAACTCATATTATTATATTTAAATATTATTTTTTTTAAATTAAATTTTATATAGAGGTATGATTACTTTATGATTATTTTAACGTTCGTCATTATTTTTATGAAATTTTTTTGTAGAGTAGTATTGTATTTCAGAGTCGTATAGTATTTCAGAATCGTATAGTATTTCAGGGTAGTATAGTATTTCAGAGTAGTATAGTATTTCAGAATCTTATGGTATTTCAGAGTCGAATTGTATTTCAGATGGTAGATAGGAGTAATCTTGTAATAAGTGTAAAGTTAATGGACGGCCTGCAAGATCGAAGAATAGAATACGTTGGACTTCTTGAGCGATGTTGCCGGACGGGTAGAATTCGAGTCTGTTTACTGAACTGGTTTTCTCCGACTGTGTAGCAAAATAAAAGTCAGGCAGTGGAAAATATCAGGAGAACGGATAGTATTTATTGTCAGGCTTGAAGGCAGAGAAGAGGTACGTATGGAGAAAGTCAGTTTAGTGAAGGACAAACCTGTGGACATATAGCGAATGTTCAAGTATACAATTGTGTTTGTCACACCAGGACGTTTTGCTACGCTAAGGACAATTGCGTTACGTTGAAAAGTTTGTACAGTCGCGCTGTAAATAAATGGAATTGTGACCATTTACAACAGGAAGTTACAGTCGCCTACGTGACAAACAGCGAACCTTCATTACTTCGAGTTAGTTTAAAAGGCAACCAAATGGTGTAACGAAAATCCAACGGAGCGAAGCCTCTGAAATAAATTCGTCTGCAGGTTTAACGCACGCAGCCTCAGGACGCGATGATGAATACGTAATAGGGTGTGTGAAATATGTTGCGATTTCCCTTCCTGCAGTACATTAGACCTTCCTTACACTGCATTATTTACGGCAGGAAAACTTGGAGGTCGAGATATTCTCTTGCTTGTCTCGATGAATTTATCTTGAAGTTTTAGCTAAGGTTGCGTCTGGCATCCGGCCCATGAAAGGAATAAGGTATAACATCGTACGAAACGCTGCAACAGTTAGGTTTAAATAAAATACCCAAACGCGGTGTTTAAGTACAGTATCTAATTGAATTATCTCTTCAAAACATACAATTTTAAATGTCCCACGGACTTAGTTTAGGTTTTAATAGATCGGAAAAGCAGTTGATATAGAATTTAATACGAAATAATAATAAATAGAGCGGATTAAAATCAAATTTATATTTTTGCGGTTTTAAAAGTTTTGAAATCAAGAATGATACAAAAGGGTATAGACAGCGCTATGAGGGATGTTTGGGGAGTTTTAGTGAGTTATGAGTAAGATTAGGGACACGAATCGTTTGAAAGATAAAAATTTTCGATCATGCAGAGGGTTAAGCACTTTTGCATGGCCACAACTCTCCCCTCACTGCTCGACACTAATGGGCTAGATTCTTGTAATCATTGATGTTAAGATGCCTCAAGGCCATCCAAGGAGATAATATAGGACATCCTCAAATATTTATTAATTTTATTCCTGCCAATTCCCAATTCCTTAAGCAAGAAATGGACAGACCTCTGGCACCCACCTAAAGAGGGAAATAGTGACAGAAGAACCCTTTCCGAAGATTAAAGGAACACAAAGATTCATACTTGTTGGCCTTGTACAGATGTTTGCTTAGACTCCCATGGGACCGTCAATTCCACCATCACCACTGAACGGAATATCAATGAGTATGCCAGTAGATCCGGACACACAGATACAATGCCCAAAACAGAGGGAAGCTCATAATGTCTGTTGCCAGGTATACGTATAATCTAATATGTAATATATTTTTTCAAAAAAAACGTAATTCAGAATAATACATCTATTTCAATGATGACAATTTAAATGGAGTAATTAAAGTATGGTCAAAAAGTTATTCTTTTAAATCAAGCTCGCACTGAACATTATTGTAACATTAATCACACACCATGCGTACGTGTTCTAAACAAAATACAACAGAAACACATTTTGATCGTATGAGCGAAAGTGAAATAAACATAGCCTATTTTCAAGTGAGTTATTGTTATGATTAGAGAAAACAATACTTTGAAAGATAAGAATTCTGGATCGCTTGGAAAAGACCGGAAAAGTAAAGTAAACTTACTTTGTACTATGGCAGGATTTTGGATCGCGTGTGAAGTGCTGCAAAGGTGAAGTATCTTACTTTCTACTATGGCAATGGAGAACTTCTACATTCTACATCGAGGAGGGTAGGCATGTGGTACTTTTAAGTGAGTTATGGTTAGGATTAGGGCAATGAGTCCCTTGAAAGATTAGGATTTTGGATCGCGTGTGAAGTGCTGCAAAGGTGAAGTATCTTACTTTCTACTATGGCAATGGAGAACTTCTACATTCTATATCGAGGAGGGTAGGTATATGGTACTATTAAGTTAAGTATGGTTAGGATTAGGGCAATGAATCCCTTGAAAGATTAGGATTTTGGATCGCGTGTGAAGTGCTGCAAAGGTGAAGTATCTTACTTTCTACTATGGCAATGGAGAACTTCTACATTCTACATCGAGGAGGGTAGGTATATGGTACTATTAAGTTAAGTATGGTTAGGATTAGGGCAATGAATCCCTTGAAAGATTAGGATTTTGGATCGCGTGTGAAGTGCTGCAAAGGTGAAGTATCTTACTTTCTACTATGGCAATGGAGAACTTCTACATTCTACATCGAGGAGGGTAGGTAGATGGTACTATTAAGTTAAGTATGGTTAGGATTAGGAAATTATTCTGGATCGCGAGGAAAGGCAGCAGCCGTGAACTAAACTTACTTTCCACTATTGCAACGGATTTCTAACTACCATCTATCAGGGTCAGTGGTTGTAATTAAACTGGCATTTGGGAGTTAGGACTTAATAAGCGAGGGGAGGGTAGAGATTAAGAAAACGTGTTTCACTGACATCACCATTTGCACATATATTAAGTATCTGTTTGTATTTAGAATTAATATAGATGTTTGTATATTTTACAGTAACCTGGATAGAACACCACCTTGGGTAGTATTGTTTTAGTTGATTGGTAAAATTAACCAGACATAACCGTCTGAATCGTATCTGGTTTCTCTCATCTGTTCATGGCCAAACAATAAACGTTAGATAAAGTGGTTTCAAATACTAAATTTAATTAAACTGTGTATCTTAAACTAACTTGCTAGTGACAACTGTAAAAAACAAAACTGTAAAATTTACTGCCATTTCTTATGATTGGAAAATATATCTATATATTTTATTACACTGATGGTCCATCTATTTTATTATAAAAATATACTATAACATAATTATCTTTTCTTTTCATCTAGATAGCTTGTAAGTCTAGATCATGTCATGTTTATAAATCTTTATAACATTTAAACTCAATTACTTGGTTTTTTGCAAGGCAAAGAATGCTCTGCCTTCAGAACGATATATCTACGCGTGTCGTTGATTCTACCAACGATTTTATAAAGGCCAATACAGTTAATACAGGTTGGGCAAATCTCAATAACCTTTTATTTCACTATAACCAAAACACTACGGATAATTTTCTATTTTATGAAAATCAGAGTTTCTTCACTTGTCTGGTTTCACACCTTAGAAATGTAGCCTAGATGATACTGCTGTATTAAACATTATAAGGTCGAAAGGAAACTATAAGTCAAAAAAATATTAATTCTGGCTATAAACTATTAATTTAACCATCGAATAAAAGAAAAAATAATTCTGAAATAGAGTAAAAGATGAATAATAGGCTATTCAAGTAGAGGGAAGAAGAGAAATAAAACGGATAATGGTTAGTACCCATTTACTGAATTTTATGATTAGAATATATTAACCATAGTATTCTATATATTAATCATAGTATTCTATATATTAATCACAGTATTCTATATATTAATCATAGTATTCTATATATTAATCATAGTATTCTATATTTTAATCATAGTATTCTATATATTAATCATAGTATTCTATATGCTAATCATGTAGTATTCTATATATTAATCATAGTATTCTATATATTAATCATAGTATTCTATATAATAATCATAGTACTCTATATATTAATCATAGTATTCTATATATTAATCATAGTATTCTATATATTAATCATAGTATGCTATATATTAATCATAGTATTCTATATATTAATCATAGTATTCTATATATTAATCGTAGTATTCTATATATTAATCATAGTATTCTATATAAAAATCATAGTATTCTATATATTAATCATAGTATTCTATATATTAATCATAGTATTAATATACAATAGTATATAATAATATATTAATATATCATAGTATATATTAATATATAATAAATATAGTACTACTTTAAATCCTCAACTTATTGAAATTTCTATCCAGACGCGTTTTATATTGGTTTAGCGCCAATCCTCAATGCTACGTCATATACTAGACAGTTTCTATGAGTAGTTTTGAGTTATTGTGGTTACATGCATATTGTATGTCTTTTTGCCCATACAACTCAGAAGGCATTGGTGTGGTCATGGAGGCAGTGCTTGACAACACCGCCTCCCTCTACTTGTCCCAGAGCATCCAATCGCGTTTCCGGCCTACAGTACTGAACAAGTGCGAAACGCGTCTTGAGAGTAATTTAAGGAAGTCGGTGGTTTCTAGTCAAGAAATCATGAACATGGATAAACTAACACCTGAGAGTAAACAACAAACTAACTAGTTCCAATATAATGTAATACAGATGATTTTTGTCATCATTTTGATTACACTGGTCATCCGACACCCACAGATTCACACGAATGTAACTAACACCTGAGAGTAAACAACAAACTAACTAGTTTCAATATAATGTAATACAGATGGTTTTTGTCATCATTTTGATTACACTGGTCATCCGACACCCACAGATTCACACGAATGCAACCTTAGCGAATGCCGCTCGTAGGTTAGGCTTCGTCAATGAAACGACGGTTTTGAAACGCGTCACGTAGTAAGTTAATAGTTTTCACTTAGTTCTGTATATAATTGTTATTATTTGCCTGTTTGTCAATATATTGTAATAAAGAGCAAAATAGAATGGCGTTTTGTTTCTACACAGAACAATACAAAGAAGTTACCTTTAACAAAAATCAAAACTCAAACTAAAAAATATCCATATAAAAAAATTTAATTTTATAAATATTTGAATGTTTTTATTTTAATCCACAGTCAAATCTAACAATAAAGTAACTTCTTACATACAACACAATGACAAACAATGGATCAAGCTACGCATTAAATCTAAGTGCTGTACATGCATATTCCAAAATTACGTTCATAATGATTGCCTTACAATGATACCAACATTACGTTCATAATAATTGCTCTACAATGATTCCAACATTACGTTCATAATAATTACCCTTCAACGAGTCCAACGTTACGTTCATAATAACTGCCTTACGTTCCAACATTACGTTCATAATAATTGCCTTACAATGATTCCAACATTACGTTCATAATAATTGCCTTACAATGATTCCAACATTACGTTTATAATAACTGCCCCACAATGTCGATTATTCTCGTTTTAAAAAAAAATGTTAACATAGCAATAAAAGTTACTTTTTTGGGATTTTTATTTTGAAAATAAATTTTGCAGCTGTTTATAGTAACGTATTACAGAATATTTTTAAAAACCTTGAAGTAAAAATTTAAAATGCCAAATAGCTGTATGAAAAACGTGATCTAAATTATGATTCAGAATGGTTAATGTTTCAAGAGGTGTAAGGCTCTTGTTAAGTGGTGCTATTTTATTATCTGTTTTAGTGAGCGATTAAAATACTTCTTGTTCCATCTCCAGCAGGTTCCCGGCAAGCTGGCCTGAGCAACCGGGCGGGTCCACAGGTGGCGGATAGTGGGACGGCCTACAGAAATGTAGGTTACCTGTGAATAAGGATTCCGGAAGGTTTCTGAATATGCAGGCCTGGACCAAGGCTATGGTTCAAAGGTGAGGAATTATCCCTCCTCGTCAGTCAACCGGTTGGGCTTGGTAGAAATAACCGAGTGCTCTGACCGGGGAGACTGGGGTAGTTGGGAATTAAGTCCTCACAATGCTACTCTCACCTCCCGGGTGAACCAAGGGCAATGCGACAGTGAAGTAGGGGCGGGAAACTGCCCAAACGACACAGTTGTAAAAAAGAGAGTAAAGCAGGCTGTTCATCTGAGCAGTTAATAATGTCCTGAACTTGGGGTGTGCTTCAAGGTCAGTGACTGAATACCCAATCCAAGGTGGAAGGCATCGTGCCGAAGGATGAATGGCTGCAGGGTATAAAATGCAGTCCCAAACGATCCCCTTGAGGAACCAGACAAAACCTCATTGTATGTTGTCTTGCCAGGGCAGTGGGGGCTCTGCTCTGGTCGACCGTTATTTCCCCCATACTCGTGGGACTTTAATGGACCAAGTAAGTATAAGAATTAATTTCGAGACTGCACAGACAGTGGGAGCCAATGAGACGGCAAACCGTGAGTCTGTAGCAGATGTGTCAACGGCAACCATCACTGGGGGTGCGGGGGCGGCTGTCAAGCTGCCGACTGCAGAAACCGGTGAAGTGGCTGTAGAGTTGAGCACGAAGTCTAGTCCTGGGGCTGCTCTGCGGACCCAGGCGACTGCAAATTAAGCAGAACAATGATCAAGATCCTCCAAGTGAACCTACAGCATAGCAGGGCGGCGAGTGCTGTCGTGTGTAGGATGCTGGACAGGGGAGAGGTGGACTTGGTGCTCATCCAGGAACCATGGATTTCTGGAGGAAAAATATGCGGGCTGGCGACATCTGGAGGTAAGTTGTTGTATGATAAGGACTCCGGTGTTCCCAGGACGTGTATCCTGGTTAGGAGGGGGTTGTGTGCTTTTGTACTAACGAACTTCTGTTGCAGGGATTTGTTAGCAGTGACGGTGGAGCTGCGGGCGGAGGGGGGGATGAAGAGGCTGAACCTGGCCACGGCATATCTCCCCTTTGACTGCGCGGGGGCTCTGCCAACACAAGAGCTGAGGAGCCTGGTCGAGCACTGCGAGGCTGTGGATGAGGAGCTGCTGGTGGGGATGGATGCTAACTCCCATCACACTTCGTGGGGTAGTACAGGTACAAACACCAGAGGTGAGGAACTTTTAGCTTATCTTAGCTCTAAGAATCTACTAGTCCTAAATCAGGGGGAAGAGCCGACGTTTGTCACTAGGGCCAGACAGGAGGTCCTGGACATTACGGTGGCATCGAACCAGATGGCTAGGTATGTACTAAATTGGCATGTGTCGGATGAACCATCTTCTTCTGATCACAGACATATTAGGTATGATATCTCTCTAAATCCAGCCATGCTTCGCCCAACCAGGGATCCAAGAAGAACAGACTGGGACTCCTACAGGAGGGACCTGGGTGTTCGGATTGAGGAGGCTGGATTGGAGTATGGTGGGAGGAGAGAGCTAGAAGACTCTGCCACATTGGTTGGCGAGGCTATAATAGAATCCTTTACCGATAACTGCCCTCTCAGTGAGGGGAGGAAAGTAGGGGATCCGTCATGGTGGAACAAGAAGCTAGCCAAACTTCGGAAGACCACCAGGAGACTCTTTAATAGAGCAAAAAAGAACGGGGAGTGGGACCTGTATAGGAAAACACTAACCGAATACAACAGGGCAATTAGAGAAGCGCGCAGGAAGTCCTGGAAGGAGTTTTGTCATGAGATTGACGAAACTCGGGAAGGGGCACGACTGTATAAAGTGCTCTCTAAGGACCCAGTTAATCCGGTGGGGATGCTAAGAACCCCACTGGGAAATATAACAAAAACGGCAGGGGAAACTGTGGAAGAATTAATCAGGACACATTTCCCTTCCAGTACCCTGAGGAAACTTGGGGGAGCAGACACTGAACCGGTTACCAAACTCTCCACAAGACGTGGTAAGAGGGAGGACTGGGAAGTGGCAAGGAGGATAGTAACTCCACAAAGGGTAAGATGGGCTATTGGCACTTTTAAACCCTACAAATCTCCAGGTCCAGATGGGATCTATCCTGTGCTGCTGCAGCAGGGAATGGATATGCTGGTGCTGGTACTTACTAAATTATACAGGCTAAGCATTGCTCTAGGGCATGTGCCGGCAGCCTGGAAATCTAGTAAGGTGGTCTTTATACCTAAGCCCACCGGTAACCAATCGGAAGGGAAAGGATACAGACCTATCACACTCATGTCCTTTGTTCTCAAGGGACTTGAAAAACTGGTTGATAGGCATATTAGGGGGGGTGCTTTGGCTATCAAACCACTGCATTGGAACCAGTATGCTTACCAACCAGGGAAATCTTGCGAGGGAGCTCTCCATCAAGTGGTTGGTAGGATTGAGCAAATGATCGCTAAGAAAGGTTGTGCCATAGGTGCCTTCCTCGACATTGAAGGGGCTTTCAATAACCCCTCAGTGGAGACGATGGTAAGTGGTGCAAGACGTCATGGAGTGGATGCGACCACTTGTGGTTGGATAAGTTCCATGTTAACAAACAGAAGCATTTCTGTAGAGGTGGCAGGGGAGGTCAGAAGGGCGGAGACAAGTCTGGGCTGTGCACAGGGGGGGGTTCTCTCTCCTCTGTTGTGGTGTCTAGTGGTTGACAACCTTATTGAACTCCTGAATGAACAGGGGTACTTCTGTCTAGGATATGCGGACGACATAGTTGTCCTGATCCTGGGCAGATTCCCTGATACAGTCCTTGAGGTAATCAGGAATCCTCTACGACTGATTGAAGAGTGGTGTAAAAAGGAGAACCTTAGGGTAAATCCAAAAAAGACTGCTCTCATTAACTTCACCAGACAGCGAAAAGATCTGACGACCAGGATGCCCCGCTTGTTTGGTGAATACCTTGAGTTTGTGGGGGAGGTGAAGTACCTGGGAGTTACTCTGGACAGGAAACTCACCTGGAATCCACATCTTGAGAGAACAGTTAACAGGGCCAAAAGGGCACTGATGACTGTGAGAAGAATGGTGGGTAAGAAATGGGGACTGAAGCCATCAATGATGCACTGGATGTATCTGAGGGTGATAAGACCTATGATTACCTATGGAGCACTGGTGTGGTGGACAAAGGCCAACCAGGCACAGACAAGAGCTAAACTGAGCTCTATCCAGAGATTGGCCTGTCTGTGCACACTGGGAGCGATGTCAACTACACCAGGTGCAGCAATGGAAGTAATGCTTAACCTCCCTCCCCTTGAGCTTGTCCTTAGGGGAGAGGCGAGGCTAGCGGCATGGAGATTGCGCAACTCGAGCAACTGGGCTAACCTCCCAGATGTCTCGGGACATATGAGTATCGAGTGCGTGGTCAAAGAACCCGTCTTGGAAATGGGCAGCGACCACATTACTCGAATGTTTGCACCTGACCAGGTCCACCAAACTGTGATGGAATGGTCAGGGACATTAACATCGGGAGCTCAGATCTGGTACACAGATGGCTCCAAGATGGACTTCGGCACTGGAGCGGGGGTGTATTGTAAAAACCCAAGGGTAGAACTAGTTTTTTCCTTGGGGAGGAATACCTCTGTCTTTCAGGCCGAAGTATATGCTATAAATGCCTGTCTGGGAGAGATAGCGAGAAGGGAAACACATGGGGCCCGGATTGCTATTTTCTCCGACAGTCAGGCAGCAATTAAGGCACTAAACGGACACGTGGTCACCTCGGCCATAGTCAGGGAGTGCCTAATTAACCTACAAGCTCTGGCAAGGCACAATCAAGTCAAGATTGGTTGGGTGCCAGGGCATAGGGGAATACTTGGAAATGAAGCCGCAGATGCGCTGGCCAGGGAGGGGTCCTCGACTCCCCTGATTGGACCGGAACCTGCGGTGGGTATTTCCAAATCCATGGTCAGGATGACAGTGCGAAGGTGGATGGCTGAAAGACACTGTGAGCACTGGATCAGGGCCGAAGGGATGAGACACAGTAAGCTAACCCTTAGGAGACCTTCCTTGGGGCTGCAGAAGAGTCTCATCTATCTGTCTAGGCAGGAATTAAGGATAGCCACAGGACTACTCACGGGACACTGTGGACTAAGGAAACATTTGCATAAAATGGGTATCTACAAGGATGAACCAGTGTGCAGATTGTGCGGGCAGGAACAGGAGACTGCCACACACATCATTTACAGATGTGGAGTACTTGCTGAGAGGCGCTTCAACCTCTTTGGTGATGGAACGGCTTTGGTGGATGCTGAAGGTAAAACTCTAGTCAGGAAACTCCTAAACCTGGTAAGAGGGAAGGGGTTATTTGACTAGATCAGGGAGGTAAGTACAATATACCTTAAGGTAGCAGTGCTTCGGGCAATTCAAACCCGCTCCCAAGTTAATAAAAAAAAAAAAAAAAATCTCCAGCAGGTTGGAGAGCTTCTATTTTCATTTTAATAACTCCAGCTCCATGCACTTCTGACTACAGGCGTATTACTCTTCGAAATTTCACACACCCAAGATATTCTTCGTCGCCCAATACTTATCGTTTTTTACATCTTTTTTTGACTATGAGTCAAAATAATAAGTATTTTCTTCCTCCATTATCTGGCCTAAATATTTTTGTCTTTTATATACTTTTTAAAATTCGCGTTCTTTCATTTTTAAAAACACCGCTGCATCTTTTATTCTTATGTCCATGATATCCTCCACATTCTCCTATAACACCTCACGTACAAAATTTCGCAGTTTCAATGTGTTTCTGATTTAAAGTCCAAGCTTCCACGCCGTACAACGTAACGGAGCAAATATAACGACATTCTGATTCTCAGGTTTAAATTAATCTGAGAATAGAATGTCTAGCTCTTTACATTCTTAGTTTGATTAATTTAGTTCAGTTGTAGCTTCAGTGATCTATGACCCTAGATATTTGTATTATGTGGCTTCATTTGTATTTTAGATATTGTTAAACTTCTTTTGAAAATTTTAACAATTTTGTTTAAAATATTACTTCAGTTTAAATATTTTAAATCTGCTTTTACATAAAATAAAACTTTCTTCAGCCATTTAAAAACTGGTGGGCAGAGAATTATGTGATGGCAATAATAAAAGGTTATATGAGTGAGGGAGGGAGGGAGAGAGAGAGAGAGAGAGAGAGAGAGAGAGAGAGAGAGAGAGAGAGAGAGAGAGAGAGAGAGAGAGAGAGAGAGAGAGAGAGAGAGAGAGGTGGGAGGAGAGCAGATTTACTTCAGATGATCAAGTTCTTTCCCACCCAGCCTTATCTTCCTTTTTACAAGGGAGTGTACTCCTTTATGACACCGAAAGAGAATAGGTTTACTTCAAGATCGCAAATCCGCACACGATATGTCATGATCCCTTCTATATATTTTAGAATATATAGAACCGCCAAACTGATAGTTTCAAAAATATTTAAAAAAAATTTACTCTAGAAATTATTATACGAGTACATTTTTCTGTTTCGGAATGACTCCATTTTCAAAACTTAGATAGTATTCTCTATAGTAAATTTTCGGAAATAGTCTACTATTTGAGTTTTGAAAATTGAGTCATTCCGAAACGCGTCAACTAAGGAGAGTATTGTTATTTTAGGAAAGGCATAAAATATAGTCAAGTTGAGTATATTAAGAATTTTACCCTAGAAATTATTTAAAATATTTGATCATTTATCTGAAGTTACATTCAACTATGAAATGATTATCTTTTACGTCTCTTAAACAATGTAACCCCTTCAACAGTCCATTGGTATGGGAATACTAAATCTGCCAATCTGAAAACGCTTTTCCAGCCCACACAAAAAATCGACAAAAATAAACAAATAAATTGCACCCTAGAAACGTCACCCTCATTATGACGTGTGTAATTTTATCTCTGCTCCAACAGCATTATGTAAGAGACGCGTTCATTATCCGGCCATTAGCGTGCGGTTCGAACTGGATTTGACTCTTGTTAATATTAACACGGGGAGGGGGGCTATAACAACATTACATGAGTATAAGAGAAAAGTTATGTAGCTTACTCAACCTTGAAATAAAACGCTATATGTGCAATTAACAATTCATTCATTCATAGTTCTCTACAACTATCCTTAACTGTAGGGTAGTTTTCCTAGACTTCCCTTACAAGTAATCTTACAAAAGGACAAAAAACTCACAACTCTGAACAGGATATACATTTTATACATACATGTTTCGGCAACACTAGAAGTTGCCATCCTCAGCGTAAATTAAAGTAAAGAAAATTAAAATTAAATTTACATTCAACAACCATTTCAAAGTGCAATGGTTGAAGATTTTGTTGAACTTTGAAATGGTTGCTTGATTAAACGTAACTCTGATTTTCATTGGCTTTAAATGATTTACAATAAGGATGGCAAATAGTAGTGCTACCAAAACATGTGTGTATAAAAATTATATCCTCTTCTACGTAGTGAGTTTTTTGTGTTTTTACTTTTGGTGAACTGGTGAGAACATTTAACTCGTAAATAAAGTTTACTTAGTTTATGACAGTATGTGCCTCACTTACTTTAAGAACAAAAAACAATATTTAACATAATATTCTAAGCAATATTATTTGTTTGTAGGTTTAGAACGATCAGCTAGTACGACTATTATCCTCTATGAAGGATAGGCAAGGACTGAGAACATTGTTAGGGATAAAGTAGGGACACTGAACGGAATATGGTAGAGCAAAGAACAATATTTAACATAATATTCTAAGCAATATTATTTGTTTGTAGGTTTAGAACAATCAGCTAGTACGACTATTATCCTCTATGAAGGATAGGCAAGGACTAAGAACATTGTTAGGGATAAAGTGAACGGAATATGGTAAAACAAAGAACAATATTTAACATAATATTCTAAGCAATATTATTTGTTTGTAGGTTTAGAACAATCAGCTAGTACGACTATTATCCTCTATGAAGGATAGGCAAGGACTAAGAACATTGTTAGGGATAAAGTGAACGGAATATGGTAGAACAAAAAACAATATTTAACATAATATTCTAAGCAATATTATTTGTTTGTAGGTTTAGGACGATCAGCTAGTACGACTATTATCCTCTATGAGGGATAGGCAAGGACTGAGCAGAATATGGTAGAACGAAAAAATAGCAGAAGGGAAAACGAATATATAACAACATAGTTAGAAGTATCTTGACGAACGGAGCAGAAACGTGGGTAATATCTAAAGCAGACGAGAGCAAGATCAACAAAGTAGAAATGGACGCTTATAAGAGATCATGTTAAATCTATAGACGAGAATATAGGACAAATGAAAGCATTAGAGACAAAATAGAGACAGTCGTAGAGGATAATCAGAAGAATCAGCTGATATGACACGAAACGAAGATGATGGAGGGAAGATTACCAAGAGTTGCTATGGAATGGACGGCACAGGAGAGAAGAAGAAAGGGAGGACCTAGACTACCGTGGGAAGAAACCATCAATAAATCCATAAGTTCAAGGAAATTATCGGCGGAACACTGCTACAATAGGAAGGCATGGAGGCAAAGTTTAGAAATCGGAAAGCGACGGCAGATGCTATAAAACCGATATTATATTGGCGGTGGTGTGTGTGTGTGTGTATGAGTGTCCATGAAAAATTATGACATAGCGTGGGCGGGGGGCGCTTCCTGAAGTAGACCTGTTCTCAAACGGGGTCTAGAGAGGTGCCCCACCAACTACTCGGACAAAACCAAATAAACGAGAACCAAAACCAAAATCTTCTAATAAGTGAAGTTTATATAAACCTGATTTCAAGTCAGCCGAAGAACTGCACAAATTAATAAGTGTGATTATCTTACTAATAATAAAAATAAAAACATGAAATTGAAATACTTAAGTCAAAATATTTCATTTGATTTTTTCATCGACTTCAGCAACAATATGTTCATATATATACATGGCTATTTATTAAAGAACCCGAATCTAAACAAAGATGGCAAAGGACGATGGCAGATAATTAGAAAATAAATTTTCCACACGAGTAACAGGAAATTTGAATTACGAGTTTATCATGTTACTATACTTCAGTTATACATCATTTCCGTGACATTTTATCCGCATTATATTGTATTGCAAATATAAATTAAATAGAACATTCTCTGGAAACGCGCCAGCGTTCCGCCTTGCCAAGGCGAATGTAGGTCACCAATATAGCGTGTTCTATTTCCCACGCAGTGTTTGTTATCTTCCCACTCTGTGGTTTTTGTCAAAATTTCAAGGTAAAGTCGAGGCACTGTTACTATAATTACCCCTCGAATTTATTTCGGAAACAAACTCAAATTACAAGCAAACGAGTTTTAAAAAAGTAACGAAGGACAAAATTACTTTAATTAGAGTCAATTATAAGCCATAAAATACAGAATTTAAATACTTACATTTAAAATTAATTTATAACATAATGGGAGGAACAAATACTGAGTGAGGGGAGAAGGGAGAGACGGAAATGGGAAATTCTCTTCTAAAATCTCCCGCTAAACTACGACACTGAATATACGAACGTTTAAAAAGATATTTCCTAAGGCCTAATAATGCACACACAAGCGCTCAAATACACAAAACTTTGTGCACAGAAAAAACGAAATCTATACCATTTAAAAAGATATTTCCTAAAGCCTAATAATGCACACACAAGCGCTCAAACACACAAAACTTTGAGCACAGAAAAAACGAAATCTATACCATTTAAAAAGATATTTCCTAAAGCCTAATAATGCATACACAAGCGCTCAAACACACAAAACTTTGTGCACAGAAAAAACGAAATCTATACCATTTAAAAAGATATTTCCTAAAGCCTAATAATGCACACACAAGCGCTCAAACACACAAAACTTTGTGCACAGAAAAAACGAAATCTATACCATTTAAAAAGATATTTCCTAAAGCCTAATAATGCACACACAAGCGCTCAAACACACAAAACTTTGTGCACAGAAAAAATGAAATCTATACCATTTAAAAAGATATTTCCTAAAGCCTAATAATGCACACACAAGCGCTCAAACACACAAAACTTTGTGCACAGAAAAAACGAAATCTATACCATTTAAAAAGGTATTTCCTAAAGCCTAATAATGCACACACAAGCGCTCAAACACACAAAACTTTGTGCACAGAAAAAACGAAATCTATACCATTTAAAAAGGTATTTCCTAAAGCCTAATAATGCACACACAAGCGCTCAAACACACAAAACTTTGTGCACAGAAAAAACGAAATCTATACCATTTAAAAAGGTATTTCCTAAAGCCTAATAATGCACACACAAGCGCTCAAACACACAAAACTTTGTGCACAGAAAAAACGAAATCTATACCATTTAAAAAGGTATTTCCTAAAGCCTAATAATGCACACACAAGCGCTCAAACACACAAAACTTTGTGCACAGAAAAAACGAAATCTATAGCATTTAAAAAGGTATAACTAGATGTAAGTCACAATATACTATACAACTTTTTTTTAACAAAACGAACTGTCAGATACAAGAACGGAATTAAACCCTATCCTATTCAAATCACGTTGAACAGCCCTGTTCAATTTCTATTCCTCGTATCAGATAAATGTCTTCGATACACCGAAAGCTTAAAATGGGTTTAGTTAAAATAACCATGATCTATTTAAATGAAAATTTCAAATTTAACAGAAGATTTATATGTATTGATTGCAGTATTATTGTTACAATTAATAGTAACAAATGAAGTACAGAATTAACAGTTTGTTTAAGAAGCAAAGCTAGTGTTTCTATTGTCGACATTGGAAGATACAAAATTATTGTGACTGATATATATTATGATGGGAACTTCCGACCACCTGGTATGGGAAATATCCTTGCGCTCTATCGGTGTCATAGAGATACGTTACCATAGAACTCTTTAAAAGGTTCCTCGTGAAGAGGTACTCGTTACCATAGAGGCGTTCCTTATAAAGATGTACTCGTTACAATAGAACTCTTTAAAGGTTTCTCATAAAGAGGTACTCCTTACCGTAGAGCTCTTTAAAAGGTTTCTAGTTAGAAGGTTCTTGTTACCATAGAGCTCTTTAAAAGGTTCTACGTTAAGAGGTACTCGTTACCATAAAACTCTTTAAAAGGTTCTTCATAAAAAGGTACTCGTTACAATAGAACTTTTAAAAGTTTCCTCGTTAAGAGGTGCTCATTACCATAGAACTCTTTAAAAGGTCACTCGTATAAAGGTACTCGTTACCTTAGAGCTCTTTCAAAGGTTCCTCGTTAAGAGGTACTCGTTACCATAGAATTCTTTAAAAGGTCACTCGTAAAGAAGAACTCATTGCATTTTCCTACTAGTCACATCCACAGCTCTGTGATCACTGCCCCTTCTAGGAAAAGAGAAAACAAAATTACATCTAAGGCAAGATCTTGGGAACATAATGATCTTTAAGTACTGCGGACAGGAGGCCAAGGGTCAAGGTAGCATGAGCAGCGTCTGAAAATGAATAAATTCGTGCCACATTTACGTTAAAAATAAATATTAGTTCCGTTACATGAAACTGAAGATATAGTGTCTAGTTTACCCCCTTATGCCAGGACTGTAGAAAATTATTTCATTTAAAGTTTTCCATTTCTATTTCTAGAAATACTAAACTTTTCTTTGTTGCAAACAAATATCTAAACACCACCACGAAGTGTTTTTAAAAATAAAATGTTTGTCGAGTTGAAAAGAAAAACAATCTGGGTTAGAACTACTATGGTCGGTCCCACTAGTATGTAAGAGGACCGACCCGCCATCGCCACGCCTATACAGCATTCCTCGGCCTATTGTCTGCACCGGGAAATCGATAAACAGCGGCAACAGAACTTTCTGCTGGAAACTTATTTAAACTCAAGGTGTAATTTGGGAAGGAAAAGAATGTTAGCAGATGTTTCCATATCGTCAATTTTCTGCGTCTACAACTGAATGTGCATACTGCCTTACAATCTGCAAACTTACGTAGCCTGCACATTTCGAAACGTAAGTAGCAAGTTCATGTGGACCTCAACCTACACACGAAATAATTGCTTAGTAGAACTAATCGACTTGCCTAAAGGTTATAAGCCCGATGCTTTTATTATTGTTAAATAAAAAATAATTACTTTAATTTTTAAAAAATATAATATAAACCACACCAAAATTCATTCAATTCCTACTTAGATTAAGAAAGTAAAATGTTATTGTAGTTACTTTTAATTATACAATTACAATTAATAAATTAACATAGCCTATGGTTTAAAATATCTGTTCTACCACACAGCCTATAACATAAAATCCACTGTTTTATGAAATCATATGTTACAACTTATTTTAACCCAAATGGGACGAAATAACTATATTTACCTTGCCCATTTCTGAAAAGTTTTTCTCCCAAATAAAACTAAAATTAATTTAATAAATTTAATTAATGAATTAATATTTGAAAAATCTGAATTAATATCAAGTATCATCCACTACAAACTTCAAAATGTATTTGAACTTGAGTGGATGAATAAAAAGTATTTTAATAACGTTTGAGAATTCGAACGATATATATAAAGAGAGTGTGAACTAATAGAAATAATTGTATTGAATTCCAGCGAATTTTTGTACTATATTAAATTTTATTACTATATTTTCAAAATAAGTTACGGATTACCATAAATTATACTAATAATCATTAAATTTCGAACTTATTTCCACAGAAAATTCAAGCTATTTTCAAACCTTTGAATGCAATTTCTTAAATTTGTAGAGAATTTCTAAATTTTGCCAGATTTCATATTTTCAAGATAATAGTAGCTAGGTATTTTATGAACTAGAAACCACTTTCTATAAATAACCTCATATAACTATAACAACTCTGCAGAAGTTTTCAAGCTTTCAAAAGATCATATAAAAATGTTTTTAGTTCTGTGTGGTAATATACTTTTCTTTTTAAACATTTTTTCTTCTTAAAAATAAAATACCTTATAAACACGTGCTTGTTTTTAAAAACAAGCATAAATTAAATGTTTAAATGTTGATGTGTAGAATTCTACTTGATATTCATTACAACTGTTCAACCGAGCAATTTAATTTGCTTAGATTTAATTTAGTAATAATAATTCACACTTAATTTATTTCAATCAAAAGGTAGTAAAACAGTAGTGTAGGCTGTATTAGCAATCCCTAATTTCCATTTGTTTTTTTATGTTTAACGTTATTTGTATTACTTTTGTTTATACATGTCGGCATTTTAAAGTATCTGCCAAAATTATTATTATCAGAAAACTATTTATACAACAAACACGTATATGTTACGACCGAACAAGTCGTATTTTCTTCCTCCATTATGTGGCCTAAATATTTTTGTCTTTTATATACTTTTTAAAATTCGCGTTCTTTCATTTTTAAAAATACCGCTGCATCTTTTATTCTTATGTCCATGATATCCTCCACATTCTCCTATAACACCTCATGTACAAAATTTCGCAGTTTTATATGTTTATCGTTATTGGTATTACTTTTGTTTATACATGTCGGCATTTTAAAGTATCTGCCAAAATTATTATTATCAGGAAACTATTTATACAACAAACACGTATATGTTACGACCGAACAAGTCGTATTTTCTTCCTCCATTATGTGGCCTAAATATTTTTGTCTTTTATATACTTTTTAAAATTCGCGTTCTTTCATTTTTAAAAATACCGCTGCATCTTTTATTCTTATGTCCATGATATCCTCCACATTCTCCTATAACACCTCATGTACAAAATTTCGCAGTTTTATATGTTTATCGTTATTGGTATTACTTTTGTTTATACATGTCGGCATTTTAAAGTATCTGCCAAAATTATTATTATCAGGAAACTATTTATACAACAAACACGTATATGTTACGACCGAACAAGTCGTATTTTCTTCCTCCATTATGTGGCCTAAATATTTTTGTCTTTTATATACTTTTTAAAATTCGCGTTCTTTCATTTTTAAAAATACCGTTGCATCTTTTATTCTTATGTCCATGATATCCTCCACATTCTCCTATAACACCTCATCTACAAAATTTCGCAGTTTTATATGTTTATCGTTATTGGTATTACTTTTGTTTATACATGTTGGCATTTTAAAGTATCTGCCAAAATTATTATTATCAGGAAACTATTTATACAACAAACACGTATATGTTAAGACCGAACAAGTATACACACAATGCAGACTGAAACAGACAAAACTCAGTACAGAGTAAGCAACTGTAACTCTGTGGCCGTTTAATTTTGTGTACATAGTGCCTAATCGGCTTTATCTTCCATAAACAAACTGGAACTAAATCTGTTTTATTAGTGTTATATTTTAAATAACAAACAACGGCAAATCTTACAATGATAAATTGTAGCTAGGCAAGATTTCAAAGAACACCGTTTTCAAAACATACACGGCAAGATAGTAATTTTTCCTTTAAACAACTAAGTAAGGAACATAAACGATAAAAAGTCGACAGTTTAGATAATTTAAGAGAAAATGTTAACCATACAGCTTTAGAAAAATGTTTTTTAAAATTAAAAACACTTGAACATATGTTAGTATACGTTACGCTTGCCTATAGCTACGGTGACCATGCATCGCGACCGTCCCGATTTTCAAAGTTGTGTCCCGGAGACCCGTAAAATAATATATTTGTCCCGAATGTCAACATTGACTAATGTATACAATTCCTTGTAAACAAAATTCCTTGAGCTGTAAAAAATGAAGTATTGTACAATGAAGTATCGGCATTATGCCAGTATATTAAATTGTGATTTATTTGTATTTTGCTAAATTTAAAATTAGAATAAAATAAACCTAAACAGCTATACTAATAACTCTTTAAAAAATTCGTTGGATAACAGAAATGGACTGTTTAAGTAATATTTGTATTATAATATATAAGTAAAATTCTAATCTATTGTTTTTGAACTTTCGTTGGAATAAGTGTTTCTTACGTTCTGCTCGTACTATATCTAGAAGTAGGTTGTCCCGATTTCGACTAATAAAAATATGGTCACCATACCTATAGTGAACCTTACTGTTTGTTTATTGGGCAGGGCCGTTTCGGGAGATGTGTCCCATTGTCAATTCTTGGTTGTTTTAGGTGAGGGTGGGGTAAGATAGGAATATTAGGTGTGTTTTAAAGAGTTTGGGGAGGGGGGGGTTTATAATGTCGAAAAAATCATGTGAGTTATAATGGAATTAGGTGTTAAGTATGTTTGTTGGGAGTATTTTGAAATGTTTGTATATTTCAAACTGTTTGGTTGTGTAGCGTCGGTTATTTTTGTTTTGTGTGTGTAGAATTTGTAGTTCTGGTGTTTTGTTTGTGTAGTTTTTGTCTATAGATATGAGATGTTCTACTTCATAAAATTAATTCTAACATACAACTAGAAACATACTAGTTAAGTTTTTTAGTGGTAAAATAACTCAAGTGCAGGTTGGATTACATACATAATATGAATGCTTATTTTAAATTTAAATAACATACGATAAAATGTAAGACTGAGTTCAGCATTCTGTAATTTATCAAGAACTAGTAAAGTACCCGTCCTTCGTACCGGTATTGATTTCATTTGTATTTGGGTTGAATTTAATTTACTGAAATTAAATCTCAATAAATATATCAAACTATAGTTTTTATAAACCTACTGTTAAGGGAGTTTCCAAGGCCAGTGGGGCGGTGCCCTAACAGAAATTCTAAATAAAAATAGGCCTATGTGAAAACCAGGGTCCCTATAGAATGTCTATTTAAAATTTCAGCTCAATGGGTAAAGTAATTTTTACGTGATTGAGGAACACACACACACACACACCATTAGATTTTTACATATTAGTATACATTTATCTGAATTACATTTAAACTTTATTATACTTTTTTATAATTACTTCAACTAGTACTAGCTTTAATTAGTTACCATTAGGGAAAAAGCTATTTAAGGAAAGATCGAAATTATTGAGAAATTGTCGACCTGAGTTTCTTAGAATATAATCTTTGGAAAATAACTTTTTAAAATTCAAAACAATAATGGAAAGTTTAATGGTTTTACAAAGTTGCATCTACGAGAGGTTTGTAAAAACAATTAACTATGTAAAAAACTTTATTGCAACTTAAAATTTCTCTATCGATCCTACATTAAGAACCTACGTTTAAAGGAAATATGTCTTGTTTGGAAAACCTGGAGTATTTGAAAATTTATTTAATTAAGAAGATTGCATTAATCAATTAGAAAAATAATTAGGACATTTATGCACGGTTTGTGTTTTAAAAACTGTTCCGATGATAAAAGAGTGAGGTATGGTACATTTAGTAAATAAGAAGGGAGGGTCCATTTCCCTCAGAAGGTGTTATTTCCAGAAGTTATAGCGTTTCAAGTGATTTGCGTAAGGGGGAAATGTAAAAGCAAAAGCTGAGTGAGGAGGGAACTTTACCGTGAGTACAGCTGATTGTTGAGGGTTGTATTTGTTTGCTTCCACTGAATTGAAGCAAGTGCCTGGTCCAATGCACCATCGCCACACGCAAGCGCTACATTTACTGTTAGATTTTTAATAAGCTGAATAAGTGTTCAATTTTTCTAAAAACGACACAGACGCCGTACTCACAACAATAATCGTCTAAAAACAAAACACATCTAAAGAGTAGACTGCGCCGCAACGCGAACTATTGTTTATTTTACACGAATCAGAAATAGTTTTCAAGTCTGACTTTTCGCTGACCGCTCTAATATCTCAATATGTTTCATTTCCGGCGACGCCCTACCTCGGAATCATTGTACATGGAATACAGTAGTCTCGATAATTCGAGGTACATGGGACCAAGACCTCCTCGGATTATCGAAAACTCGGATTACACGGAAATAAGTTCCTGTACATTAGAAAAAAAGGAGTTCAGGAACCCTAATACTGTAATTAGGAAAGCAAAACGTACGTTTATAGAACCTTATTGATTACAGTACAGTACTTACATAAATTAATGTTGCTTTGGAATACACTGTTCATCACGGTTGCTACATTTTTTTAGAAAAAGTTGTTATGTCTTCTGCGTTTGCTTATCAGATAGTAGACGTCTTAGCAGAAGCACATCTGTTAGCGTGGTGTCGCTCTGTTGTTCAATATAGCATAGTGCAGTTTCCAAGGCGGTCATAACTTGCACCGTGACTAAATTTCCCTTCTTGTACTGTCTTCATCTTTATTCTCGTCATTACTGCATATAGTAGTTTTGGTACCATTTCAATAATCGTAATATCTGTTATTTTAAATTGTTCACAACGGAATTTTCACAACCTGGAAGTTTCTTATTATGGAACATCAGATCTGTTTCTTTTTGTGATCAATAGCACAGTCAACAGTTTTACGACTAATGATTTTATTCCACGATTTACTTGATGTTTCTTCTTTAATTTCGTTCCATGATTAAGTGGCTGTACAGTACACAACTTCCTTAACTGTAATTTTTTCTGTAAAGCCTACAATACTTTCTTCTCCTAAAGTCGTTTCCAAGAGAGGTTGTAAAAGGTAGCGTCTGCATTTTTTGCATACATTCCAGAACACACTGATCCATCGGGTGGATTAGGCTTGTAACATTTGCGGGAAGACATAAACCACGGATATCATCAGATGCAGTTGATCTTCATCGGGATGCGACAGTGCTTTGTCCAACTGGAAAATAACCCTCCGAGGCTAATTCTTTACTTTTAAAAGCTTTTCAGTTTTGGGCACAAACTACTAAAAAAAATTACTCTTTTAATAGTACACTATCCATCCAATCAGCACTTTAATTCTTATATCAAACCGGCAATGCTGACGTTTTTAAACGCCGGGTTTAACGGAAGCTCGAAAAATCAGAACTCGGAATTTCTAGATTCCAATGTATTTTGAAATAAATACTACTTGATCAGTGATGATAAAACATGAAGATATATTGATTATTAGTATAATATAATTTAATAGTTATGAAATCGTCACCAGTTATTGCAAATATAGGCTCCACGAAATGGTACTCTAAAGATAAACGTACATATTTCGATTTCCTTTGCAGATTCGGGATTTTCTCTAATAATTTTGAAGAACACAATGTGTGTATTAAAATGACATTTTCAGCTTGTTTCTATCATGTATCGTTTAAGAGCTTTAAAGGTTTTTATAGAATTCGCTCCCGCTACTTAACCCCGCCCCCCAGTGGTGCACTTGCTAGGAGGGCGACAACATCGGTTTTGGTCATCCCCCCCCCAGTGCCCCCAACAGCAATCAAAGGTTAAAATGCGTTACACTATCACTGTATACTCAAACCCCTATAGCTTCTGGACTACAGCTGCTTAGACACCAAATATCTGATCTTTCGGTAACTTACAGACAGCCTTAAAATGATAATTTCATTACTGAGCTGAAGTTTTAGATTAATTTTACTCTCTTTTCATTCTATACTGAAAACGATTTATGGATTGTGCACAAGAAAGGTTGAATATTTTTTCTCGACACTAGTGAAATAACCCTGGAATGAGTTCATATCGGATATGTGTGTGGACGGGATGCAAGTAAAGTCGATCACAGATTTGTGTGAGGACGGGATGCAAGTAAAGTCGATCACAGATATGTGTAAGGACGAGATGTAAATAAAGTCAATCATAGATATTTGTAAGGACGGGATGCAAATAAAGTCGATCACAGATATGTGTAAGGACAGGATGAAAATAAAGTTGATTACAGATATATATGTGTGAGTATGGGATGTAAATATATTCTATCACAAATATGTATAACTACGGGATGCAAATAAAATCGATCACAAACTGAAACTATAACTGTAGAGAAGGACAAAATCCAGTGGTGATCATGATAGGGATTGATCACAAGAGAAGTTTTATAGCCCTATCTCGCAAGCTCGTACTCAGAATTCAAGGACTTTTATAACTAATTGGTGGAAGTGCATATGTGTGGTGAAGTCGAGAGTAGTATTGCATATCGTAGCCTACATAGCCTAACAAAAGGCATCATTAAGCCGGTGATTAACATGAAAACATAAATCATCTTGTGACTAATAGATTACAAATTTAGGTAAGGTTAGTAAGGTAATTCTGGTTAATGTTTTTTTACGTAATAAAAGAATAGAGAGTTGTTACGAATGCAGGAAATTTTAAATGTAATTCTTAACGAAAGTGTGACATAAACAATTTATGACCAAATTCCCTCTCTTCAAAATAAATAGCTTAAACTGTCGGGTAAGAGTAAACGTGTTATTAATGTGTGAAATAAAAATCCTTGCAGGCCTTACCATTTACAATCTAATACTCTCGTCCTCGGAGCAGACTACAAGAGGGTTAATAGACCTACGCTAAAGGTGCGAATAACCGTGCATAACTGACCTAAGGTCTACCTGTGCAGCCGATATCCTTGGGGTCCCAGAAATAATCCTCTTACTTATTTCTTGACCATTTGCGCGGTTTCACTCTATCCCGCCATCCAGATTCGAAAGCTCCCTAGGCTATCAACGCCTCGACTTGCTGACCTGCCTATGCCTACATGCCGCCGATAGTTCTACTAGGCCTTGGTCCACAAAATTAAAATTGTTAAACGGTTATATTTATGTAGTTTTTACTAACATTTATGGATTCTACAAATTATTCCTTGGAAAAAGAAGCCGAGCATGAGTATTACGAGGGTGTTTTAATATTATTACGTGAACTAAAATTATTTTTTTCTTACACTTTATTCTTATTACGAATTATACGAGTGGAATAATTACATCGTGTTATAAAATGTTCCTAAATATTTTAGTTTAAAATTTTAGTTCTATGGACTAGTCCTAGTTGGTGACTCGTTAAAGAACTATCGGCGGCAGGTAAGGCGTAGACCCTATGATCGCGAGGGTGAGTGAAGAAAGGGTCGCTTAGTCCCCTCTCGGGCTCTTTCGAGCCTTGATGGAGAATAGTTAGGCGAAACGTCAGTCAAAGGAGATAAAAAAAGGAACTCTAAACCTTTGACATTTGACCCCTCTATAGATATTAAACACTATTAAGAAGTTTTCAACGTCGTTTACCGTCAATGCTAGACAATTTTTTTAAATTGCTTTTTAAACTAGGATTAAACGTTTAAAAAACCTTGTAAACTGTAAGTAAATATTGTGAGACATTGGAACTTTATCCAAACAAACAATATCATTAAACATCTGCTAATTATACTTGTACATGATTTGTTTTATATAATCAGTTGTTTAGACGGTTTTTTATTATTTCGTATTACAAATTCTATAATTTCTTAATGGATTTTTATTGGTATACAGACTTTAATCGTATCTCGGAAAATATTTCATTTTTTTTAATATGATGGATACTGGAATAAATACTGATACCTCATTTCTGGATTCTGATTTTATTTAATGCAGGATTCTTCTTCTTTGGATAACGTTCATAAAGTACGCACAATAACTTTGATATTTCCAATTCCTATGAGCGCATTAGACGATTTCAATATGAAATATTTCCTTTTTTATGAAATAACTATTTTAAGCTGTAAATAATTTTGGTTTTTGAAAATTATTTAAATTTGAATGTGCAAAATGTTTCGTATTGAAGTTTCATTAAAAAAAATATCCTTGGTCATAAATATTCTGTTTTTCCAGTATTTGTGGCATATAAGAACCTGTTTTTTTAAATGCCAGATATTCCTTGCATAACTAGCACTTTCAGTGTTACCAACACAAAACACCCTCTGACTAGAGTACTTTCTTTTTGCCATATTCGTAGAACCATTCCAATCTGATTATTATTTTGGTATATTTTCATTTATTATTTAGAATATACTATATTTTTTAAGTAACATATGTAATTATGAAAAATATCAGGGTTGATTACAATCTTGTTAACCTTTAGTTTCACTACTCCCTCAATGTTTTGTGTACTGTTGTTTTGCCAACAAGCTTTCCCTTTGCTGATCCATAATACAAAGGAACACATTTTTCTAGATGGTTAGTTCGATATTTTCCAATTTATTTTGAAACTTGTTTGGAGGAATAGCAATGGATAGGACCATGTATACTAATTTGACCATGTGTATACCTCACTTTGACGATGTGCGGTTTACTTTGACCATGTATGCCTTACTTTGACGATGTGCGGTTTACTTTGACCATGTGCATACCTTACTTTGACCATTTAGGCTTTAATTTACGATGTGCAGTTTACTTTGACTATGTGTATACCTTAACTTTGATCATGTATGCCTTACTTTGACGATGTGCGGTTTACTTTGACCATGTGCATGTTACTTATCAACATATAATAAAATACTATTTTACTAACTTATTTTTGTAAACTAATTTATTATAGAACTTGTGTGTATCTTTATGAACGTTACTGAAATAAATACTGACACCTCATTTCTGGATTCTGATTTTATTTAATGCAGGATTATTCATCTTTGGATAACGTTCATAAAGATACACACAAGTTCTATAATAAATTAGTTTACAAAAATTAAAGTTAGTAAAATAGTATTTTATTATATGTTGATAAGTAAGATGCACATGGTCAAAGTAAACCGTACATCGTCAAAGTAAGGCATACATGATCAAAGTAAACCGCACATCGTCAATGTAAGGCGTAAATGGTCAAAGTAAAATAGTTATTTCATAAAAAAGGAAATATTTCGTATTGAAATCGTCTAATGCGCTCATAGAAATTGGAAAAATCAAAGTTATTGTGCGTACTTTATGAACGTTATCCAAAGAAGAAGAATCCTGCATTAAATAAAATCAGAATCCAGAAATGAGGTATCAGTATTTATTCCAGTATCCATCATATTAAAAAAAATTATCTTTGCAAAAAAAATGTTAAGATGAAATGTTTTTCAACTATATTATTAGGTATGTAAGGACAGATTTGTAAAACATTGAAACTAGTAATAGGAAGCCAATAAACTAATTTAATATTTTTCCTTCTTTCTAAAAGTTTTGAAATAACATATATAAATACTTATTTGTGTTAATTACTATACACAGCCACTGATGAAGTATTTCACTCAATTACTTAACAATGTCTTAGTGTCTTTTATTTTAAATATGTAAGGCCAGTGATTTCCGTAAATAACTTTGAAATTATTTGTTCAATACTATCCTTACAAATTTTAAAAAAACTTCAAGTGGCTTACTTTTTCCTAAACTATTTAAACAATAATGCAACTATTAACAAATTCCAATCATCTTCAATACTGCTGCAAATTTTTAATAAAAATTTTGCTGTGAAGAATAGGGGTTTACTTGTTTATTATAACACCAACAACAAAAATAATACAATTTTCACAGTTTAAGTAATGCTTTTAGAAACATATGTCTTCTTTTACTCAGTTCTGAGTTGAAGTTCTATTTTATCTGCCAAAATTAGTCTCCTTTCTTTGTTTATTAGCTGCAGTTTAACAGTCCTAAGGGTATTCTGTTATTTCTACCTTCAATGTGGAATCCAACCATTTCCGTTAAACATAGCCTTCAACTAAAATTTAAATTAATGACTAGCAAATGAAATAGCTCAAATAAAAAAAATCAGATACTTAGAAGTAATATTTTTGCTTTAAATAGGTCAATAAAGTCATCCATAAATGTTTTAAAAATAATAATATTCAGTCTAAACCTTTTAAAATAAAAATATTTCTAACAATGTTTCTCAATTGGAAATATGTACGTAAATTCCTTATTATAGCTTACATGGTAATATTGCCAATTGAAACTGGCGTAAAATTTTCTATATTTCCTAATAACTAATTACTATGTCATGTAATTGTAATTTATTTTCTCTTTACTACATTTAAGCAGAAGTTTCAAAAAATAAACTCCATAAATTTATTGAAAATCAAAGTTAGCTATTTAATTTCTCTTAGAATTTCTTAAAATTCTTCTCTTTAATTTAAAAAGTACAGTTTTGTTTACCAAAACAAAAATTGGATCCTTTCTCCTGTCACTGTTTGAATTTAATATGTTAGAAGGCACAATGTTCATAATATCCATTTTGTTCAACTGTTGATAAATGCATTATACATAATAAAATTCAAGATATTGTAATTTTTATGAAATCTTTAAAAAAAACATCGACCCATTTGTGTAAAATTGGTGTAGGCGTAAGGATAATACGTGAAACTGACATTCTTACCTTATCACTGGGGATACTCCTGCTACCCATTTTTTTTAAACAGTGGTAAATCTAGCTGATAAAAGTATAAGTAATCCAGAAAATTTATCCTTTAGCACCCAGCAGCTGGTGGAAGCAGAAGAAAATAACACGGTTTATAAACAACACATTCAGAAACACAATGCACAAATATTGCTATTACGCCATTTCGACGTAAAGCTTCCCGCAGCATTACACTTTAACATTTATTTGAAAGGCAAGTCATAATACCTACAGCCCAGAAAAAACCATAATGTAAATAAGTGCAAATTCACTAAACATTTAGCACACCAAATACAGAATAACCCAAAACCCCAACACAGACAATATGGCGAACTCGACACTGAACCAAGAAGAAGTCGATTCAAAGTGGTGTCAGATGATTCTGTTGTAAAACGCATGCGTCTAAAATCCTCACCAGGGGCAGCACACGCCAAGAGTAAGTACAATTATGGTTTGATTATTAGGAAAAAAATACATTATAGATAAAATGTAAATTTGTATTGAATTTAAACAAATTTTCAAAAAATATAAATGGTAAATGGATAAAAAAAATTATATATATAGTATATTTTTTCTTAAAAAAATGTAAATGGAAAAACACACACGTAAAATGTACATGAAAAATAGTTGGATAGTCATAAACTAATTTTTAAGTGATTAATATGTGAAAAACATTGGCTTTCACATGCATTAAAATTAGTTACTCAAAAAATATCAATTATAGCCTGGTCAATTAAAATACTTTTCGCATTTACTCTTTGTATCTCATAAAAACGTTTAAAGTTTACTCGCTTTCGGCTTTGTTTTCTACAAACATATAATGTTACATATATGTTATATATATGAGGCTGAGGAAGTCGTAAGACGATACGTTTCCTCCAAGTGTAAGTTAACAATTACCAACTTTTAGTTAACAAATTTGTAATTTACAACCAGCTCGTCATGAACAGCAACAAGATTTCGATATTGTTAAATTGTTAACTTATACTTGGAGGAAATGTTTTCGTCTTACGAAGGCTGAAGAAGTCGTAAGACGAAAACGTTTCCTCCAAGTGCGAGATAACAATTTAACAACCTTTAGTTAACAAAATGTCTAGTCGCAAGTAATATCAAAAGTGTAATAAGTCAATAAAGTAACTTTCGATATATCTTTGAGTTAAGATTATAAATAAATAACTGGACACAAAGTCACAATCAAAAGTCCTTCATTATTATAAGCCTTTCGATTACTTATGTCAGCATCAGTTTTATTAATATTACTCCTGCAAATTAAGTTCCATTTGTAATCTTGTAATAATATCACTAAACATGATAACATTTGCCATCAAAGTGCTTATGAAGAAATATTTGTAATTGTGAATTAGTGTACAGTAAAATATTTAAATTAAATTTGTAGAGTTATGAAAGTTCATAATTTTTAACTATCATTTAAACATTTTTTGTTTAAGTCACTTAACATTCTGATATTACAGAAACATTTCGTGTCTAAACTTTATTATTGTTCACTAGTTATAATTTGAATACTAGAATCCCACAGAAAAAACCATAATTCTAATGAGTTAATTTGACAAAAGTAAGTTCTTATGCCTTAAATTTTAGAGAAAGTACATAACCCTTTCTAAAATTTGGAATGTGGTGTATACTATATAAAATATGCACTTTTTTGTCACGTGTGTAGAAATCTTTTGTGTCTCTAAAGATTTTCTGCATCTGTGGCTATAATACTTTCTTTTAAGGTTATGCTATTTTACTGTACATAACATATTTTGTAGTTGCTATTAATAAAAAGTGTAACCTATCTAATACAAATAGTATGAATTCTATTATTTTAGTTTAAATCGCAAAGGCTTATTGATATTAACCACACACAAAAGATAATTATAATGATGAATATAAAACACTGGTAAGTATTTCAGGACTTGCTCTGTAACGGAGTTGACAGTAGGACACATGTCCCGAAACGGCCGTCCTCAACGAATATAAGTAATTGCTACTATAGGCAAGTCGTAAAATATTTACAAGGGTTTTAGTGAAAACCATTACCTCACGTGAAGATGGTGCTTATTAACGCCTCGAACGGCGAAATATTTTTTCCTGATAGATTAGATCTTGCTGATCACGAATCTGATTAAGATCAGTGACTACCGCTCCGATCGGCGAAAATTTTCTCTTTGATCAATTTGACCTTGCTGAACACGAATCTGAAGTTTTATTTTACTGCAAACACATATTTACATTAAAAAAAATAACCTAACCTGACCTGACCTGACTGGTGCTTACTAATGCTCCGATCGGCGAATTTTTTTACCGGATAGATTTGACATTGCTAATATTAGAACACGAATATTAACTTTTTTTCTGCGGAAAATAAGAAACGTTAATTCTTTTGCAAATTTTTAATGTTAGTCTGTAATGGTATGTGTAGCGTGAACCGGCCGTGCAGTAGCTACAGCGCACTGCACTTCGTCAAAGTCAGTTTATTCTAATACGAAACTTAAAATCTTAATATTTAACTTTTGGTTATAATTTTATGTAACATTACTATATACCTACATTAAAATATACCTAATATGGCTACAAAGTATCTAATAGGATAGCTAAATTTAAACTACTTAACTAAGTGAATACATAATTGCTTACTTGCTGACACGCTTCAAAACGTTCGTTCCTTTTACAAAACTATAAAGCTTGTAAAGAGCCAAATGCCGCTAGTAGAGGGTTAGCTTCGTAAAAGGAACGAACGTTTTGTAACGCGTCAGCAAGTAAGCAATTACGTATTCACTTAGTTAAGTAGTTTAAATTTAGTTTAATCAGTGAATTCAAGATGATTACACAAAGAAACTTTAATAGGATAGATTTTGTTATAAAAAACAACTTTCCAAACTTATGCTAAGTTTTTTTTATAACTAAATTGAGAAGAAAAATAAAATAGATTGATAAAATAAATTGATCAATATCAATATCAATTAATATTGATATGTGTAGAGAAAGATTAATGCCAACATAAACAAAATGATTGGTGAAGTAACATAGTTGTATCCTCTATATGATGTTGCTTGGAAATATAGGTTTTTATAAATTAAGTTTTGAATATTTTCATTTTTATGGTGCATTGTTACTATAAACTATTTTTTATTTACTTACATTACAACACCATTAACGAGTTTGAACATTTATTTTTTACTGACCAAACCTATCCCAACAGTATTTTTTGTTGCTAGCTTATAAATTTGATATATAATAATTACTAATAGTTGATGAACTCTGATATTTTTATTTTTACATATGATATAATATATTCTAAACAATAATTAAATAATACTTAGTTAAGTAAATACTTCAGAGCTTATTTGCTGACACGTTTCGAAACAATCATTCCTTTTACAAAGCAAAGGCTCTACTGCTTCAAGTACAGTAATATAGTATAATGTAGTAATCTGTTACATTAAAAAACATTAATTTCATACAATATGGAATATGTTGGTTAATAGTGATTACAAATGTATTTGATCAAATTTTTAACTACTATGTATGAGTTATGACATTTAAAATGTCATTCTTTTTGTTTAGAATGTATTTATAGATACAAAAGTAAAAATTATAATCTTAATAATGGACCAATCATTGTCAGGTATTCTTTATAAATTTTTGTGTGTTATAAAATGAGATTAAGTTTTATGTAATACATCTCCCTAAACGGCTATCCTCAATAATCGAATACAATTTACTATAGGAAAGTGTAACACATTAATGTATGTTCAAGTATTTTAGTATAGAACTAATAGCTCAAGTGAAGATGGAATCAAATAATATAACATTGAATATTAATTTTTTTCAAAGTTTAAACATTTGGGGCATTTTATTATTTGTCCATACTTCTGAGGATTTAGTACATTATGAGGTATAGCATATTTTGCAAATTGTGAGGTCTGGATAACCAATAAATCTTTAAAAAACTACTGAGACAAAATTATTTTGATTTTACTAGCCACTGTTACTGGTTAATAATATATGTATATACAGTCGAAGCTCTGTATAACGAAGTCGATTATCCAGAGAAAAAATTCTTTGTAGAGAAGTATTCGTTATTGAGAGGTTGTGTTGTCAAGAATGCTCCTACCCCATCTTACTGATCTTACCGCATTACGCATACCGCACTAAGTGCGGTAATAAAAGGGATACAGTATAATATCGTAAGTGTAGTTAGTGTAATAGGCCAATGTTAATATAGGATAATGTTTTATAATGTCTCAATTTATTTGAAATTCAAGTTGTTAAAAATGTTTTTTGATGTTTTCAGAATGTTTCTTCATTGTATTAGATATCCATATTCAATATTTTTCATAGGGTCTACTCTGTATATGCTATTATGATAAGTTATCTTATGCTTATGAAAACTTACTGGTAAATAAGTACATTCACCAATTCATTATCAGGAAGCATGACTTGAACGTAGTGGAATTTAATCGAAGCAAACTCAGTAGACCGTAATTTAGTAACTGTATTATTTATTAACCGTATTACATTTATTTACTGCCTATATTAATTTTATTTGAATACACACAATCTATCAGTATTTTTTATATACACAATTCAATTTCGAACAACACAAAATGTTTTATACACTACACAGACTGTATCCGGAGAAAAAAATACTGTATTAAATTAAACATAAAATACGATGTACAGTAATACAGTACTGTAAATACAGTAACTTTGTATAGGTACTAATCGTTTCTAGTTTTCAAAGTTTTACTTGAAAAAGTTAGTAATTTTTTGTCACACTTTGCATTTGAATAAAATATCACGTTCGATTAATGTTTCACATTTATTCAGACAATCAAAAATGTCTGATACAACATCTTTCAGTTGAAATCCTCGCCTGATGATTTTGAAAACTTGTAAAACTTCATGATCTGTAGGATTCTTCTCTTCAGATTCATCACAATCATCGTCATAGTCGTCGTCATCATCATTCAAAAGTTCATTTGAGTTTGTCATCTGGACGCTTTGGAGTATATCTTCGTCGTCTGGAAAATTGGAAACAGCCAAATCTTCTTCCAGACAAATAAAATGTTCAAGTGGAACGTCATCAGCTACGTTTCCTGAAATCTTTAGAAAATCCCATTGCTTTTTTAATTCACTTAAAGTCATGTTGTCCTCACTGTCCTTTTCATGTGTGACCGAATTAAATCCAGCTTTGGAGAAACAAATAAAAACTGTTGTTTTCTTCACGTCATTCGTCCAAACTTTTGCCAATTCAGCGATGCAGCTTCTTAGATTAACAATGTTTTTGGGTACGATTTCATTGTTCTCTACGGTAGTCACAATCTTTTTTAAATTCTTTTTCTGTAGTATAGCTTTAAATTTTTTATTACTCACTGACCGAGTGGTTGAAGAATCGATGGATAGAAAAACACATTGACACTCTTCAGTTTGGAATTGATGTCATGCGGATGTGCAGGGCAGTTGTCGATGAAAAGTGCAATTTTCCTTTTCTCTTTGGAGATCTGCTTGTCCAGCTTCAATATCCATTCAATGAAAATTTTGCTAGTAGTTTCATTCTAATTGAAAAGTATTATTCAATTATTAAATTTGTCTACAACACATAGAACATTACATGACACAACATCAAATATAGTGAAGTTATATATTTGCTAGTATAATAAATTCTAACCATCTATTTATAAAAGATTTCATTTATTACAATCACATAAAAGGAAAGGGACACAAATAAGCAGACATTTGCCATAATTTAGAAATCTTACACATCAAAAACAAAAAAGGACCACATTTCAACACAATAAAACAATATGAAATTGACAGACACAGAAAAACTCAAAGTACAAACATATTAAACGAACAAACACAATACAAATATCACATACTCTTTGATACTATCGAAAACCTGCCTTTAAAACCGTCACTGCTTGACCCGACAACTCCAAGCAGAAGACACTGATGAAGATCGCCACATAGCGATTGAAAACGTTCTGTCTCAGTAAGTTTTAACAAATTTACAAAATTTAAAGTTCGGATAGTCAAAAACTATTGTTTAAGTGATTAATTAACATATAGCCATAAGTATATATTTGGCAATAGTACTTATTCTTTTTTCTATGAAAGGAGGAGAACTATTTCAGGAGGTTATGTTGCAATTACTGAAATACATTCCAAGTTGACGACAGAATTTCCAAAAATGTCATTAGTTCAACAATAAGAGAGCCCTACTACAGATAAGATAGTTATCACACAGGCAAGAGATTCTGTTGGTAGCAAACAATTTTATAATAATGAATGTATTCGGTTTCAGGTCATATTGTAGAATCTGATGAGGAACAAGAAAAGGTTACCCAGACAGTAATCCAATAATGTTTTTTCACAATGACCCTAATTACTTTAATATGGGTGAGTCAGATGGGATTGACTCTCCAGATGAAGGTATTATTAAAATATTTTATATTACAATTTAATAAATTTGATATATTTTAGTAACCAGAGGTGCAAGGTTTGTGTAACTGTTAGTAGCAGTAATAACATTTTAACCCTATTCAAAAAAGGAGGAGGTTCTGTATTTGATCCGTATGTTTTTGTTTGTTTGTTCCACGATAACTTTTGAAATATTTAATCGATCAAAGTGATTTTTCTTGCAAATGAAAGAGGAAACCTTCTCGGTGGTCCCAATATATTAACATTCCAATCCGTCTGATTTGGAGACAATAATACACAATTTTAAATTTCAAAAATTTTTTGGAGAGAAAATAAAAAAAAAATTATAAAAAGCATTATGAATTATAAGATAATTAATAAGCAAAATACACAATTACAACCGAGTTGAAAAAAAGAGCAGGTTCTGTGTTTTTTTATGTTTGTTCTGGAATAACTTTCGAAGTATTTAACCGCTTTAAATGAACTGCTTGCAAATGAAAGAAAGACAATAATACTCTATTTTATATTTTAACAAAAATTTTGGAGGTAAAATTTTTGAATTAAAAAAAAAATAAGGATTGTGAATTATAAGGTAATTAATAAGCAAAATAAACAATCTCCGCATTTATTTTATGTAGTATTACACCATACATAAAAATAACAGAAAAAAGTAACTATAAAACGAAAAGATTTTAAAAATTTCTTGCTTGATAAAGTTGCTTAGAACGAGCATCCTCGGATACTAATGAATGAATTTTCACTTGAAGCAGCTTTTCCGGCATACCGGATTGATATATAACGATATAACTAGAAAGAGATAAGCAAAAATAAATACACTGAAAATCCGATTTAGTTCATTTATCATAATCTTGATATTCAATAATCCTCAGGTGAAAACTTCATTACTTCACTAAATATCAAGAGATAAATTCATTAAATATAACTATACTATCAATTTTCATTTTTTTAATTAATATCTTATGTGTACAAAATATTTTTCCTAATAATTATTAGTGACAACATTACTGAATATTTACCGGAGATATTACACTATACATGATTATTAACTTGATTTTAAACCAAAATGAAAAAAGAATAATTGCAAGATAAGAAATAGTATGTAAGATTTTAGGAAAATTCATCAAGGAAATTTCAAACATAAGTTACTCAATGTATTCATCTAAGAAACTGATATGTTTATCATATTCTTCAAGGGTGTGTCAATTATTTGAACAATGATCAAGCAAAATGATTAGAGAGATATCATATTGGAAATTTGTGTGGATAAATAGTGGCAACTTTGCCAACATAAACAACGGCATGAAACAAAATTTTGTTATATTGTAAATAGAAATTAAATATCATACCTCTAAAAATTAAGAAATAAACATTAAAAAAAAAAAAAAACAGAACCGACTTCATAAAAAAGGCACTGAATATATAATTTTTACTTACTAAAAAGTAAAAATAATTTTCGATAACAAAGATATAACTTATCATAAGCTTAGTTAGATTTTTATTGATAATGAAATGTGTTTATATTAAAAACGTATTATTTTGTTATCTTGAGGTTTTAATTCACTATCTAAATGCTTTAACTATTTCACTATTACCACAATCTTATTGAAATTTCTCAGCAGAGACATTTAAATGAGTTCAGTACATGGCTTAATGTTGTGAAATAAAAACTGAACTATTTGCTCTCGATAGAAATGTGTTATTGTATATCTGTGGTCAATATGAGATACGTTCTCTATGAACAAAATTAGTTTGTATGTTGTGTGATTTGTTTTTGTGCTTAAAATTGTGTTGGTTTGGAAGTAAATTATTGTCATTAAAAATGTAACAACAAAAATCTATACAGACCATAGTAGCATAATCATAATTAATAGAGAGCAACAACCTTAGCTACAAATATTGAAACAACCTTGATGTACATTTTGACGTAACAGTTACCATCATCAGTATGTTTGTAACCTGCTGATGATGCTAACCGTGGTAATGACTTGTACATCAAGGTTGTTGTAATATTTGTAGCTAGGGATATTGTTGTTTATTAATTTAAAATGTTTTGACATTGGTTTTTGTGAAATTTTTACTTGAAAGTTTTTTATGGTGTTAAATTTTTGTATTTATTTTAAAGTTGTAGGTTTGTGTTTACTGAACTATATAGTCATTGTATCAAGTTTCGGAGCTTCTACCTGTTTGGACTGTGCAAACATCCTATAAATATAAAAACAATGCACTCTATAACATAAATTTCAAACTGGAAACAGAATAAAAAAACAATAAATTTCCTAAGTCTAACAATCTCAGAACATAACAACAAACACAAAGTTAGTAATAAATAATATACCTAACCACTTAGTATTACACAAACACTCTGTTTCTAACTCTATACCCATGAACAACGACAAAACATCTGAATTCACAATAAAACAAGTGAAATACGAGTATTAAAACATAGTCACACACCAATAGACAATGTAGGACAAAACTATCAAAATTTAACAGAAGAAACAAATTAAAAATCACTTGAAATAGTATAACTGAAAACAAACACCTAGACCTAATCTTTTACAATCTCATAATACAGAAGTCTCATTTGAATTAAAAAGTCGTTTTAGAATTAAAATGACTTACTGTTATGTTATTCCTACTTATCGTTCAATAAACACTTGTAACCGTAATACAGTGAGTTCAGAAGTGACCGCGGCACTTCTTTACATTGTGATTATGAGGTCGGTTATTGTAATTGTTTTGTTATTGTTATCAAATATGCTTCTGACAAATATGATTACAATTAGCAGCGGCTACTGTTTATGTCATGTATAGGTGGTGACTGAAGGCTAGATGAAGATGGAATAAAATAACATCATATAAATATGTATAACACTATTTGTTTCTTTCTTTGGCTTAAAGTACTAGGAGACACACAAACACATTAACATAGCCATTAACTATAGCTATATGTATATATTTGGCAATAGTACCTATTCTTTTTTTCAGAACTATTTCAGGAAATTATGTTCCAATTACTAAGTTACATTCCAAGTTCACAGACTGATTTTCCAAAAATGTCCTTCGTTCAACAATAAGGAAGCGCTACTGCAGGTAGCGTGAGATAGTTACCTCACAGGAAAGAGATTCTGTTGTTAGCAAACAATTTTATAATAATGAATGTATTCGGTTTCAGGTCATATTGTAGAATCTGATGAGGAAGAAGAAAATGGTTATCCAGACAGTAATGAAACAATGTCAGTCTATGACAGTGATGAAAGTGAGCACTTTAATATAGAAGAGTCAGATGGGATTGACTCTCCAGATGAAGGTATTATTAAAATATTTTATATTACAATTTAATAAATTTGATATATTTTAGTAACCGTTCTATAAGTATGAAAAAGTAATAGAATTTTAACACCAGTTTGTCTAATTGCCAATTGTTATCACTCACATTCAACTACAATGCCAAATTTGTAAAAATGTACTACAGTCGGCACCGCTTATTGTGATCACGGTTAATGTTATCATTCGGTTATTGTTATCGTTTCATTGAAAAACAAACACGGACGTATATCAATACATTGTAATTAGGCCGCTTATTGTAATCATCTGTTCGCTTATTATTATCATTTAATTTGCCATTCAAAATCATATGCGTCAACGTATACTAGCATGGACCAAGTAAAAATGTCTACAAAGTAGTGTAAACAGCACTTGCAACACACAATGACGCCCAATTCATAGAATGTTTATTTTTAGAATGACAAAAATACTTTATAACGGTTTCAGCTCTTAGCACAGTTCTCAGAATATCTCACTTACTCTTTGTTTACGCAAACACCCTAGCCTCGCTTGAGTCGTCTTTAGTTGTTTGTTAACATTAGTTGATGTTACTACTGAGCCATTTACAGTACAGTCCTACTGTATTTTTTAACAGTGAATTTTTATGAACGTTTATTACAGTATTTCAGTGTGATTTTACATAACTTAATTTTTAAAGATCTTTTTCATTTGTTTTGTAGAGTTTAGTGTCACTTGAAGATTCAAAGGACAGTATAGCAAGATGTCCGAATCTCAAAAGAAACGACGCGATTTAAGTCTTAAACAAAAACTTGATATTCTAGATAGGTACAGTAAATTACCAAAAATGAGTCAAAGAAATGCTGCTTCTCAACTTGGCGTTTCTCAACCTCTCTTATGTAAAATATTGAACAACAAAGAAAAAATCTTGTCATTATCAAAATGTAATGCAAATGTTGACAACAAAAGACATCGTTCTGGGAAGTTTCTGAAAAAACTGTGAAAAATTGCTTTAGAAAAGGTGGTTTTTTTGTTGAAGAAAATCGAGAGCAAGCTACATCTGAGGAAGACTCTGAAGAGAACTTGAAGCCTTTCGATTTGTCCTTAAAAGAATATACTGAGTGGATGGAAGTTGACGATAGTATTGAAACAGCAGCGGAAATGACTGAAGACGATATTTGTGAGGTAGTTGCTTCAACATCAAAAGTTACTGAAGAAGAAGAAGGCACCGATGATGACGAAAATGATAAATGTGTACCGCAAAGATCTAAGCAGGAAGTTCACCAAGCTCTTGAGATTCTAAGGCAGTTTGTTCAACAAAAAGCAGAAAATTTCAACAAACATGAATATGAACAATTTATAAACAATATTTTACGAGAAGACTACAGACAGTCACATATAGAGGAATTCTTCGAGAAAAAGTAAATGTAAATTTGAAGTATAAATAAGATTGAAGTGTTTTAAAATGAAGTTTTATGTGTTAAAATGTTTTGATCAAGTGTTTTACGTAGTTCTATATACTGTATTTTTTTCAATTATGCTAGACTCAGTGTTTAAAAAAAATCTACAGTCGAATAAAATAAACTGACATGAAATATGCCCACTAATTTTAACAAGTAGAAAACTAAATTACAGAAATTCTACTACTGTACATAAAACTGTCCGGAATAGCATCCAAATTTGGTAAGTACAGTTTAATTATAGTGTTACAGAATTAGAATTACTTGATGTAATGATAGGCTTAAAGGTAGGATCGTTCAGAACAAACAGTTGTGGCAATAATACAGTGAGTTCAATGCAGTACGGCTGTAGACTACATCGTGATTAAGCGTTCGGTTATTGTTATCAAATATGCTTCTGACAAATATGATCACAATAAGCGGCGCCGACTGTACCTCTAAAATTTCAGAGCAATAAATTTTGTCCATAGTAGGAGATGTAAGGTTTGTATAGCTGTTAAGTAGCAGCAATAACCTTTTAACCCACTTCAAAAAGAAAGGCTTTCTGTATTTGATCCGTATGTTTTTTTTGTTTGTTCCACGATAACTTTGGAATCAAAGTGATTTTTTTTGCAAAGAAAGAGGAAACCTTTCTTACCGACTTACTTTTTATAACCTTTGCCGTTGTTTATTTCTCTTCCTCAATTGCTAAGTCAGTAAGAAAGTAATGGTTTATCCATTGACTACGAACCTAATTTCATAGACCTGTGCCTCAAGGAATAAACCTCTCAGAGGAACCAACCCCTGAATTTTTGATAAAACCAATTAGCCTCCGATAAGCCCTGTTCAAGCTCCTTTTCGGGTAGTGGAATCTTTGAGAGACACTTGTGATTTAAAGACTATACCTGGATACCTAGTGAACTTATCTTATCTAGAATGAAAACACAGCTAATTGGAAAATATACATTTTTATTTATTTGTTCCAAGGTTCAAATTAATTATTATTGTTTTTATTTAATTTCACAGGATTTTCTTGACTAATTATTTTTTCAAAATTTCATACAACTTGCCATTTAACTAAACATTATTATCTCCTTCTGTTTTTAAATTTTCTTATTATCATTAATTTTACATATAATTTAAATTATCAAAGTTACCATAATTAATTTTGTATATAATTTTGATTAGTAAAGTTAAATTTAACATATTTTAAAATCTGATTCTTTTTCAAACACTTAATATTACTATGTAATGCCTTTAGGCTAGGCCTTGAACAATTAACTTCTTTGGAAGTTATTCATTAGAAATTCACTTAGAAAAAGCCATATAAGATATACATCTTTATACTTAATCCATACATTCCCACAGCGATGGGAATGGAAAGTCAATTTTGAATCTTTATTACTTAAATTTGGGTAACCTAAGAGAGTTGACTAATCAGTCCCTTAGGTTATTCCCATCTTATTTAATTTTGAAATTAAGTTAATATAATTTGAAGTAAAATGTTATTTAAAAAAGAATAATTAAATTGATTATATAACCTTGTACTGTAGAAATCTTTTTATCTTCATTAATGTTGTCATCTGTCGGTCCTGTTACAGCTTCAAGGGTCTTGGTAGGTAGGCGTCTCTCTATAATTTCGGTCAATCTTCTTATTTTCTTTAATTTTGCATTTTGGTGGTCGAAATTTTGTTCTGGGTATATATGAGCCCTTGCTCATATATATCTTCCTTCCCCTGATCACATCGTAGCACTTTTTACTCTGTTTTTAGCACATTTTTTCTTGTCTTGATCGCATGGTACAACAACACGTCTGCTCGCTTTGAGAGCCTAATGCATTCTGCTTCTGGATAGCGTGCCTTTTGTGAGGCCCGTCTTCTCCAATTTCAAACTTCCCACGCCCTAGTATCCATTTTTCAACTTTTGACCAATCAGAAAGCCGTTGCCATGGCAATTGACTTTGTTTGTTCGGAAATTCTGAACTAAGATTAGTTTCCCTTTTTATAAAAGGCGTTTCTGTATTCTGATGTGTCCTTTGCATTTTTACCTTTTATTTAATAACGTATTTGACTTTATTTCTTCTCATTTAATTTAATTAACTTTTTAACATTCTTAATCCAAAGTTCGACTGTAGCGCTTTCGTTTCGTAGTGACAAGATTTATAATCAATGCCCTAAGCGGATTTTTCCGAAATCAAATATGACTTCTTCTATTATAACCTAATTTCTTAGGCTATTACACTTTAACATTTAATCTTTACTTTTACATAAATACTATTTTCCCTAGCTAGGCCTAATTTACTTTCCTCACATCTTAATTTACATTCTTTATTCCTGATTATTTTTAAGTACAATTATTTTAATAGCCGGCATCTAGGCCTAGTTTGTTATACTACACAATTACCGTCTTTTTTTGTTTACATAATTTAGGCTATCCACTTTGAAGTGATAATTTTTCTTATTGCTTATAATTTATGTTTTTTAAGTCTAAAGTTATTTCTAATTTTCTTCATTTTACTATTATTTACCCTAGTTTTAATATTATTATTATTATAATGTTTTAAAATTTTTATATATAAATTTAGTCAATTATTTAACCCGGTTAGGTTTGATTCTGGTATTCTGTACAATTACCCAGATTCTTTGCATCGGACATTCTGGCCGCTGCAAAATTCCCCCCTTTTTAAATATATGAAAATTTTGGTTCTTCTCTCCCTTGAAACAGATAAACATAATTAATAACATATTTGTGGAAAGTAACATTAACACTTATACTAGTTTATATTAAAATTTTCATATTCCTTTCATTAATCTACTATTCCTATTCATTTTCATAACTTAATTAATTTTACTAAAGTTCACAATTTACTCTCCTGTCCCTTTCACTCATATATATCATTGTCACATTAGTCACTTCACATGCTATTTACTCATTTATTACTCCTGTCCTTAGTCACATTCTTTTTTATTTAATCTTATTTCAAGTTTATATTAACTATACAATATTGTATATTGTAATCCTTATTTTACACATTCATTGTTGTTTAACACAACCTTTACTTTAATAAATTCAATGAATCCCGTTCATTTAACATATGGCTTTTTCTTTCACATTTAATACTGATTTTATATTATTTGTCCTATGTATTTGGATTATGTTACTGCTTTAATCTACTACTTAGATTTATTTTACATTTTTATTTTTATTACTTAACCGTTACTCCCTATGTCACTGATGGATCATTTTTTATTTACCTTGCCTTATTATCCTTTATTCTTTAAATATCTTTATGTCTTTGATGTCATAGATCCCCCTTATTTTCCCTGTTTCCAAGTTTGCTATTTCATAAGTTTTTGCCCCCAATCGTCTAGCCACTACATATGGACCCTGGTAAATTAATAGCATCTTCTCGGTTTCTTGACGGCTCAAGTTAGATCTATTTACCCTTGTTACCAGTACTTTGTCCCCACATTTCAATTCCGTCTGCTTCATCTTTCTATTTAATTTCTCAGCCCTGAGCTCTCCTGTCCTTCTCATTCTGTCGTATGCCTTCTGCACACGCTGCTGTTGTGTTTCCGTTACTACATTTTTACAAACGTCTGGTACAAATCCCTGCCACCCATATTCTGGATCAACCCCGAACTGAATCTGATCTGGAGTGTATCCAGTAGCTTCATGCGGTAAAGCATTGATTACTCCTTCTATGTATGACAGGTACTTCCGCCAATGCGATTGGTTATCATAGCAGTAGGTCCGCAATATCCTTCTCAGTTCTCTATTTACTCTTTCTGCTAAATTCACCTGCGGGTGCCGTACTGGGCTCAGTATGTGTTGGATTCCTTCACACCTGATCCAAGTACGCCATTGCCGTGATGTAAATGCAGTTCCAAAATCGGTAAGGATCTTGCTTGGTTTCCCTACTGCTTGAAAATAATGCAGTAACTTCAACTTTGAGCTCCTTGTTGTGGTACTTCGTACTGCATATAACTTAACATACTTTGAGAAGCTATCTATTACTACCAATATATGTTTTACCCCACCAACGCTGGTTGGTAAGGGCCCTAGATGGTCTATCGCCACCATTTCGCCTGGCCCTCTTGAGACGATTGGTTTCGTGCTTCCTTGGAGGTATCTATTTGTCGGTTTTGCGTACTGACATATCTGACATCTTTCTATCACTTGTAATATCCGTTTCTTCATTTGCTTTATATACATGCTCTGGCTCATTATATTCGTTATTTTATTTCTCCCTATGTGAGCATATATCTGATGTATGTTCTCAATTACCTCGTTTATTATTGATTCCGGGATTACTATCTTTATTTTATTTTTGACTTCTTTACACAATATCCCTTCTTGTATAGAATATCTCTTAAATTTGGTCACGTTTTCAAAAAATTTTTCTAATTCTGGTTGTTGTCTTTGTAAGTTTTTTATGTTTTGAAATTTTGCTTTTAGTGTTTCTTCACATCCTATTTGTAACCGTCCTACTTTTATGACCTGACGGTTCTGACTGTTTCCCTTATTATCCATCTCATTCTGATACATCCGACTCACGACGTCGCACGGTATGTTTTCCTTTCCTGGGCAATGTATCACTGTTGGTTGATACTCTTGAATCGCCAATATCCACCTAGTGATTCGTGAATTAGTGAAATTGCACGTGTTCATAAATTTCAATGCCTTATTATTCGTTATGATAGTTAGTGGCGCTCCCACTATTAATGGCCGAAATTTTTTCAAGCCATGCACTATAGCCAATAATTCTTTCTCGCATATAGTGTATGCCTTCTCACAACTCTTAAGTGTTCGGCTAACGAACCCTATTACTTGCATTTGCCCTTGTCCATCTCTCTGGAAAATCTGACTGGCGATTGCATTATCACATGCATCTGTCTGTAGGAACGTACGTTGCCCTTCGATTGGATGCATCAGAGTGACTGATTCCGTAAACAAATCTTTTACCCTATTGAAGGCTTTACTCATGTATTCATCCCAGATCCAGGGCTGATCTTTTCTTAGTAATTTCAACAAGGGTGAAGTCTCTTCAGCATGTTTCTTTGTAAATCGTGCATAGTAATTTACAAAACCTAGAAACGATTGTAGTTGTTTTTTGTTTCTAGGTTCTGGGAAATCCTGTATTGCCTGTAGCTTCTCTGGGTCTGTGGTGACCCCTTCTTGTCTGAAGATATATCCTAAAAACTTCACATCTTGTTGACAGAACAAGGTTTTCTTCGGGTTGATGGTTAAATTCCCCTCTCTGAATCTGGTGAAAATTGTCCTCAGGTGACTGAGGTGCTCATCGAATGTCTCAGATAGACACAACAGATCATCGACATACACTAAAAGATTTTCTTCTAACTCCTTACCCAAAGTGATATCTACCGTTCTCACTAGAGCCGCTAGGGAGTTTTGGAGTCCAAAAGGCACCACTTTGAAATTATATACTTTATTATTAAATAAAAATCCTGTATATTTTTTGGACTCATTAGTCAACGGTATTTGCCAGAAACTTGACGTTAAATCTATTTTTGAAAAATATCGCCTGTTGCGACCTTTCCTTAGTATATCGTCAATAGTGGGTGCACTTTCATAATCCGGCACAGTTATTTCATTCAACTTCCTAGCGTCTAGGCACAGACGGATGGTCTTGTCTGGTTTTATTACTGTCACCATTGGGTTGATGTAAGGAGTTCTTGAGCGTTCGATGATGTCATATCTGAGCATTCTTTCAATCTCTTCTTGGACCTGTTTACGGTAATTAATTGGAATTGGATAATTCCTTCGTACAAAAGTTTTATTCTCTATTAGTTTCAATTGATGCTTATATTTATTTGATCTTCCCGGTATCTCGCTAAATATATCGTCATATTCCAATATTAGCTGGTTTAATTGATTTTGCTGTTCTTTGTCTAATATACATTTATTTTCTGTTTCTTCTTCTTCGATTCCTAAATGGTTAATTCTCAAATATTTTCTTATCATCCGTCCATCTTTATCTTTCTTTTTCTTCTTTCTCCTTTTCCAATTTCTTAACTTTCCCTTATTCTCCTTAAATCTACCTTTTATTTTTCTGTTTTTGACTTGTAATGAAATGAAGGTTCTTCTCGTATTTGGATTGGCTCTCATTTTAATTGACTTTCGAACTCTTGAACTAGTAAATGGGTTTTTCTTTATTCTTTCTTTAATTTCAATTTCTTTCCTTTGGGTTATCTCTCCAGAATCTAAAGTCTTAGTCATGGGTTTCCGAGCTACTTGTTGGTTATTCATTTTAACCTCGTTGTTCCCCCCTTTTAATTGTTTCGACGCGACGTTTATACTTTTATTTATATTTATTTTCTTATTTATTATTTTTCCACTCACATTATTTCCCCTTTTTGGCACTATTTCGGCCTTACCTTGTTTATATTTTGGTTTGCTCTTATTCTCAGCTGCAGCTCTGATGCACCCATGACTAATTTTAGCAAACCATAAAGTCTTCTCACAAAACCAAAATTTCATGTATTTGATATTATGATAGTATGCAGGACGATAATTGATCTTTGTACTTGGCAAAGACCATACAATATGTGATTGCATATTTTTCGTTCAGATATACAGATTGTAGACAATTCAACCTTCTTTGAGTGATTTACATGGAATGTGATTACTCTAGATGCTTATAAATATAAGAGATCATACCTCCTTAATCTTTTAGTATCATACATTTCTTATACTTTATAAAATAAGTGTTTGGAAGAAATGATTGAATAGCCTGTGTGTATATATATCATAGTTTGTTTATCTAGATGCCAAGGAGCTCCAACATCATGTAAAATCCCTTTATTTGTTATGTACAGTACCTTAAATATGAGACCAAGTATGAAATTCGGTGCTGACTTCAAAATTTTGTAAGTAATAAGCTTATGATGAATGAATTTTTTTTCATTACCGAAATTTTATCGTTATGAAATTGTTTTTTACTTTTTAGTAGGTAAGTAAAAATTATATATTCGGGTCCTTTTTTTTAGTCGGTTCTGTTTTTAAAAAAATTTCTAATATTTTAAACCATTTTTACAGATAGAGAAGATAATGAAAATGAGGAAGATAGTGTAGTAATTGCAATAACTAAAGCCCGTGAAAAAGTCAGTGAAAAACCTCCAGATGTATTCTGTGAAGACTTCCTTATAGACATTAGTTTCCACCCAGAAGTTGATGTTATAGCTGCTGCAACAATTACAGGGGATGTGCTTTTGTATGTTTTTATTTTTTTTATTTCCCATCTTATAAGATTATGAACTAGAAAATTAAGTTATTTTAGTCAGTCATGTGTATTTAACCAACTCTTAAAAAAAACAAATATCAAAACAGTAATTTAACATCTAGTCCCTTTAGAGATTTTATTATAAATTAGAAATAAGTTTTTCTTATTTATAATTTTTGTGTTTTAACATGATCAGTAAATTTGCAAATGAAGTATATAGAATAGATAGTGAACTGTAGATAGAATTAAAATAAAGCTATATGACCCCCCCCCCCCGTCTGGGCAAAGTAGAAGAATTGTTGCTCATGTATGTACCTGAAATAGACTATATCAAGATCATAGGGAGGGGTTTATTCTTTATAATCTCATGTAGGAAATGGAATATGGAAATGATATGTAGAAGAAATTTAATTCTAAAAATAAAAATGATTATCCCTATATACCAAGTTCTTACTGAAGTTTTCATCTAATATAAATGATACTGAATGTATGTATTTATATTTTAAAATTACTGAAAAAGTTTTCACGGTTTTAAATATATGGTAGTGTTTATCCAGATAGTAGTTTATTATTCAAGAATATTTGAAAAATTAAATTTAATAATTTTTATTTGCACTAATATTAAAACAAAACATCTAGTCAAAGAGTTATGTTAGCTTAAAAATCTCAAAAAGTTCTGGAGCAATTGAAGTCAAAATTTGACACGACATATAACCCACTACAAAAATGATTTTATGTATTTTTTTTACTTCAGTAAGATACCCGTGACTGTGAGAAAACAGCTTTATTAACTGTGAGCTGTGTACCAGCAACCATACCATCTGCTATAAACGATGGGAACACTCGCCATACTAGATAATAACCACTACTGTCTCATGTGAAACATTACCTGTTCCCAATTACATTGTTTATTAACAAAAAGAACTGTATCCAATTGCTCCCCACTCAAATTATGCAATCTGAATGAAATATCCCCCTAATGTAAGTGCTTTTATGTGATCTCGTCACGATCGAGATGACCTGTTTGCCAAATTGTAAATACAGGTTATTTGCGAATGCCAGTACCCATCCCAGCTCTGACTGTTTCATTTGATTGTGCCTCTGAACAGAGCTATAACACTGGTGATCTCCAGTCATATGTCCAATCAAAATTTCCAAATTAATGTGTGAACATAAGTGCATTTATAATCACATAATGCAAATTATAAATGACTGAGTTGGGAGAACTTGTTCTTGCATGCACCAGGAGGAACTGGGATTACATGTTGTCAGATTGATTCTGGCAACAGTTTTATTAATACTTGTCTTAACCTCAGATTTGTATTGCCTTAGCCTCAGAAGTATTGCAAAATAAACTTCTTTGAAACGTATGCTTCCATTTTACTCCTCATTTCTCATCCATGTAATCACAATTTGCCAAAACAAAGCACGGCAGGGTACAGATAGTTTAAATATAACATTAAAATAGGTTTAGTTTGTAAACAAATTTTTCAGAATAGAAATAGTTTTAGCCTAATGATCACAAATGAAGTAATAAATATAAAATAACGAAAACCATGACAAAAAATTATATTTTGAGGAATTTAATTGTGAATTGAAATTTGTTTAATTCAAATTTTAAATCTAGGTTTAAGCTTTTCTTGATGTGATTTAATTTCTTAATCAATGATTTCAATAATTCATGTATTGAAGTTTTTTAATTATAATTTTTCAGATACAATTATGATTTAGAAAAGACTGAACTTGTACAAACATTAGAGGTTCATACGAAATCATGCAGAGCTGTAGAATTCTCTGCAGATGGTAAAACATTAATCACAGGTTCAAAAGACAAATCCTTAATGGTCACCGACTATGAAACTACAAAGTTAAAGGCGTTCTTTAATAATGCTCATGAGTAAGTAATAAAATGAGGTGTCCTGTTTTATTTGTACAGTTTATAGCACTAAGTATGATTTTTAAAACAATAAGACATACTTGTTAGACTATTTTTTCAGGAGTTTACCAGAGGAATAAAAATGCATAAAACTACTACTTTTTGTCAGACTTTTTTTAGTGAAAGAAATGATTTTTGTATTATTATTTTATACGCTACTTATAAATAGTGTAAAATCAGCTTAATACTTTTTTCAAGAGACCATAAAAAAATAACGCTTTAATTGAAAAAACATTTTATACAGCAATCGAAAATACTGTAATACCAACAAAAGAATACATGCTGTATGTTCTCACATACTCACTAAAACAATTTTTCCATAATTTCTAAAAACACATGAAATAATAAAAGACGAACATACGTAGCACAGAAATACCCATTTAATGGGAAACCATAACCTAATATACATTAATACTGTATAGAGTGAATATTTCTCTAGTGTTTATATTTTCTTAAAATAATTTTTGATCTTAATTCGTTAAAATTTTTTCAAATAAAAATTTTAAATTAAAGTTTCCAATTGATTAATATTTTTGATAGAGTCATCTAAATTTCCAGGTACACAGATAATGTAATGTTTCACATCATAGAATTTACTAAATGCTGCAGGAGGCATTACTGGTAGCAGAGGCCTTTTATTTCTTCACCACCATCATCCTCATCCTCTCTCTCCTCATTTGTAGTGGAAGCTTTTAAAGTAACGTCTTTCATAGGTTCCTGTACTGTTCATATCTCACAAGTTACAATTTTATCGTTAACAGAAGTAGTTAGGGAAGTCATCAAATATGATGTGTATATTGATGAAATATATATGTGTAATTTGTTGTCGATACACAGTGTTGCCAGTTAACACTAAGACCATTTGACACCTGCTTTTATGAAACAGTTTTTAGAAACCTCAGGATGGACTTCACTCCATGCCGAAGCATCATAATTAATAGCATACAAAATATTTACAGGATGTATCTGATTACCATGTTCGATGGCACATAAGTATCATGCACTAAATGTTTATGGTAATGTTGCTTTACAATTTTTATTATCTCATGGTCCATGGGTTGAAACTTGCTTGTGCCGCTCGGGGGAGAAACACAATTGTTACGTTGGCTAGCTCATTATTTTTTGGATTTACTAGACAGTTATCAATGAGTAGAAGACTCTTTCTTTGGAAAATTGTATTGAATGGTTTACTCATAAAACAAATTGTTCTCCTGTCATCCATGATCGAGGCTGTGAAGCGTAATGGCATGGAAACGAGCGAATCTTCTTGAAACATTGCTGTTATTTTGACTTTCCCACGAAAAACAATTGAAGTTTTTCTGAACCCATACTAGTACTGAAAGTGGTCTTTCTTTTCTCAGTTTTTTATCATATTGTGGCATTTCTACTTATTATAAACAAGCGACTGGTATTTCTACTTGTTTAGTTACATAACCGGGATGTTTAAAAAAAAGTTCAAACTCGTCAGCATTAAAAACATCTCACAGGGAGAAATCCTTCAGGAACTTTGGTAACATGGTATCTTTCCATGAAGAAACATCTTCCTCATTTACTGACTCTGCTTCTCCACTGATCTGAGGATATACAGGGGTTCTGAATCTGTCAGTCCATCCACAGGATCCAATAAAATTGATAATTTGAAGCGCTTTTGCGATTTCTTGTGCTTTTTGGTTAGCAATGTACCATATTTAGGCAGATACTAGCTTGATGAAACCGTTGTAACAAAACCTTTTCCAATTATTCTTTCTTCCCAATCCTTACTATCTTTCTTTTCATTTCACCTTTGGACAGCATTTTCTTCTAACTTATTTCTCTTTTTTTAAATTGTTCTTGATGTAGAACTCGAAATGTTCATGGCCACGATTTGCTTTTGAATTTTCGATGTGAATTTTTAACAACACTTTAAAATTTTAAACCTATCATCTACTGATAAACTGGTTCTTTGTGTTCCACTCATCTCATAAGACTAAATAACATGTCCCTCTCTCTGTACTTCATAACTACTCATAGTTATGTACCTACTGTACAGAATCTCTAATGTGACTGACTAGCTTCTACTGATTTATTGTTTTGTATGACATCCATATTTAGAGAATGTAGGGAAAGTGGAGAATGGTGAAAACAAAGGAGAGAAGGAAATGTGTTCATGGTAGAATGTATACTGTACTTGCACACATACAGTAAACAAATCAAGGGATTTTGTTTTAAGTAAATAGAAACATGCCGATGTTATCCTATGGTGTGTAAACATCCTACTGAATTATTTTAGAGCATCTTTATGAACGTTCTATTTTGTTTCCTATTGGACTACATTCAATTATAAAAGTATTGATGTATTTTACTGTACCTTAACTGGTGAACATAATGCTACCGTTATGCTTTTTTACTTAAGTTTATTGCAACACTGTAAAATTTCCAATAGCAATTGAGAAAATACTGTAAAAAAAAGTGTATTATGTGGAATTCAAAGTGTATTGTTTATGAAAGTTATTGTGTTTTGATGCTAAGTTTTAGGGTCTGAGAAAAAAATTGTATTAAGCGGAAAATCATCTTAATCTGGAGCATATTAACGAAATTTCACTGTAGTTTGGTTTCATGTCCCAAAAAGCTACTACCTTTTTGTTTCCTTTCACAGATCGTTTGCCCTTTAGAAATAAGAAATCATAAGGAATGGTTTTAGAAAGTTATGTCTGCCATTTAAACGTGTCTGTTCTGGTTTGTCTGAAATTATTTACATACTAATCTCATTGCCCTTCTTATTATTGCAGCACCATCTCTTTTACAATGAACCTCGTATTAAAGTTTCAGTTATTGTATGTATTTTTATTTAAGACATATAGTCTCTAGTCATGAAAGACCATAAGGTGTACTGAGCAGTTTTCACACATATTTTTAAATTTATTTTGACCAAAAGAATCATTATATAGATAACAAAACAATGTTTGTTCTGGTATCCCATTTTCTGATTTGTTTCAGATAAGTTTATCCAGGCTACTGAATTTCGATTGATATTCCATACACAGCTTTCTTCTTCTTCGTTAATGATAATAGTCTAGAATGACTCAACAAGATTTTGATTGTATACTTGATTTTCTTAAGTTTACACCACATATTCTTTTTTTCCTCTGACCAGGTTTGAGATTACACTCGAGACCAGTTATAAAACTAGCAATGGCATTAATTATATTCATTTTGGAATATTTATGTATAATTATTTTCTTCTCTTAATCTTTTCCTCCAAATAATTTTAGGTTTGTCATTTTAATCACCATTCTGTAAGTTTCTCTCTCCGAATCTTATTAGTCTTATGCCTTCACAATGTTCATACTCTGCATTTTCTTGGACACGAGATAGTAATAGTAACTTCTATCAGACCACCTCAGGAGCAGCAGTCTGGTTGAATGAAGTTTTGAAAATGAAGGTGATGTACTTTTATTAACTCCCGAGCAGTAACAATTTTGGTCAGACACAAAAATCTTAATTGCAACTGGTGGAATTGATAAACATTGTTGAAATATGTACTCACGAGGTAGCAAGTTGGGATAGGTGTGGTAATTTTAAATTACAGATTCAGTATATGGACATTAAACACTTGTGAATGTCACTGCGGCTTCCTACGGACTTTCCTTTCCCACTCTCAATTCTTATTTATTATTATTAATTTTGTTTTTATATTTTCTTAATTTTATTTTATTATTGTTATTTTTGTCTTGCTTACTTTACTATTTTGTAATTGTATTTTCATAGTGTGTTGGTTAGATTGTGGGTTTTGGATGATCTGTATGGTATTGATAAGTATTTTATGGGATTGTTGTGTTGTATGTTTGTATGTGGATTATTGAGTTTGTTTTTTTGGAAGTTGTATAATTTGTCAGTCATTGTTGTGTTGTATCCGTTAGTTTGTGCTATATGTTTTTTGGTGTTTACTTCTTGGCAGTGTTCTTCTTCGTCTAACGGCGTTTTAAACATGTGATATATCATGGTGTTTTAAGCGGCTAGTTTATGTTGGTGTGGACGGTTTGAGGAGATGTATTGGTATTGGTGGGTTTTCGGTATATGTTGAATTTATGTGTTTGTTTGTCTGTATGTTTAATTGTAAGGTTTAGGAAGTTAAGAGAGTTTTGTTGTTCTGTTTCGATGGTGTATGTTAGTTTTGGGTGTATGGAATTAAGGTGTTTTAAAAATATGTGTGCTCGGCGTGTGTTACCTTTGTATAATGTTATGATACACATGATGTTATATCGACGTATCTATACCAGTAAATTCTGTTATCTGAATATTTATTGTTGTGTAAAATGTGGTTTTATTCAATATGGTGTATGAATATTTCTGCTAAGATGCTACCTATGGGGGAACCCATAGGTAGGCCATCTTTTTGGATGTAGAAAGTGGTATTTTAGGTGAAGTAATTTTGAGATGTGATTAATTTTGTAAGGTGGTTGATTTTGTCAACTTATGTCGATATGAAATTTACTACTTCTTGCAGTTCAATATAGTGTAATTCCATTGTAAGCTGTTGGTATAAGTAATTAGTTATTAGCAGTAAGTCAAATTAAGGGAAAAGGTTAATGAAGTATGGCCATGTAGGAAATGGTGACCATTGACAGATAGATGAAAAAATAATGGATTACTGGCTAGACCTCTGGCTATTCAGTCCCATTTAAGAAATATTTTAAAATAAAAAAATGGATGTATGTTATACAGTAAAAATTATGGCAGTTTTTGAAAAGTTGGCTTATTTAGTCCAGGGTTTTTTTTGAACTAATACTTTAACCTGTCTAAACACAAAAGTCGGTTTTATTCCTCTGTGCTGAAAAAAATTAATACTGAAGTGAACCACAGTTGTCAGTGTCATGCCCATCCTCATCATTAAAAAGTGATAAACATTCTATAGTTTTTATTAAGTTATGCTATTTTATTTTGAAGCTGTAAGACTTGATCACAATTTGTTTGTAAATAGAGCCTGCAACAGCCAAAGTGACCATTGCAAAATTGACTAGAAAGCCCATGTTAAATAAATTCAATAAAATATTAATTTAATTAACTAAATTTCAATAAATAATCACAATTAATAATGAAGTAATGTTAAACTAACAAGAAATTCATATTTAGGCCAAATAAATAGTTTAAAGAGTTAAAATGTTAATACATAACCTAGTTTAGGCATAAAGTTAAGCTAAAAACTTTACGAGGTCTCAAGTTTTGAAGTAGACATAGTCTCACAGCAGGGCCTTAAAGCCAATTTGAATGTATACAGATGTGATTCTGGTTTGTAAAGATATGGCAAGATGGCTGACCGGGACGCTTTAATAAAAAAAAGTAATTGGACACAATATAAAAATGAAATTTGGCTGAGGAAGAATAGAAAAAATAACAAAGTAATTCAACGAAATAATCAGTTGTATAAAAAAACATGAAAATTGAGCACAGCAACCAGTCATTGCCATAGTAACAGAAAGCTTATTGGTGGAAAAGAATGAAGAAGAAATGTGCTGTTTTAGGCAAACAAAGCCGTTGGCATCAGGAAGACACACACTCTTAGAATGATCGTTGTGCTGGGAAGAGCGGTTGTGTTATATTGTTTAGTAAATTCAATTAAATAAAATGAAGTGAGGTCATCATTAGGTATCCATCAAAGTAGCTCATGTGAAGATGGAATCAACAAATATGTTTTTTTAAAATTTTAATTTGAAATTTCTTAATTATTTAATTTACAGGTTTTTGTTAATTATTATTGTTATCTTTATTAATATCATTTAGTTAAATTTAAGTACTTTTAATTATTTATAAATGTTGTTTCATCAAATTATTATGGTGAATATCTTTATATTATAACACTTTAACTTGTTTCTTTTATATTTGTTGATTCCATCTTCACATGAGCTATTAGTTTTCACTAAACACTTGTAAATATTTACAAACTTGCCAGTAGTAGCAGTTACTTATATTTGTTGTGGATGGCCGTTTTGGGATATGTGTCCTATTGTCAACTCAGACTGTAACCGTTCCTTTTATTTAGCTATTTTCCTTTCATAATTTTGAAATTGTTTTAATTTTGGTAATTCCACATGTGACTTTTTCATTGTTTACTTTCAACTTATAATTCATATCTGTATTTAATTGAATACCCTAAGTTAATAATTACCCATAGGTGGGCGAAGTACATATTTACTACTATAACCTACAATTAATTACAAATGATATATTTATCTTTAAACAATCACTTCTATGATTCCTTTTTTCTTTTATCATTTAAACTTGTTTAACACGAAGATCTGGTCCAATTATATTTTGATTAGCAATCTATTTATCTTTAAAACATTTTTCAACTAGCCTATTTCTAACCTAACTTTCTCTTTTTTTGTATTTAAACTGAATTATTTTACCTACATTTTCTTCCTATTGTTTAACACTATTTTATTTCAGGTACATTTACCATTCTTCATTATTTCAATAATTTTGTAACAGAACCTCATTCTTCTTAAACATTAGCCTATAAATAATTCTATCCAAATGTTACAACATATTTATTATTCATACGCACAACATCATTATATCTAAACAAAAAGCTATGAATATTTTAAATTTAGAAATTTTATTAGTATCTGAATACATCGTTTGTCTATAAAATCCATTTTGAAGATAAATCCTATTTAAACCTATTCTGAATTACCTAACGGATGTAGTTGAGATTAAATTTGGAATAGTAGGAAATGAAATCATTATTAAAAGAAAGAATTAAAGATTTGTAAAAACTTGGTCAGATACTAAATTCGGTCACTTCATTGAAATCTAGAGTTTGTACGTTCCTTGTTTTTGATAACTGGATTTAAATCTTTTAGGCCACCTCATTTTCTTGCTGAAACTGGATGTTGTTGTTATTCCGGCATCTTCCGTCCACCCTGCATACCTAATGATGACCTCACTTCATTTTATTTAATTGAATTATAGGATTCAATTGAAAATAAGATTGCTATTTACATTAATACAATTTATTGAAAATACATTATATATACTACTGCCCTAAAAACGTTATCTTGCTGCAAAAGAATATTTAGATGAATTCACAGATTTGATTTTGTCTGAAAATTACCGCAGCAAGTGTATAATGCGGACGAGACGGGATTGCATTTTAAAGCCCTTCCCACTGAAAGTCTTGCTTCTAAAAAGGAAATTTCTACGTCAACCTTTAAAACGAGTAAACAGCATCTCTCATTATTAGCCTGCAGTAACAAATAAGCTACCATTAATGGTGATTGGAAAATCCGCCAAGCCACAAGCCCTTAAAAATATTAACTTGAATATTTTGCCTGTTCATTACAGAAATCAGTGTAAGGCGTGGATGACTGGTAATATTTTCAAGGAGTGGTTCAAAAATGAATTTGTTCCGTCAGTAACAAAATTTAATGAAAAAAATGGACTGCCACCAAAAGCTCTACTTTTGATAGACAATGCTCCTTCAAACATGCAGTTGGTGTATAAAGACATAAAAGCAATTTTTTTCCCACCCAACGTGACATCGTTGCATCAGCCTATGGATCAATCAAAGTGTGCTGCAGAACATAAAACTGAGCTACAGAAAAAAGCTTCTGCAAACATAAATTGAAGAAGATTGTTCTCTTTCTAGTCAAGAAAGACGATCACAATAAAGGATGTAATTTACTGAATAGCTGAATCCTGGAATAATATCAGTAACATTTTGCTGCAGGAATCTTGGAAGAAGCTCTAGCCTAGTCTCGAATTTGTGGAAAGGCCACTTAGAACTCGGGATGAGGAAACTGAGATCCTTCAGCTCAATCAAAGAGTACCAGGATGTGAAGATGCTGAAGAAAGTTGCCTGGAAGAGTGGACAGCACTAGATAACAATGAAGAATATACCGAGCATGACATCGTGTCTATGGTCCAGGATCACACGATGACAGTAGTAGATAGCGATAGCAGGGAAAAAGATGCCTCTACGAATGCTGTTACTCATGCTGACGCTCTCGACATTGCATTGCATTACGTAGAATAACATGTAGCTGCAACACCCAATGATGCTAATGCATCATTGCTAATGATGCATTATGCTAATGCAACAGTGCCGCAACATTGCACCCTCAGGAAAGTTTAGGTTTCTTTGCAAGTGAAGATTACTGATTTTAAGTAAAAAATATAGATGTGTTTGTGATTTTTCTTTTTTAGTGAAACATATAGTTTAGTGTTTGTCTTTTTTATTTTTATTTTACTGTCAGTAAATTCTATGTTAATGAAGTGATACAGTAGTACAGTATGGGCCTTCCACATTATCTCATGTTTTACAGTGCCAATTCCAATATATTAAACATCTCAGTCCTGTTTTACGTAAGTAGCAGTATGTAACTGTCAGTACATACTTCATTAAATTTTAGTTACTTTTTTAAAATTTGGTTTTCATCAATTCATGTTCGGATTTCGTTGCAGTTTGGATTTGACTTGTTCTACTGTATTATATTTGTATTATTGATTTATTGTATAAAACTTATTATCAATCAGAATTTATAGGTAGTTACAATTATTATATATGGTACTTATATTAGGCCTATTATTTAGGCAAACAGCCTAGCAACTTAGTCATTATTATTATATTTTTGTTATTGATGTACTGTATAAAACTTATTAATCAAAATTTATTACCATTTACAATTAATATAAATGGTGTATATATTTGGTAATCAATCTAGTAGCCTAGTCATTAATATTATATTTTTAAGTGTATATTACAGCGACTAAACATGATTTGATGCTCTCCACTAGGGTGACTCATCACTTGAAGGTGGGGGGGGGGGGCAACCACGAAAGCTGGATTCTGCCATCTAGCTACGACTTCCTCTCTAGTTATTTCTGTGCTCGCTGCTTAATTCCCCTGCATTTGTTTATTATTCAATGTCATTGTTTTTCTTCAAAATGTTGTTGTGGTTTCTATAAAACTTAAAATATTTGTTTTGGGAACAACCAGTGTATCCCCAAAACATTTCTCACGTCATAAGATGAATTGGGTTGCAACACATTGTAATATTACATTTTATATCATGTAAATCACAGCTGTTTATAATGGGCATTGTTTATTATATGTTAAATATGTTTCAGAGACCCATTGTATTGTTTATTAGAAGTGGATGAGAATCTGGTAGCAACTGGAGACGAAAATGGAGTAGTTAAGTGTAAGTACATATATGTACCTAATGTTAATAACTAAGTTTAAAAAAAAGCTGGAAGTGGCATTCGGTAGCAGGTTAGAATTTCAAGTATAACCAAAAGTTAAGATAGATAACAAAAAATAAGCAGTCCATTTGATACTTTGCGTATCATGTAATAACAAAATATTATAATTACAAATTTAAAATTCCGTTTGTATTGCAGAAAAATATAGAATTATAATTAAGAACAGAATAAATAATTATTTCTGACGCCTAGTTTGGTTTATTATACTTAAGCATACTTTGATTTTAACACATGGGTTTAAATTTGAACAAAGAGGGTTAAATTTGATTTCCAGAGGGCTGGAATTTACTATTTATTATTAACCAGTGACTAAAAAGTTGGGTTAAATATATATGGGAAAAGTCTGAAAATCAAATATTTTATGTTTGTGGCAAGTAACTTAAGCACAGGGTTATGAATTATTTAGAATATTTGTTTCCACTTTATTTATAAATTTTTAGAGATATATTTTTTAATATTAAGTTGATTAGAGCTTAGCTAGTGGGAACAATTGACAACAGTAAAAATTAAAACAGTTAACTCTATCTCACTATACATTAGTTTATTAAAACAAACGCACTAGTTTATTAAAACAGACTAGTTTTGTCGTTAAAACTAGTCTGTTAGTTTTAATAAACTAGTGTGTTTGTTTTAATAAACTAATGTGTAGTGAGAAACTGTTTTAATTTTTACCATTGTATAATTTTCAATGTTCACAAAAGTATAGTTTGATGATTGAACAATATGTATGTTTTCTAAACCATTAAAAAAATCATAGACATATGACTTTTTTTACCAAGATAGATATCAGTAAAGTATATCAATGCTGAATGAAAAACAATTTGAAAACAAAATTATTAATATCTTAACCCGTAGCGCTCGGATTTTAGTAACATGCTTTGCTTCCCCACTTGTAATTAAATTGGGACAAATTCCTCACCTGCAGGTTGCATTATTGTTTATAGAAAACTTTGTTTTCTCTTACATGATTTTAGTAAACTAAGCTATTTTTATTCACTAATACTGTATGTACATGATTTTATTATCTTATTTGTAGTTTTGCAAATTATGATATCTTTGAAAACAGTCTTCCGGATGAAGTCCTGGTTTTCTACCGCATGTTTTGTAGTGAAAAACTCTCTTCTACCTCCTTTTATTTTCCTGTTACTGCACACTACACAATCCTTAGAACTACTTTTATCATTAGAAAAGATTAAATGTAATTTCCAATTCAGTCTTTCTTTTTTGTCAGTAGTTGATGGCCGACCCCTCTCACTATACGGGTTATTCCTGATATCACCAATGCATTCCCTCACCAAGTTTTGGCGAAACTATTTTTTTTAACGGGATTTTCTCTCATTTCCTTTTTTTTGTTATTATAGATAATAAAACTATTTACTACAGCTACATCTAATAGCCAGAAAAACATTGTCCTCCACCATTTATTTGTTCGTCTCGTAAAACTGCACGGTTCATTATATTGAACAGCTAAATCTATACCACCCATAAACTGGTTATATTTACAAATACCTGTTGGTTTAGTTATTTTGTTTATGAAACTAAACTACATTCTAATAAATCGGGATCAAGTAAAAGATCAGGGATTTCAGAATCACTAATTGCACGTGAAGCCACGGCAAACTACGAGTAAACAAATAACCGGCAAAACTGTAACCTACTTGCAGCTTACAATGTAACGGCAAACTAGATTTTGTGACTCACATATTCCTAGGCATTTTCAACTTAGTTCACATTATTTTTAATAGAGTGTAGCACCAAACAGTAAAAGATTGAATGTCGTGGGCTTCGCCGCAGATGAGTTATAGGCATTTGAAAATCGTGTCGGGTGACCCCCGACATACGAGTAAACTGCAATATACGCTCCCCCGACAGTCGAGTGCTAAGGGTTAAGAAAACCTGAATTTAAATATCCCTTTCTAAAGCCAACCTCTGAGTAGGAAACATACTGGGAACTTTTCAGTGATTCAATAGCCACCTGCAAGCTAATATATCTGAAACAGCTAATATATTTTCTCTTGATTTATGAGCAATCACGTATTTCTGAACTCTTAAATTAAATCATAAATGTTTGTTGAATTTTTATATTTTCTAAAAATATCCACCAAAATAGTATAATGGACTTGAGTATAAAATAAAAGAGAAGGGATGCTGACAACAACATAACAATATCTAGGCAATTCAGTAGATTTAGACATTTGGAATGTTTGTTTTATCAACGTTATGTTATTCCTTAGGACAATTTTCAATTGATTTGAAAAAAATATAGTTTTCAATTCAAAACTAACAAGTAAATGTTGATTTTAATAATTAATTGTATTTAGAAAAAACTAATAAAAAGAGTGTTGTGTTATTGCCCTGGAAAGATGTGATAATTCCTAGAAATAAACCTGTTGTCTTAAAGTATGAACAATATGAACTACACCAGGAATCTTTACAGAGGTATTAGTGGCAAGTAGTAAAAGTACAGTAGAGAGTTGACTATCCAAACATCGAGGGAGTGTGTTGGTGTTATTTTCAGTTATCAAAATAAAGATTTTTGTGAGAAGATCCTGAGAGTTACAATGAACAGTTATATGAAACAATTTGAAAGAGCTAGAAAACATAGATTTTTGACAACGCTCTACTGTATTCTCTCTGATTATACATTAGCAAGAAAAATGTTACAGTAGAGTCCAGAAAACTCGACATATCTGAGGATAAATAAATTTCGGTTTCTACTCACCCTTGGCGGGGGGGGGGGGGCATGTGAAAAGATGGTGAGGGAAAATACGATGGCCTCTATTGTTAACAAGCATTGGTGAAGGAATGGATGTGGTTGAGAAACTAAAGAAAACTTGAGATTTACTGAATTTCTCAGTTTTGGGATGAAATTCCAGCCTTGACCCTTATCCGTTCATATAAAAAGCTGCTCGATCCCACGAGAAATGATTTTTAAGAAAAAGAAAAGATTCTGAAGACGACTTTATTTCAGTGTCTTTGTTGAGGATTGTCCCGGGCAGTGAAGAAAATGTGGGGAATTGGATGAAAGAGGATGTAAGCAGTGAGCCTGTAGAAGACAGTGAAATAGTTTTAGCAGTGACTGAAAAAAGATCGAAATAAAGATGGCTCAGAAGATGTAAATGATGATGTCACAAATGAAAAAATGAACCCGAGATGGACTTCATCAGGCTGTATCTAGAATCATTGCAGTACTTCCTGTAATACGGTATATTGACCGCAGAGATCTTGTCATTAAGAAAATTGCATGACGACACAGCACACCGCAGATCTCAATCTGAGAAGCAGTCCATGATTAAATGTTTTTCCCCTCACAATGACATTTTGCTCACAACTTTTATCCAGTAAGTTTTTATGTCAGTGCATTACTTATTTCTTTATTTTGTTTCATTGACAGTTATTAATGATTGTGATTATTCCATTTTTTTCAGACAAAACAAAATTTTGTAAGCTTTTATTTAATATTTAGCCTATTTTATAACAGAATTAAAACATGAAAAAGTAGGTTTTGTATATTATAAATAATCTAACTTGTGTTTTATAAACTTTAGCAAACCAGATTTGTTTTGTTTCATTTTTAACTTGAATTCTGGCAAACTCGAAATTCTTGAAACTTGATACCCTTTAAGCCTACATTATGCTGAGTTTTCGAAACTCTACTGTACCTCTCACTTTTTTGTTTCCAAGTGTTTAGACTCCAATGAAGAACTTCAAGATGACATCAACCAGAATTTCAAGCATTATAATATTATGCTATGGGAATTTTTTAACAAATACGAAGATATGACAAATGTTTAAATCTGTTTAGTGAATATATAGAAAAATAGAGATTTGCAGTTTTGAGAAGTAAATTTTCTAAATTCATTTCCCTTTTGTTTTATAGTCCATTGAAGGTTATTTTCTAGATAGTCCTCTTATAATACCGCTTTTATTAAAAAAAAAAACATTTACCAAAAGAAATTTTAAATAGATTGAACTGTAGGATGTACTAAAACCTAAAACTTCATATTTACTACCACATAAAAGTAACAAATATTTGTTTTGATTCAAGTGTGGGATCTACGGCAAAAAGAACCAGTATTTTCTCTGAAGGAAATGGATGATCATGTGAGTTCAATTGTTACAACAGACGAAAAAAAATTTATTGTTTGTACAAGTGGTGAAGGAACTTTGACCTCCATTGATTTAAGAAATAAAAAGTTACACATTCAGGTAAGTTCTTTCTTGAAAAAAAAAAATAATAAAGAAAACATTTTGTAAAAGTTAATCACTCCCAGGTAATACAAACACTGACAAATCCAGGTAAAATTCATGGATTTTATTGTTCATGACGATGACCAAAAATTAAGTTTACCATGTCATTAATTTGTTAAGTTCAAACCAGATAAAACACTTAACAAAGCCTATTCTACATATTAATGTAATTGAGAGAATAAGCTCCAAATTCTTAAGAAAATAAGCTGTTAGATTTGGGATCTGGGATTGATATGCAACAAACACCTGATATCAGAAGACGACATTACTTGTCCATTTCTAAATAAACTCCACTAGAATATCCACAATATTCCATTGTAATTGTACCATTCCATGTATTTCCACCACTAATCTTTAAAAACTTTCATTTCAGTCACTGGTTTTATACTCTAGTTAGTATCTTTCAACAATCAAGACAGATCTCTTTCTATTAAATCAAATTAAAATTTAATAGAAATCATTTAAATTAATTAATAATTTTACATTAGTTTATGACTATCCGAACTTTAATATTTTGTAAATTTGTAAAAACTTACTGAGACGTAAGTGAAAAATTTAGATACTCTTTAACACTATTGAAAACCTGCCTTTAAAACCGTTACCGCTTAACACAGAAACAACTCCAAGCAGAAAATGTAGACACTGATGAAGATCGTCAAGGAGCGATTGAAAACGTTAAAAAAGAAACAAAAGCAGTGTCTTTATTGTAATTTGAACTAAAACTATTGTAAATATTTTACAAACCTACTTATAGTACAACTCCGGAGTTACGGCCTGAGTTGACAATGGAATACATCTCCCGAAATGGCCGTTCTTAACAAATATAAGTAAGTGATACTATAGGCAAGTTCGTAAAATATTTACAAGTATTTTAGTGAAAACTAGTAACTCACCTGAAGATGGAATGAACAAATATCTAATTTGAAGTTATAGAATGTTATCGTATATAAAGAATTACATGTAAATGAACAAGAGTTTTGTGTACTCTACAGAAAAACAATAACCCTTATTCAAACACAATCAATGGTAGAAAAATATTAATATTAGAAAATGAAGAAGTAGGAAAATATATTATTGTTATTTAATTAGTAATTTTAAATGTATACCTCAAACAAAATTCTGTTTCAATGTATAATAATTTTTTCATACAAAAGGGGTTGACTATTCATAGATAAAAACAACTTTGACAACAAAATCAACCATTTCTTTTGATTAGTAATAGTTAATAGAGTTAATCTACTTATAAATTTTACTTTAATATGAAAACAAGACTACTTTACTGATTTATTTTTTAATATTTACTGATAGATAAAAGTTGATAGTTGGGTATTACACTGTGAAATTCAGATATGGAATTTCACTGGTTTTATTATGTCATAATAACCAACCTCATATCTTCTGTAAGAATTGTAATCTCAGATGATTTTCATCTTAATCTTTGTTTTAGTCAGAGGTCTATGAAGCCGAATTAACCTGTTCAGGACTTGTTCGAAAAGACACAAAACTAGTAGTTGGGTCATCACAAGGTTCACTGTTGTTTTACAGCTGGGGACAGTTTGGGCTACATACAGATGAATTGCCTATAAAGGGGAAGAAATCCATTAATTGCATGATTCCTGTTAGTGAGAATGTCGTTGTTACAGGCTGGGAGGACGGGACACTCAGGTGAATATTTGATTTTTCTTTACAAGTGTCCAATTGATTTGAATATTAGGGTCTGATAGTTTTGATGAGATAATCTGTGTTCAAGATGACATATCTTTGCTCCAATTGCAAGGTTTTGTGATTTTCTGTAGTGCCTAAACAAAAATTCTACAAATATTTAAAATTACGAAATATTAACATTAATAAATTTTAAAAACATATGGTAAAGATCAACTATTTACAAAGTATTAGATGTTACATCAACACAGATTGTCATAAATTATAAGAATAAAATGTAAAATGTTTTTTTTGTCTTAATTTAAAAATAAATTTTTTTTTTTAATGATTTCATAAATTATAAGAATAAAATGTAAAATGCTTTTTGTCTTAATTTAAAAATAAAAAAATTGTTTAATGATTTTTAAAGATTTAACAATTGTTATACATTTTAGTTGTTTAGAAAACTGACACACTATTATGATTTATTATTCGGTATTTTTAAACAATTGGTATTTTCAAACTTTTAGACCAAGTGTAGATCATATTTGCAGTAGAAATTCTAATTCATTAAAATATCATTTCCATGAAAATAATTAATTTTGTCATAAAATCCTTATGCCTGGACTAATTCTTTGATATTCTTTTACAATATAGGCTATTATGAGGTAATAAAATTATGAGATACAGTAGAACCTCATTGTGAGTTTAAAGAAAGTCTATTATAAAGCAAAACTTTACCACAAAGTGGTTAGATATAGAAAAACTGTAAATGGTTAATAAAAAGAAATAAAAACATGTAATAAGTTTTATTTATGTATATGATTTATTCAAAAATGACTATTGTTACGTGAAATTTAATGACAGTGTATATAGTGTAATTCAAATCAGCTGGTTTATTATAACAAGCCAGTCCTATTTGGCTCAATAGGACCTGTTATAATAAGGTTCTACTGTATGTGAAAATATTTGTTAATAATGGAATAGTGAGTTATGTGGTAAGAATTGTTCTGGAGCTTTTTACGAAAAATGAAAATACTTCACTATACAGTAAAACTCTAGTTATCCAAATGCTTTCAGATATTCAGGAAAAGAAACTAAGATCGAAACGTACTAAAATTCCCAAAATTATAATTCTGTGTATATGTAGCCTTTTCTCCACGAAGCTTGTGTAGTGCAACGCAAACATCATTTGGATGCTGGGTCACTGTCTCAGTGGAGTTCTGTAAAGTATGCTGTCATCCATTGCCAGAAGGCCAGCCTGGTAGTTACCATTTGTTTTGATTATTCAGATAATGTGTCTTTGAGATTGGCGTCGGTCCGTTGTTTTGTTTCTGAGTGAGTTTTGTTGTTCACCATGGCTTTTAAAAGAAAATGAGTCTTATTGTTAGCGGGTAAATTGAAAATTATAGATCAGTCAGATAAAAGAGTTATGGGTAAACAGTTGCCTGAAATGTATGGACAATTAACTGTTTCAAACATTAAAAGCAGCAAACCTTCATTTTTAAACTTCGTGCCAGTGCTTGAAAGTGAAGATAAAACTTCTAGAAAATCAACGAAGGCAGCAAAAATCAGAGAATTAGAAGATACAATTTTCAAGTGGTTTTCGCAACATTGTATGCCAAACACATTGGAGTCCAATTCTTTGTGAAAACACATGGACAAAAATATAAACTATAAAAAACTTATTTTCTCCATTGGAAGTTACAAACAGTAATTACTTAAAATTTACCTTTTTTAAAAAAAATCTGTTCATCTGAATGTTGTCTGACCCGATTGATTTGGATAATTAGAGTTCCACTGTAATTAAAAATAAATTCATAAAATAACCAAAACTAAATTATAGTGTTCAAATATTGTGCTGAACAAATAACTACAAAGTTGCTTGGTTGGAATGTTAGCATAGCCATATTTGTTTTGACTAGCAATTAGTGATTGATGAATACTCAATAAATTTCAGTTTGACCTAGTAGTAAATGGTTATTGATTTATTTTTGTTCTTACTGCTTGAAAACATTTATATTTAAAAACTATGTTCATTGTTTTTAAAAATAAAATATACAACTACAGCTTGAATATAAAGTGGTTATTCATTCATAGCTAAATCACATATCAAGTCAAATTATAACAGGTTTATAGAATAATATTTAGTTATAATACAAAACGTTTGGAATTTTATAGGTAAATAAACACTAATAATTGTAATTGTATTTAGTTTAGTACATAAATATATTAGATAATTTATTTTTTCAGGGCTACATATCTCTTTCCACACAGAAATCTTGGAATCGTAGGTCAACACTTGTTGTCAGTGGAATCAATGGACATATCCCATGATGGGCGTTTCATTGCTTCATGTGCACTAGATCAGAAAATAAAATTTTGGCCTATTTCTTATTTTGAAGATGTCAGCACACTTGTCAGTAGTGGTAAAAAAAATACCAGCCACAATTTACCATCTTCAAATTTTAGCAACAGAAAAGACTTTTTTGCAGAATTGGCATAGAAATTAATGTACATATTACAAAAATATAAAGTTAAATACTTCTATGTAAATAAATTATACCAATGCTACAAACCCAAACCTAACCTTTACCTTTAAAACAGAATCAAACAGTTTCCCTCAACTCCTTGCCTTATCCACCTCATTTACAGGCAAAATACATAAAATCAACTTTTATCATAAACTTACCTTCACCATTCATTCCCCTTAGGTGATGTCTAGTAATCAGTCTGCCAAACATTTTACCAGAACAAACATCAATCAACATTTATCATAAACTTACCACCACCATGTTCCTACAATTAATTTGCCAAAAGTTTTACCAGTAAAAACCTTTTTACCTGATTTACTAAAATTTATTGTGTTGAAAACTATCTTTAATTCACCTAATCAGAAAAAATACTAGTCAAGAGCTACTGAACACATCAATACAGATAAATTATGTTTCTGTTAAAAAAAAATAAGTCTCTGAGGGCAGTAATCAAATCACCGAGATTTCAAAATGCATAACTTTACTTTACTAATCTCCAAAACACACAAATTAAATAACCTCTTTTCTAAACTCAACCAAAAATAAGTCTCCTCAATACACAATGATGCTAAACCATTTAAATCTCAAAATTCCCAATTCTGAAATAAAATTCTTCTTTTATAGAATTAGTTAATAATTACGTCATGAGTAGGTTTTATTTCTATCAAAATGGTATTCACTTATAAAATACACTAATAAAAAAAATGAAGTACTTTTTATTAAATGTCTAATTTCTTTGAATTGTAAACTCTCTAAAACTAAATCACTTTGGAATGAGTGGTGTTAATAACTTTGTTACATAGATCTAGTGGAACAGTTATTGAAATGTGTAGTAGGAAAAACAATAAAGTTATTGATATTTATTTGGTAATTGATATTTTTCTGGTTAGTAAGTTGAATAAAAAACTATGAAATTAGTTTCAACATACAAAACTGGTTAAATATATTTTACCACAATCAAAATTAATTGAACCAAATACAAGTTTTATTCTACTCTTACTAATTATAAATATAAAAAATGTTTCTAAATATGGAAGTTTTTTAAAATTCAGTGCTTTGTTATACATTTTTCCACTTAAAAGTTTCTCAATATACTGTCTCTAAACAAACTGTTTACCTTCAAATATAACAGAAAAATAAAACACCAACAAAAAATATTTTTCTCTGTTGTTTACACTCAATTTCTCCTTAAATTGTAATATGTTTGAGATTATAAGGTTATTAAGCATTAAATAAACTTTCATAATATTAATATTTTAAATAACAATTTCACAATTATAAATGTTTAAAACACTAAAAATATTTTAGCAACATCATTTGAGAAACAATATATAATTTTAATTCAAATATAATCATTACTGCAGTTTATGATATTTCAAAACAAACCCTACCATTAAATACTGAATAAAATATAACAATATGTATTCACAAACAATATAGATATAACTAATTTAAAAAAATACTTAACTAAGTGAATACGTAATTGCTTAAGCGTTTCAAAACATTCGTTCCTTTTACGAAGCTAACCCTCTACTAGCGGCAGCGGTTGTGTGTAAAGGTTCTAATAGGAATGGATTTATAACTGTGGAATGGGGTGGGTTGTTTGAGTTTCATGTCATATAATAGAAAAGGCTGTTGGCTTCAAAGTGTGTGTGATCATTTAATATGTTTTCTTTATATGTTTCGTAGTGTTTGTAGATTTCATATTTGTCTAAGGTTGTTAGTTTTTTTACTTTGTTTTAATGTGTGTAGAACATTGAAATTAGTGTGTATATTGGTGTGTGTGTTGGGTGTTTTTTAGGTGTTTTGCGTAGCTGGATTTAGGGTTTGTTTGTTTGTTTTGGGTAATGTGTTCTTCCAAGCCTGTATAGAATACCTGCTGGTTTGGCCGATGTGATAGTTGGGACAATCTTCACAAGTTAATTTGTTAATTCCTGAGAGTTTGTATTTGTCAGTTTCCTTTTGAAAATGTTGTATATGCTGTTTGTTGTTTTGTAGGATATTTGGTAATGGAGTTTTTTGAATGTGGAGGCTATTATGTGTATGTTTTTGTTGTGGTTTGTCTGCATGGCCGTTTGATGGTGTTTATGTTTAATTTTCCTGTGTGTGTTGCTAGCAGTTTTGTTGAGCGATGTATTTTATGATATTATGTTCTTCGTCGTAGTCTTTGTGTAGCATTGGTATGTTGATTAGGCAGTGTAACATATGATTAAATGCACCGTGATTGTGTTGTGTAGGGTGAATAGATGTATTATGTATGACAATATCGGTAGTTGTTGGTTTTCTGTATATTTTGAATTTGTCTGGTGTTGTGTTTAGTGATGGTAAGATCTAAAAAGTTTATTTTATTGTTTTCTTCTAATTCGAGGGTAAATTGTGTAGTTGTTTGATTTGCCGTTGTATAATATTAAAATGTCATCTACATATCTAAGGTAATAAATTATTTTATGTGTGTGATTCTTGTTCTGTAGAATGTACCTGTATTGTTGTTCAATATGGTGTAGGAATATTTCTGCTAGGGTGTCTGAGATAGGGGCTATCTTTCTGTGTGTAGAATTTGTGTTGGGATCATAAATTTATTGTACAATATAAGCCACATTGTGTTTGATAAATTTTTATTTGTATGTGCTTATCTTAATTATGTGATGTATTACCAAAAAGGTTCACCAAGAGCTTTAGTTATATTACACCAGAACTGGGGTTTTTAAAAAAAAATTACAAATAAAATTCACAGTTACATATCAGTTATTATTAAATTATTGATTTTCTTGAAAGGTTAATAAAATCTGATATTTGTTTATAGATTTACAAATGTAGATTTATTGTATGCAAGTTATTAAATAACAAAAATATACTTTTACTTTATTTTCCTAAGATTATTTTTAACAGACTTTTTAAAATCTATAATTAATCAAAATGGATCAAATAATTTAAACATGGTAGTTTGGGAGAAATTTCTAATTTTATTTTAACGTTTACTTAAAAACATTGTGTTTGATAATGATTGTGGTTTTTTAAAAATATCTAGTCTTATTGAATTAATTGAAAGTTACATTAAACTTATAAGCTACAAATTTATGTGTAAATACTGGTAATACATACTTCAACTTCTTTGAGCTTTTACCTTAAAACTTTAACAAAGAAAACAGATTCTTAATAGATGTAAAATAAAAATATATGTGAAACTATATTATATAAAGGCAAATTGTAATTATATCCATTAGGGTTCTACTAATACTACAAATAAACCATATAAAAATTACTTAAAGAGTAATTAAAGCTCATTTAATTATGCATATATTAAAAGTTTAATATATTTATGATTACACAATTCTTCTGTTTAAAAACTTATAATAAAATATGTTGATATATGAACAATGCTTAAAAAGAGATTAATTTAAACTTAATATAAAAACGAAACACACACACACACACACACACATATATTCTTTCAATAATACTCAGTTTAAAATAAAGCCTATTTAACCAGAATTATTTTAATATATTTTATCTCATTGATGAAATATTCTACCAACAAATAACCTACATTTACAAAATCTTAAAATAAATCGAATAAAATACCAATCACTATTTTCAAAACAAAATATAAGATGTTCAATAAAAGCAAAATTAGATAATAAGAGTAAAATAATTAAAGTTATACAACTAGGAAGAGATACAATATAAATAAAGATATGCACTGTAAGTTCAGTGTTTACAATTTCAGCTCCACAAGCATCAAAATGATGTTTAGTTATTGCAATCAGTTGTTGTTTCAACTATGAAGTATTTAAATTCACAGCTACATTAGATAATCACAGTGTACACTGTTGTTTGGAAAGGCAAAGCAGTCTACAGAACTTAGATACAGTAAATGTTTACAACATTATAGTTGTCACATCCTGATTAATTTTTTTTGAGGTTATGTTTTGTAATGAAGTGTTATACACTATAGATAAAAATATGGTAACAAGATAAATTTAAAATAAACAATTTATATTAATTATTCCAGTAAGAGTGTTTTTGAGAGATCTATCCACCTCGGATAACCTTTGTATAAATTTATCAGATATCGATTGTGGGAGTCACAGTAAAGAAAACTAATTATGTTAAGCTGTAGCTGATGAATCTAATAATGTAGCTGAATGTACAGAACAAATTAACCCTTTGATCTTCATTCATGTATCAGTATGCGAGACCGCGCAACAGGCAGTGGGAAACTTTCCATAAGTTTACAATTTGTTTTTCTGTCTATTGTGCTGCACTCTAGGTTCAATATTTGCAACAATCTGCAATAATAATGCTACACAGAGTACATTGTCAACATTCTTTTGTATGAAAAGTCTGTGATTTGTTTCACATGTTTCCGATCGTTTCGAAGTTTGTGGTGTGTTTTACATTGAATAGGTGGTTGAATGATGATGATGTTAGAGAATTTCTAACCCAAGATACAACCAATAATTGACAATGCGACTCAAAAAATCAGATCTGTATTTTACCCATTCAAAAATTTATGTATAAATAAAAAACATTGTAGTATGGAAAGGCAGACTTATATTCAAATAATATAATCCACAAAAATGGTATCGGATTTTTTTTCATATTATATTGAACATATGAAACAACAAAATATTATATTACAAAAGACGAGTAAAGTAAATATTTACATAAGAATTATTAAAAATATTATAATTAAAAAAATTAGAAAAAAGAAAAAATTCAAAAATATGTTGCTCCCAGGACATATATCAGGACATGCACATGTTGCTAATCAAAAGCTTAAAGATAGAAATTGGGTATCTTAAGATGACAATGTATTTACTTGGTAAAATTTTAGGGGGATTATTGTCTGTACATCTACAGAAACACCTGATGTAACTTAAACTTTTGATGACAAGTTATCAATACTTAATTTAAATATTATTCTTTGTTCATGGAATACAATGTTTTAGACATGGATGGGGACCAATTAAAAACACTGTTCCACCCATAATAAGAGCATATTTTATGAAACATCTTCCTCAATGTTAACTCCTTATAGAGATGTCACAAGAAATGAACAAATTACATTTTCAGGCTTGGTATTATGGACAAGACCAAAGTTGAAAAACTTACTGGTTAACTAATATCAAAATAACTTATTACAGGCCACAACAGATTTGAGACAATACTTCCTTTGTTCCATGTTGCAAACAACCTGAGTTCAGAACATTGTTGCATACAATAGAAGTTAACCCACACTTTCCTGTCCCAAAAAATTACTGAATATTTTTAGTGTGTTATGTAATGGTTTCATTTATTCTTTTAATACTTCTCTGTTTAAAGCTTTATTTCTTTCTTTTTACTTCTGTGTTTAAAGATCAAATACATAATACAGTGTGTATATTACATAGCGCATAGTGTGTGAATATATTAATAACCTACATAATATGTATGTTATATAATATACACACATATTATGTAGGTAATTATGATACATGTATATGGCAAAATGTTTATGCATAAATTGTGTTGTTTAGAGTTAAAAGAAAACTTTGCTTGAAAAAATCCTCATTATAATGAACTTTTAAACATTTAAATTAAGTTTGTTATAACGAGGGTTTACTGTATAAGGATTTAAATGAAAAGTATATATTTTTTTATAAATAATTTAATAAGACCTCCTGAATGTGTTAACAAGTTGTTCATTTCTTGATCAACATGAATATTAAACTCCATAAGTCATAACCATGATTAACCCTTAACAGCCTGTTTATACAGGGTCGAAACTCGATGTAAGTGTGTTAATGGCATTCTCTGTCATAGTTTGAAAATAAAAAAATTACACTAATAGAAGAATGTTTACCAGTTACAAATATTGGTCTGAAAAAAATAATTTTTGTACTTTGGGGGAGTTACAACTTATAAAAGTTCTAATGTTGAACTCAACAGTTAAGCCTATTTATATGGCTAAATAAAAACGTTTGTATATTTTGAATTTAGTGGAGTCAGACAGGTGCTTAAATTGCAGGTGTCACATTTTGGCCATTGACTAAAAATAACTCGATTTGTCTTACATTAAAATTTTTCACGATAAATTAAGGTCTGATCTTATGCTTAAAAAACAAGAATCAGATCACTGGTAAATAATTTACTTACTAAAATTACAATAAATTTGTAGGCAAAAAACTATTTTGTTGGTTTATAATATTTAAGAACTGATTATAAGAAATATTATGGTCTTAAAATGTGTGAAAGTCAGATGACATGAAATATAAAGCTACTCTTATTTTACACAATACAAATTCAATACAAACATTGTAGAGTATTGGTTGATTGCTGTACATCTATCTAGAGAGGATGTAAGGTGGTCTTCTTAACAAAATGTGATACCTAAACAAAGAAAAGAAACTTTATTTTCCTACTGTAAAATAATGGCTTACTCTTACTTAGCTAAAATACAAATATAAATATTTTGTCAGATGTGTAAACATATCTGGAGAAATTCTGTAATATTTCTTTTAAAACAGCGTTTGATGATTGAACTCAATACCACAAAAAGGGCGAGTTTAATGTGGAATAAACTGAACCTCAAAATAATTACGAAAACCCACTCGCTTTGAAACAAGGATAGTCTTCTCTAAGTCACGAAATATACAAAGGATAATTATATTCCTACTAAAATAAAAAGAAATACTAAGGTGTTATATTCCTTATTTTACTCTGATATTACTTGCGACCAGACTTTTTGTTAATTAAAGGTTGTTAAATTGTTAACTTACACTTGGAGAAAACGTTTTCGTCTTACGACTTCTTCAGCCTCGTATTATAATCTTTCGAAAAATATATCTAATCTGTTTGGTATTGGTGCTTTTTTCATTAAAGAAATTACTCCAAATTGGTATACATTTGAACTTTATGTGTAACTACTGGGCAAATTTTTCATTCAAGTACATTTATGAAAAACACAGATATAAAATTTTTGATTTCACTAAACTTTATTATTCAGTGTCTAAACCTATTAATAAGAGATATTAATGAAGATGGTTTAGTGCAATCAGACGTGTAATGTCTCAGTAAGTTTTTCATAAATAATAAAGGTAACATATTTTTGTGTAAAGCAGGTGAAGAAAAGTTTTAGTTTAGCGATTTGTTATAAGTTTTGCTTGATGCATATTTGAGAGAATTGTGTATGTAAAGGTTTTAACACCTTAAAAATTGATGCTAAGACTGGACCACCCCATTCCAGAGGAAGATTCCAGAAAAGACATTTTATTGACATCAGCCAACCTAGAATAAATTTGTTTAAAAGAACACTGAATTGGTGTCAAGAAATTTATTTAACCAGAACTAGCGGTAATTATATGTCATTTAAAAAAGGAATTATTGAGAACAAAATATAATGTGATAATGGGCATGAGAATAAATTGCAAGAGTCTTGTATAAAATAATTGGTAGAGTGAGCAAGTTTAGTTTTTTTTATAACATTTTGGTTATAATTATTAAGTGAAGTAATGATAAATACATTGTAAAAATTAGCCTATTAAAAAAAATGGAATAATTTTATAAATTATTTTGCAGTAGATGTAAATTGGCAATAAGACATTGTACAATTATCACTGTTAACCCTTTGCGCTCGGATTTTTGTAACATGCTTTGCTTCCCCATTTGTAATTAAATTGTGACAAATTCCTCACCTGCAGGTTGCATTATTGTTTATGGAAAACTTTGTTTTCTCTTACATGATTTTAGTAAACTCAGCTATTTTTATTCACTAATACTGTATGTACATGATTTTATTATCTTATTTGTAATTTTGCAGAGTATGATATTTTTGAAAACAGTCTTCCGGATGAAGTCCTGGTTTTCTGCCGCATGTTTTGTAGTGAAAAACTGTTTCCCCTCTACCTCCTTTTATCTTCCTGTTACTGCAAACTACACAATCCTTAGAAGTATTTTTATCATTGGAAAAGATTAAATGTAATTTCCAATTCAGTCTTTCTTCTTTGTCAGTAGTTGACGGCCGACCCCTCTCACTATACGGGTTATTCCTGATATCACGAATGCGTTCCCTCACCAAGTTTTGGCGAAACTATTTTTTTTAACAGGATTTTCTTTCATTTCCTTTTTTTTGTTATTATAGATAATAAAACTATTTACTACAGCTACATCTAATAGCCAGAAAAACATTGTCCTCCACCATTTATTTGTTCGTTTTGTAAAACTGCATGGTTCATTATATTGAACAGCTAAATCTATACCACCCATAAACCGGTTTTATTTACAAATACCTGTTGGTTTAGTTATTTTGTTTATGAAACTGAACTAAATTGTAATAAATCAGGATCAAGTAAAAGATCAGGAATTTCAGAATCACTAATTGCACGTGAAGCCACGGCAAACTACGAGTAACAAATAACCGGCAAAACTGTAACCTACTTGCAGCTTACAACGTAGCGGCAAACTAGATTTTGTGATGACTCACATATTCCTAGGCATTTTCAACTTAGTTCACATTATTTTCAATAAAGTGTAGCACCAAACGGTAAAAGATTGAATGTCGTGGGCTTCGACGCAGACGAGTTATAGGCATTTGAAAATGTGTCGGGTGACCCCCGACATACGAGTAAACTGCAATATACGCTTGGCGGGGCTCCCCCGACAGTCGAGTGCTAAGGGTTAAAGTGTATTTATTATTCTTTTTGATTACCAAATTAAAAGAAAGAGCCCAAGATGTATGTATACACAAAGTCAACTCCTGATAATCTGTGGAAGAATTCTCCTGAATTCTAAGCACTCCCATGAATAATTAAATTATCTGCAAATACTGTTTATTTAAGCCTAATATCCATAAACACGACTGTTTATATAAGTCCACTGAAATAAATAACCTACTAAATAAAATGCAAACCTACTAAACAAAATCTAAATACATATTACCATGTATTTACAAATTTATACAAAAAATAAAATTTTTAGATAGTTTTACAAACAAAATAATTAAGCCTGAACTATTAAATCTGTTATTTCCTTATTTTTTGTGGTAATATTTGAGTAACTGATAGTCAAATTTTAATCAAAATTGGTATGGTCTAACAAAATTCAGATGTGAAACAGTATTTTTATTATCAACAACTGAATTACTGGATGTGGCTTGCTATGGAGTTAATTACTTGTATGTTTAATATACAAGTTGAAAACTTGCAAATAAAGCAAAAAATAAATAGAGGTTGCCACAATTTATAGCTTTGTTCTTCAACAAGTTTTGCCTTTTCTTACCTGATTTAGTTTTGAATGATCTGATGAAGATGTTCAGGTCTATAATAATGTGCTTGTGATGGATGTATTGGAGGAGGAAAACATCGTACATGTTCTACAGACATAGCATCAGTATCGCTGGATTTTAGGTATTTATTAAGAGTTGCAAAGATCTGAGAGTTGAGTACTTGGAACCTTCGAACTCGATCAACCATTCTCTTCAAGTGCTACAAAAGCAATATTTAGTTATACAGCTGCATATTAAAATTTAAGTATTCATAACAAAATAAAAATTTTGGAAAAAAGAAATAATAAGCACATTTTTCCAGCAGAATTTTTATAGAATAATCGTCACACTGTGATATAATGATATTCTAAGTATTTAATTGTATTTCATATTCCTCAAGGGATTGTTTTTATCTTTGGAAATGAATTATTTTTAGTTATTTAAATATGTTTTCTTGACAGTCTTCTATTATCCGTTCAAGTCAAACATGCCCACACCAAGAAATGTTTATTGCTGGTGTTCTGTCGGGTTAGAACCTGAACTGTGTAGTATCCACCTCTTAGAGCTTTTAAAAAAAATCACTAGACTGTAAGCCCTTAAATGTGTTTTTTTTTTTAAACTTTCGTGTCATCTGTCACATACTTACTACAGATGATTTAGGAAACATAAAATGTGATGATGTAACTTAACACGTTCAGCACGGCTATTATCCGTTCAAGTCAAACATGCCCACACCAAGAAATGTTTATTGCTGGTGTTCTGTCGGGTTAGAACCTGAACTGTGTAGTATCCAGCTCTTAGAGCTTTTAAAAAAAATCACTAGACTGTAAGCCCTTAAATGTGTGTTTTGTTTATAACTTTCGTGTCATCTGTCACATACTTACTACAGATGATTTAGGAAACATAAAATGTGATGATGTAACTTAACACGTTCAGCACGGCTAGCGTTCCGGCACGCTCTCGGTTCCCTTACAAGGTCAGAGAACAGACGATTGTAAATATGAGTCATTGACAAAATGCTTGCAAGCCCGAAAACCTAATGTGTCAACATAAGATTGTAGTAAACAAATGTCAGCTAATCTCGGCTATAAATAATCTCAGACGTGACATATGTATTACCTATGTCTCTGTTTACATTATCGATCTCTATGGCCTTGTGAAACACATGGCACAAACAGAAACGAACATTCCGAGTTAAACGTTGAGTGCTTATTTTAGTGTGTAGTATATTTAAGTAGTAATTTGTCATACAGTAATTTATCATTTGTATTTTCTTTTTTAAATTGTGACCCGGTAAAACAATATTTTAGTGTCTAATACACTGTTCTGATGTCCCCAATAAACATGTATATGTTAGAAATAAAATTATTGAGATGAAAACTACGGGCTCGATAATTAGATGCTATGACAAGCTATGCAACCCGCATAGCGTTCCACTGCCGTCAGAGGTGGAAGTTAACGAAAAACAGACAGTTTGATGAGATCACCAATATCGCCGCCATGCTGAAAGTGTTAAATAATGAAACCTCTCACAATCAGTAGGTCATGATGCAACCTGTTACAACTCACTATCTAAGTTTTGAACAAACACTTGAAAATTTAGAAGAACCTACAGACTTAAGCACCCAAATAGTGATTGTTGGTATGCAATTGATAGTAATGAAGATGTTACAGTAATCATTCTTAAAGTAATGAAATTGGAGAAATTGGCAAAATGTGCCTAAGATCGTAAAGTAGACAACCTGTGGTAATGATTTTATTTCATTTCACTTATTATTTTTTTTAACGACTGTTGGGTACTTAGAATTACCTCAATATTTCATCAGTTTATTTTCATTAGTTTTTGACTTATTGCAATGGCAGTTAAGCACACTAAAAAAATAATTTTAGTGTGAGTTAAATACCACTGTAGAAAAACACGGTGAGGTATTTAAATACGAACTTGAAGGGTCAACATCTACTAGAAGCGAATAAAATACCAACATTGATTAACATACCAACAGCTGTTATGCATGTGTCAATAAAATTGGTACATGATTTATTACTTATTGAACGAAAAATCAGATTCAGACTTTGGAATTTATGAATCTAGATTTTTTTCAACTTATAAACTGGAGAATCATGGCCGGGAGGCTTTTCATTATAAACATCAAACAACAGTGTCTACTATGAAGAGATCAGAGAGGCTGGCAATAACTAGCTGTCATGAGAACATTGGACTGTTAGCGTCAGATCAACTAATCAGGAAAAAATGTTACACTCTGATAAGTACAATGATCAAAGTAAAGAGGAAATAGAAGTAATTGATAAAAAAAATGAACTAGTCATGAAATGTCACAAAAATGATAGTAATTTTATTTATAAAACTATATGAACTTTAGAAATAAAAATGGAAAAGCAGAAACATTTAGGCAGTTGGATAATGAGTAAAAAACAATTATTTCAAAATACAATAGACGTTATTCAGTGAAAAAGATACAATGTATAAGTTGATACTAAAGTTAACCATTATATTTATTGTGTTTAAGGTTAATGACAGCTCACAGACCAAGTCATGTTACTACAAATACATTCTACGTTTCAATTTTCTATGCAAAAATCCTTTTCAAGAGCTAAAAGTTTATTAATCCAATATTATATTATAAGATGAGATTATATTTATAAGATAACCTTATAAGATTTACATTATATTTATAAGATACGTGAGACTACCTTTTTAAAATAAGCTTATAAAGAGATCTTAAGAATTGTTGTGAAAAACTGCTTAGTGTAAGAATGAACTGAAACTATTTTCTATTAACGAAATTAAATTCAATTTTCTTATTAATAAATTCATTCAAAAAGCAAATACTTACAATTCCTTTAACATTTTCATCCTTCCCATCTACTCGTTGTACTCTCAGAATATGATAGCAAAAGTCAAGAGCTTCAAACCTCCGTTGTTGTCCTAACAAAACAATCATTGTACAGCCAGCCCAATTCAACCCTTCACCAAAAAGTTCTCTGCAGAAAAATATTAAAACACGAACAATGAGATTGTCCAATATAAATCAATACTAAATATCAAATAATAATTAGTGATTAACTTGTAATACATGTAAAGCACAGCTTAATTACTGAAATTTAAATAAATAGAATGAAATTTTTAGAGTAGAGAAAAACTAGATCTTTGAGATACAAATCAGGAAAAGTTGAGAAGTTTGAACTGTAAAAAAATCTAAGCGAAAACTTCATGAAAAAACCACAATACACTTTATGAAGTGCATGAAAATAAGTATATATATACAGTAAAACTCCATTAAGAGATTTCTACTTAATACTTTCTCATTTAAGATGTTTTCCCAGTTAGAATAGCTTGTCCCAGCAAAATTATGTTTTAAATGCATTATTGCACATCCTCGTTTATATTAAACGTTCTCTTTCTTGCTTGACAAATGTGAAAAACCTTAAAATTTATGATATGCAAGCAGTGTGGTAGGTGAAATAAATGGAGTAGTTTTTTTTCTGAAAAAGTCAATTCTAAAGCTATTTATGGAAGGTCAGTATGCCTAAACTTAATAATAGTGTTTTCAATCAACTAGAAAGCAAACATCAATTCAAAAACTTTATACATATATAAATCTACCTATTAGAAACATTGTCCATCTATACGTTGTTTGTAGGTCGCTAAGAACTTCAGAGACAAAGACCGAGTATTTCATATTTCAATACCTGATAACATTATAATGAAACTGTTTACATATATGTATGTAAGTTCAATAAAACTATGTTGGATGTTTTTCAAAGGTCTAATCCAAAATAGTGTCTTACATTGGAAAGTTGTACCCATTATTTAGTTACACTCAATCAAGTTCGGCTCATGATTTCCATCAGTAGTCAATACATAACCATGAACTTTCCCCAAGGAAATATTTAATTGATACGATATACATATTTCTAAAAATATCACAGTAGATATTTTAAGTGTATTCCATCACAGAACATATTGTAATACACAAATTATGAAGTTTCTTGATGTAATTATCTTGAATTCACTGATTAAACTAATTTTAAACTACTTAACTAAGTGAATGTGTAATTGCTTACTTGCTGACACGTTTCAAAAGGTACGTTCCTTTTACGAAGCTAACCGTCTACTGGCGGCTTTTGGCTGTTTACTAACGGCATGACAGGGTTGGATTTATGACAGTGGGTGAGGTGTCGGCGTCGTGTGATGTATTGGAAAAGGCTATCGGCTTCAAAGGGTTGGATTTATGACAGTGGGTGAGGTGTCTGCGTCTTGTGTGATGTATTGGAAAAGGCTATCGGCTTCAACAACCACACACACTTTGAAGCCAATAGCCTTTTCCAATACACCACACAAGACGCCGACACCTCACCCACTGTCATAAATCCAACCCTGTCATACCGTTAGTAAACAGCCAAAAGCCGTCAGTAGAGGGTTAGCTTCGTAAAAGGAACGATTGATTTGAAACGCGTCAGCAAGTACGCAATTACGTATTCACTTAGTTAAGTAGTTTAAAATTACACAAATTATGTTTTCTTAGTTTCTCATCTTGCTTTATAATCAAATGTTGGATTGTTTTTACTATCCATCAGCTGTAAGATGACAAAAGCCATTAAGTTCGGTGAGATGTTTATTTTAGTCAATATGCTTTTTGTTTTGCAAATAAGTAACAAAGGGTTCTAAATTTATTTGGACATACTTCTGAAAATGACAAGCAACAAAAAAGGATAGAAAACCTAGATGGATGATTTATTAGAATAAAGGGATATAGACATGAGGTGGGGTGTCTTCCTTTCCCGAGTCAAACACACATTTAAACATAGACATGAGGTGGGGTGTCTTACTTTCCCTAGTCAAACACACATTTAAACATAGACATGAGGTTGGGTGTCTTCCTTTCCCGAGTTAAACACACATTTAAACATAGACATGAGGTGGGGTGTCTTCCTTTCCCAAGTCAAACACACATTTAAACATAGACGTGAGATAACATAATCAGTTATCTCTAAATAAATCACTTTTGTCATCTAAACTTCATATTTTTCTATACCATTATAAAACTTTTTCAATTCCTTTATCAAATATCACTCGATTGACAACAGTAACCCAATTTAGATAGTATACAAATGACATAACTGTAATCCACACATATACAAATACAGAAACACGTGTGTATTTATTTGTAGTCAAAACCTAATAAAAGGATTTCATTGTGTATATTGATATATGCAATTGATTGTCGATGTTCTGTCTTTAGAAAAGAACTATATCCGCAAGGATTCATAAATAAAGGGTTTTGATGGTAAGTGGTGTAGGCTGACCTCAGCTCGTGTCAAGGGTAAGTAACATTGTTTGTATGTTATGTTCAACCTGTTCAAGCAATTTGAAGTCATTTTTTATTGTGCACAATTTTTCCTTTGGCACATATTATTTCCTTATGTAAATAATAGTGTCTTACTTATATGTGCATAACAGGTTGAATTGTTTGTTTAGTGAGATATGGCTGTAGCAAATGTTATTGACGATGATTCTGACGTGTCAAATGATAGTTTATATTATTCTGCAAGAGTAGTGAAGAAAGTTATTATGAAGAAGGTGGTAAAGACCTGGTGTGATCTCATAATTCTGTTGGTTTAGAAATTATCCTATGTACTGCTTATAAAGTAGTTCTATGACCAATTCCAAGTGACAAAAACCAATTGATTGGTTTCTTTTTTTTCGGGGAGTTTTTCAACATACCATCTGTGAGCCGAAATTGGTTTATTAATGTTGTAATTGATTTTTGCAAGTAAAACCAATATGGTTATATAAATAATATTTATAGATAAATATTATTCTATGGTTATAAAATGGTAATTTATTTTTTATATGATAGTGAATTTACAAATTTTTTTTTAAAGTGTACCCTTTTGTAGTTTTTTAATATATAGGTGTTTCACAATTGCACACAGTGTTCACCTCGAACATACACATACACTTTGTACTTCAAAATGTGTATATTATACAGTATCATATTTATAACAAGCCAACAAAATTATTGAATACTTTTAAAATAATAGCGTATTTTGCTCGTTTGTCAATGGATGTGTTAATCCCATCACATTAAAGAAAAGGTTTAAACAAATATAATGTATGAGAAGGAAACTAATATAATTAATTAACCTTCTAAATAAGGAAAGAAAGAGACAAATTTATATTTTACACACATTTATAGTCAGTTATGAAGAGTGTGCAGTTGAGATAAGAGTCAGATGACTCAGTGTGGTTACTGCTAAGCTAGTCACTGGGAAACATCACCAGTACACACTTCCTCATCATAAACAGTGGTGGATAAATAAGCTTTGATTTTGCATTTGTACCCAAATTATAAACAAAATAAATCATACAAATCTACAATATACTTTACAATAAACTTACAAATAGAAATTTTATTTTATAATCAGAATGAAAATATAGAATTTTATAATTTGCAATAAAATTTCTAAAAAAATAACTGAAAATTCTTTTGCAAACCCCAATTTTTCTCTAATGCCATTTATTCTTAGATAAATCCCGATATTCCCATTTTTCCTAATCAGTAGCCACCCAGTGCAATATATATACCGTACTACCAATCTCTATAAATAAAATCTTATCAAGTAATATCCATTTTCTCACCAATTGAAAATGTTATTTTTCTATTTGTCCATTTATGAACAATCAATACTTCTTTCAATAACTAAATTGACAATTGAGCTGATGTCAAACTGATAATAGATAAATGAAAACAAGACATTATAAAACAACTATTCTTTGAGCTTAGCTTGTGAGTTTATGTTAATACAAATAAAAGACGAACACAAAACTCACAAATTAATAATTTATAGACTCATACGCCTTTCAATGACAAAGTCATCATCGTCGTCAGTGAGTGTTGCTAATACAAACTCTAACTTACAACTAGAAGTGATGATGACTTTATCACTGAAACGAGTATGAGTCAATACATGATTAATTTGTGAGTTTTAAGTACGTCTTTTATTTGTTTTATTATAAAATAAGTTTAGAAACACTGACCTTTTATAAATTGGCTAACACATGGAATTTGTTTAGAATACATCACTCTTACATTTATTTCATACACCATGCTTTTTGACAAAACACAAGATTTCTAGGTTTGACAAGGAGGAAAGAGAAATAAAAATGCTATCCAAGGGTTTATTTAGAAATTTTAAAATAGAAAATCTTTTCTAATACAAGCTATAAAATATGCATAAATTATTTGAAAAAACCTCTTAAATGAAAACATGTAACCATGAGCTTTATAAGTAAGTTTGATCGATCAAAGAAAATAAGCATCTAATAAAGTTTTGGTTCATGTAATTTGTTACACAAAAAACTATCTTGATTCAATATGGTTTTCATTTTCTCTTTTAGATAGTACAGTTTCTATAGTGCATTAAACTGTAAATTGATTTGATTATCTGAAAAAGATTTTGTGAATTAAATTGTAGGTAAATAACAAAAGGAATGATTAAAAACTTATTAAAAATTTGTAAAAAAAAGTTTACACATAAAAGTGACTCACTCAACAGTGAATTCTGTTTCCCCAACTGGAATACAATACACAAACTGAAGAGCTGACCACAGTCTATGGAATTCTGTACATTCATCAATGTTGATAACTCCATTGGCTGGAGGAGGCCCCACCCAAATAGGATCATCGAGGAAGCCTCGGAGACGTGACAGAACAACTTCAAAGATCGATAACCCACAGCAAAGACGTTCTCTGGTAAGAAGATCTCCTTCACGTGCAATCATACCTTGCTGTAACAAAAATATTTTTAAAAGTAAAAAAATAATCATATACTTAGGATTAGATCTAAAAGTTTTTATTCCTTTTTTAAATCTTTATTGACTATAGGAAAACAGTAGGAGAAACTAATATATATATATATATATATATATATATATATATATATATATATATATATATATATATTATAACATTTATAGAATGGGATATATAATATTATTTAAGAATTGAAAAATAAATTAGAAATAACTCACTCAAAATTTTAAAAAAAAAGAAATTCATTAAAAGATTGGTTAGGTTAAAATTGAAACTAAATTCTGGTAAAAGCCTAGGAATTGTAAACAAGGTATTTGAACTGTAAAATCCATTAGGAAATTTGTTATATCAAATAACCTAACACATAAATTAAAATAAGATAATCTAAAAATAGTTATGTGTAAACAAATTTGTAAACTGTAGGAACATAGGGCTAAGTAATTACTTGAAGGAGAAAGTGAACACGTTTGTAAACAAAAGAAAATTGTAAGGTTATGTTTATGAAAGACCAAGCAAAACACACACAATTCAGAACTATTTCAAAAGTAAAACACAAAGACACTTCACACACTAATAATATTAATAAAATAAACACTGGAAGGTTTGTTGACGATAGGAAATTGAAACAGTAAGTTTCAATCAGGTTTCAACCAAAGTTTAACGAAATAAAAATTGGTGAAAACAAACTTGTTGGTATGTCAGCTGTGAAACAGATGTAGGTCAGTGTGACAATCGATTGTAGTGAAGAAAAAGAAAACAAACTAGATTACAGGCAACATGTGTTTTTTGGAGAAGAAAGGCGGCCATATTTAAACAATTTTAGAAAAAAAGGACGCGTAGTTAGTAGTTGAGTTGGATGGCGTGGGTGACGCTTTAAGACCAGACCTGCCAGGACCAGTCAAAATTCTATTTTTTTGGAAAGAGTTCGTCTAAATTATACAGTTTTGTGAGTAAACTTGGCCAGATTAAACAGGAATAAGAAAATTGAAAGAGTTAATACAGTGAAAATATAATTTGAAAGAACTAAAACGGATTTAAGTGTGTGAATTGTTTAATTGGAGAGAACGGGAATTTACGTAAGCTACCAGCAAAATTTTGATATTTATTAAGTTGAGTAATAGCGCTATAAAATAACTTTAGTGGACTTTTAAGATAATAGAGAAGTTTAAATTTGTATATTAGGATATCTTATAGTTAATTAATAGTAAGAAATAAATCCAGTTCAAATAAGTTGGCTTTTTTGCATTTTCAAAATTTAATATTGTTTGTTCAAAATTTATTTAATTAACCTAAGAATTTCTAAAAATATAGCCCATACTATAACCCCGAGATATCAAGAGATCTTAAACTAGCCAAAGGTATTAAAATGTGGTAACTAAAAAATTAAAAGAAAATAAGAAATAGTATATTTTGTTAAAAACTTGTAAGTTGTAAAATTTTTGTTTTGTGTTAGATGTTGAAATAAAATTGTTCTAATAAAGTTTTGAATTGTTCCTGAGTAGTTTTTATTTGTCTTAAATAAAAAATTCAATTTATTAAATAGTAAAACATAATTATATTGTATTGTGTCTCTTTAGAAAATATGTTATATTTGGCACACCAACGTGGGGTACGATTATTAAAAAAAAAATTGTTTAATAAAGAATTTTAAATTATTCAGGAGTTTCTGTTTTGTAACTAGAGAAATTTATTTAGAGAGATTTTGAAATAAAATTAATTTAGAACTTTTTATATGAAAAACATTTGAACTGGAAATAGATTTAGAAAAAATTTTGGAAAATTAAACACTGAGTTGAATAGAATCAAGGCTAGGTTTATAGTATATATAAAAATGGTTTATGTGTATAATAAGTTTACTTACAGCTAAAAAAGAAAAAATATAGGCGAGCTGGTAGTTGTAGGGGACTAGGAAAAAGGGACAATTTTGGAAATGAAAGAAATAAAAATGGAAGGCACAGATATGCCAATAGGAAACATTGAGGTAGAAGAGGCTAGGGGACTACCACCTATGCAAACTCAACAAAAAGAACGGGGAAATAATGATAATGAAGAATTGAGGGAAATGATGAGATCTCTCATGGAAATGAGTCTAAAAGGGAGAGGAGAGATGAACAGAGGATTTGCCTCAAGTAGGTTGGAAATGAGTAGGTTGGATAAGAAATTCGAAAGCCTAAAGGAAGAAAATAGGAGAATGATAGAGCATATGAGGGAACAGTGGAGAAAAAAGAATAATGCTGTAGTAGAGGATGAGAGAAGAGACTTAGAGGAGAAAGGTGGAGAATTAGAGGAGATTAAGGAAAATTTTGAGAAAACAAATGAAATAATAGCTGATGAGATAGAAATTAATGAAAAAGAGATAGAGAAAGTCGAATATATAACAAAGAAAAACACAGAAGAGTTAGGAGAGTTAAAATTAAGAAATGAAGTAGGAAAGATGGAGGTACTGCCAATAAAAAATATAACAATTCAAACCGCAACTAAAAGGAAGACTGAACAGATTAATAAAATGAAAATGGTAATAGGAGAAATGGAAGGAGTTAAATATCCGTTTCAATGCATAGTGGTACAAAGCTTGTTGAGAGAAATGATCATAGGTACGGATATGTTAATGGATGTGGAGGCACAACTCAAGTTTGGAAAATGGGAAATGGAATTTAAATATGAGAGAAACACAGAAAATAGAACTTATGAAGCAGATGAAAGATACAATGGAGATGTAAACGGTGTTAAGGCAAGGACAGGCGTGGGGACAAGAAAAGAGCAGCTTGCCCACAGTCAATCGGAATACTAAGACAATGAGAAACCCAGGAATAGAAATTAAATAGAGGAAACAAGTTTACAGGCATTAATAGACACAGGCAGTAAAATGACATGTATCAAGGAGAAGTCGAGAGAAAGGAAAATAACAAAGGATAATAAGATGGAAACAACAGGAATGACTCAGGATATAAAAGTATTAGGAGAAGGAAGCGAATGTAGGAGGGATAGATAACAAATAAACCGGAAATGACAATGGACCAGAAATGACTTAATAATTAAACAAACACTTGAAAAAAAATAAAGAAAGAAAAAATATATAAATTTAAATAAAATAGGAAGGGAGATATTAAATATAGGTAAAGGAAGCAATATGAATGAACTCTAGGTGATTATGTGTATAAGAAAACGTTAGCAGGAGATAAGTTTTAAGGGATGGTAACTATATCTACGATAATTTATGGGAAACTTCGTCGAATAATGAATAAAGATAAAATTATATATATTTAAACTTCGTCGTATTGTAAGGGAGAATCTGCGTTGATAAATAATGGAACTTCGTCGTATATATTATATATTATAAAAGAAATATGAATCTATGATAATAAATATTAAAGCATCGTTGTAATAAAAATATGGTAATTGTGTATTTAAACTTCGTCGTATTGTAAGGGAGAATCTGCGTTGATATATATAAGTATTAAAACAAAATTTATATTCGTTGATATAGGGATAGTGTAATCGAAGGAACTATAGATATGATCAAATAGAGTATATGAAATTGCAACCTTTAAAAATATTAAATGTTAAACTTCATATAAAATAAACTGAGATGATATAAGAAAAGAATTGAACTGGATGTGAGATTGGAAGAAGAGATAAAATACTAACTTCGAACTGAGAGTTAGATGAAGCTAAAAGCGAAATAAATATGAGATAAATGATAAACAGAGTAGTGACAAGGGGAAATAAGTTAAAATATATTAAATAACCTAATTAAACAGAGATAGCAGGGATAAAAACGGAAGGAGTACAAGTAGGGTGCAATGTAAAGATAAAGATAGGTATATTCTGGATGAGCATAACAATATAAAAAGGGGAAATATAATTTGGAAAAAGGGGAATTTGAAAATAAAATGAAATATATAAATAACGTCGATAATATGTGAAATAAAATAAATGTCTACGTGAATAAGGGTGTTAATGATGTTGATGTCGTCGAAAATATGTTAAAATAAAATAAATGTCTACGTTAATAAGTGGAGGTAAGGTGAATTACCGTCATATATATATGTAACAAAGTATATAGTATAATAAAGAGTTTAAAAAAAAAAAAAAATAATAATAATAATAATAAAATAATAGTAATATGAAATTGGGGTTAAATTTAATATAGTTGTGTTCAGATAGAGTTGATAGATTTATAACTGAAGTGAGGTTAAGGCAAGGTTAAGACAAATTAATTTTAATTGAAAAAAAAAATTTATGATAAATAGTTGGGAGGATGCGAAAAAAGAGATAGTAAATAGAATAATAAATAACAACATATAAAATTAATGAAATAGTATTATGCGAGTTTTAAACTAGTATAAACCATGTAAGACAAGTAGCTTGAAGTTTTCAGCTCAGTATTTGATTGGTAAAGAGTTAAGATAAAATTGTATTATAGAATTAAGTATAAATGGACAATTTAAAGTAGAAATGTTAATTTAAATTTAATTTAAAAAAAAAAAAAAAAAATATGTATATTTAATCAAGCTTGTAAAATGTAAAGAATGTGTAATGTAGAGATTAGTAATATTTTTTTTATTTAAATTAAATTAGGGGACATTATAACATTTATAGAATGGGATATATAATATTATTTAAGAATTGAAAAATAAATTAGAAATAACTCACTCAAAATTTAAAAAAAAAAGAAATTCATTAAAAGATTGGTTAGGTTAAAATTGAAACTAAATTCTGGTAAAAGCCTAGGAATTGTAAACAAGGTATTTGAACTGTAAAATCCATTAGGAAATTTGTTATATCAAATAACCTAACACATAAATTAAAATAAGATAATCTAAAAATAGTTATGTGTAAACAAATTTGTAAACTGTAGGAACATAGGGCTAAGTAATTACTTGAAGGAGAAAGTGAACACGTTTGTAAACAAAAGAAAATTGTAAGGTTATGTTTATGAAAGACCAAGCAAAACACACACAATTCAGAACTATTTCAAAAGTAAAACACAAAGACACTTCACACACTAATAATATTAATAAAATAAACACTGGAAGGTTTGTTGACGATAGGAAATTGAAACAGTAAGTTTCAATCAGGTTTCAACCAAAGTTTAACGAAATAAAAATTGGTGAAAACAAACTTGTTGGTATGTCAGCTGTGAAACAGATGTAGGTCAGTGTGACAATCGATTGTAGTGAAGAAAAAGAAAACAAACTAGATTACAGGCAACATGTGTTTTTTGGAGAAGAAAGGCGGCCATATTTAAACAATTTTAGAAAAAAAGGACGCGTAGTTAGTAGTTGAGTTGGATGGCGTGGGTGACGCTTTAAGACCGGACCTGCCAGGACCAGTCAAAATTCTATTTTTTTGGAAAGAGTTCGTCTAAATTATACAGTTTTGTGAGTAAACTTGGCCAGATTAAACAGGAATAAGAAAATTGAAAGAGTTAATACAGTGAAAATATAATTTGAAAGAACTAAAACGGATTTAAGTGTGTGAATTGTTTAATTGGAGAGAACGGGAATTTACGTAAGCGACCAGCAAAATTTTGATATTTATTAAGTTGAGTAATAGCGCTATAAAATAACTTTAGTGGACTTTTAAGATAATAGAGAAGTTTAAATTTGTATATTAGGATATCTTATAGTTAATTAATAGTAAGAAATAAATCCAGTTCAAATAAGTTGGCTTTTTTGCATTTTCAAAATTTAATATTGTTTGTTCAAAATTTATTTAATTAACCTAAGAATTTCTAAAAATATAGCCCATACTATAACCCCGAGATATCAAGAGATCTTAAACTAGCCAAAGGTATTAAAATGTGGTAACTAAAAAATTAAAAGAAAATAAGAAATAGTATATTTTGTTAAAAACTTGTAAGTTGTAAAATTTTTGTTTTGTGTTAGATGTTGAAATAAAATTGTTCTAATAAAGTTTTGAATTGTTCCTGAGTAGTTTTTATTTGTCTTAAATAAAAAATTCAATTTATTAAATAGTAAAACATAATTATATTGTATTGTGTCTCTTTAGAAAATATGTTATAATATATATATATATATATATATATATATATATATATATATATATATATATATATATATATAAATATAGGTTAGTTTTGGTTTGTAAAGGTTATTTAGATTTCTTGGACTAGGAGACTGACAGACTTACCTTGGTAAGAGTCCACCCTGTAGTCTTGAAATAGAAACACAAAAAAGCACTTAACCAATGATATATTTCAACCACACAGTGGTCTTTGTCAATCAAAGAGAAAACACAAAAAGTAATGAGAGAAATCCTCTCTTATCTCTTGGCAGAGTATTCGGGACCAGACGGTGCTATAAGATTAAAGAGATCTTGTATATAGATGTGCATTGTCATGATACACAAATGGTTCATACTTTGAAATTTATCACAGTAATAAGAATTACTGACTTGTTCACCGTACACAGAAATAAAAACATAAAATTCACAAAGAAAATGGAAATAATAAATAGAGAAATTTTAACAAAAACTGTAAAATTAAATTTGGAAAAAATATTTATAGACAAAAGTAATAAATTTTACTGTCTATAGACTGTTCAACTATTAATTGTCTAGTTTAAATTATATTACTTTGTGTAATTTTTCCAATCAGCATCTTATACTATTTATTAACTATAGGGATCTAATCAACCTTGTATTTTCCAGTAGCTAATATTTTTTTTAATATAGAATTAATTTACTAAACAATAGATTTTTAAATTAATTTTTTAAGAATTACATTTAGAAATACCTTTGCAGTGCCAAGTCTTTCTACATTTGGAACAATCTGTAGAGAGGCATATTTGATCTCCATCCTCTTTTGCTTGCTCTCTGGTTTCTCCCCATCTGGTAAAATAATATTATAATTTTTAAATAAAATTTTATTTTTTACACAGCGAGAAAAATTAAATCTTAACCAATAGCTCATTACTGCAGCAAGTTATGCATCAACGGTTATTTTCTGCAGAGTGTATACTGTTGAGACATATGCGTCACCGTTTGAGTATTTATTCTGCTTGGCCCTTGTTAATGTATTATTTTGTTCATGCTTCAGATAAAAACTTGTAAGCACCTGCATTTCTCATGAGTACTGTTTTAGCCTCTCAAAACTGTCACCATAAAGGAAAATATTTATATTAATTGATTCCATGTTTAATCGAAAAACATTTCAAACTAAACCCAACACACATACTCAACACACAATCACATTATAGCTCACATACACTTTTTGACATCATAAACCCCAGTACTCACCAAAATGAACTTACATCCTTACCCTAACCTACAAAAACCAAAAGGTCAGTAACGTTCTGAGTTGACAATGGGATACATCTCCGGAAATGGGCGTTCTCAATAATTATAAAAGTAAGTGGTACTATAGGCCAGTGTAACAAATTTACAAATGTTTTTAGATATTTATATTTCTCCTCAGAATGACTGGCTTTTTATTGCCGTTCTAATTCCTTCTTATAACAAACTTATCAACTGGCTATTTAGGTCAAGCTCTTAGTCTAGTCTTTCATACTTTATCATTTAGCTACTTTCTTTTGAGGGTCACGATGGCTAATTTGAGATTGTCCGAGTTGTAAAGTCCAAGTGTGACCAATGTAAAGTGCCTAATGGCACTTTGCAAAAAGGATGCTTCAAACATTATCAAGCCAAACTTTAATTTTTAATTTAAAAATTATAGTATACATTTTTTTAATAATTATTTTAGTTTTTTACAATTGTAAAGTGAACATTTGTTGAATGAGTGCAAGGGGTGAGTTACAATCAGCGGCTGAGCATCAAACGCAATATTTGATATTTTAATTATTTGTTTATTTTACATATTCATACCCTTAATTATTAAATTGTTATTGAATACTAATTTAATTTATTAATTAATACTTAATAATAACTTTTAATACTTTATAATACTATTATTTATAATATTACTTTATCATGAATTATTAAACCTGGTTAGACAATATAAATATAAATACAAACTATCCGGTATTTACAAATTAACATGTAACGATTGTCCCAGCTATTACATCGGCCAAACCGGTAGGTCATTAAATACACGCTTCGAAGAACACATTACCCAGAGAAACCAAACAAACCCAAAATCCAGCTACACAAAACACCTAAAAAACACGCAACACACACACAGACATTCATACTAATTTAAACGTTCTCCACATATTAAAACAAAGTAAAAAACTAACAACTTTAGAAAAATACAAGATATACAAGCACTACGCAACAGATAAAGAAAACATATTAAATGATCACACACATTTTGAAGCCAACAGCCTTTTCCATTACTTGACACACAACCAATATAACCCACCCCTTCCACAGTTATAAATCCATCTCGTTACAGCCTTTGTACCTAACACAATGTCGCCAATAGAGGGTTAGCTTTGTAAAAGGAACAAATGTTTTGAAACGCGTCAGCAAGTAAGCCATTACGTATTCACTTAGTTAGTACTTTTTTATTATAGTTTAATCAGTGAATTCAAGATGATCACTTCAAGCAATTTTCCTTTAGTTCTATTACTCAAGTTTTGATAAAAACAAAACAACTTCCTTGCCAGAAAAATGCCATATTCAAAATATTATGCAATATCTTTATAAGTGCTCTGATTTCTTTCACTGTTTATCATTACCTCTTCATAACTATTTTTTAAAGATAGTCCTGGAACTATAATATTAATAAATTTGATACATTACCAAGCCTTTGAAAATTAATTATTTTACTTTCATCTATGTTTATGAATCTTGTAATGGAAAGGTTAAGAGACGAAGTTCTGTCAGTATGGAAATAATTCTTAGAGTGGTAGAATCATTCTCGTTTATAGAGTTTAGAAAACTATAAACATAATTTAGAATTCGGTTACTGAGAATTCTGCCGGTCTATAAAGAAGGTTTAGAAAGTGAAAGGGTCTGCAGCTACAAGGGGAGGTAAAATAGATTTTGTACTAATTTTAGATCACATCTGGACCTCAAAATGTATTTGATCAGGAGAGATACTTTTTCAATGTTCTAACTGTCTCTATAATTGTAGGTTTTGGATGTTGTGCGGAATAATTTGTTTTTTTTTTTTTTTTTGGTTGATGATTTCTAATATTTTTTTCATAAATTTACCTTTATTTATTATTTTTTCGAACAAATCTAATTAGGAATTCTTTGCATTTAATTTTTAGAAATAGCAAAATGCGAATGCCTATGGACCCCAGGTCAGTTTCTTTCACACACATGCACACTCATTCTTACTAGCGCGAAGGATTAGGATCCGAGACAGGTTGTATTTCCGCTCCATTGGTCATTCAGTGGTATCTGCTAGCCAAACTCTAACTTTTAAGTTGTAATTTTATCTAAAAATAGTTAATAAATATTGATTCTATTTAAAATTACAAGAATAATGATACCAAATATCCCATGATTTACATTAGTAGTTATTAGGCAATACAGTTAACACATTTTTATTTCATGTTATCCCCTCATGAACAATGACAATAAATTTTACATCGTTTTATATCAATTTTCTCATAATGATATGCAGAATTAATTTACACTAGGCTTTCTGAGGTGTGTTATCAAATTAAAAATTTAGAGTTTGATCAAGGAAACGCTACTAGGTGAGTAATAAATATGTGACTAAATGAACTGGAAGGAATATGGACGCACGTTCTAATACTCTGCCTTTGTGTGAGTGAGCCTACCTGCCATTCAGGGACATTCGTAATTTGCTATTACTATAGGAAAAACTTCAACATTTTCGAATAAGGATGTCCATATAAGTCAGTTGTTGAAAAAGTACCCATTTCAAGAAATTTCAATACTTGAACACTTTTACTAGACCCCCCCCCCCCACACACACACACTGTAATCAAACCCAAGCAGATATGGCTCTATAGGTTTTAAAATAGCAGGGATTTTCACTATATTAGACAATAAAATGTAGGAGTTATTCAATAAATCCTGATTTAACCAAACATTTCTTGGTTTATAACAAGTTTTATTAACTTGGTATAAATTACAATTTGTCAAACACAACTTGTGTTTTATTTCTGACAAAAGAGCAAAATTCAGTTCTGAAAATAATTACCACCATTAATGTTAATAAAATATTGAAGAAAAACTCTAAAATAATTAACATCATTTGTAAACAGAAAGTCTCATTGTTAGGCCTGAAGAATCAATTCAACCCATATCTTTTAAAAGGTTTTTGGATCATTAATGTTAATAAAATATTGAAGAAAAACATTAAAATAATTAACATCATTTATAAAGATAAAGTCTCATTGTTAGGTCTGAAGAATCAATTTAACCTACATCTTTGAAAGGGTTTTTAGAAAGTATATTTACTATTGATTTGTTACAAGTGTCACATTGTGTTTATCTCATTCAGTGAAAGAAGTTTGACAAATTGAATGAATGTTATTGAACATTTCTGAGTACTAGTTCAACATAAGGCGTGAGAAAGGCAGAATGTTAATACAAGCTATTGTAACAGTGGTTATCATGCAAGCAGTTGCAAGTGACCTGGTTTATGCAGAAGAAGAAAAGAAATACTTTCACAACATGATTTTGTGTATCAAGAAAATTGTTAACATGTATGTCAGAAGAGAAACTGTTATTTTTTACACTGAAGAAGAGCTAAACAGCCCTCTCTGGGAAGATTCCATTCAGAACATAGATAAACCAATGTTGATAATGTCATCAAAAGCTGAAAAGTATCAAGAAAAAATAATGTTAATATTGTTTCCTAAATTCAACACACGGTATTCAGATCTAATTAGAAACCTGAGGAAAGACATGTGGTTTGTTGTGGTATGTAAGAGCAATTTTACAAGAAATTTACTCCATGACATTTTACAAGAGTTTCATATGGCAAAAATGACTCATGTAATACTGTTACTGCCATCTGAAGATCGTATCAATGTATATACTTACTTCCCATTTAGTAAGACTCACTGTCATGATACAGGACCACCAGTTCTGATAAATTCATTCATAGAAGGAGGATTTGTGAGGAAAAATGTTAATTTATTTACTGAAAAGAAATACTGGAACATGTATGGATGTCAGTTAACTTGTATTGGAAACAGGCAACCTCCTGATTCCATTTTGGATAAGGAAAAAGACGGAGAAATTGTATTTAAGAAAATTACTCGAGAACTTTTACATTTTTTAAGTGAGTATTTAAATTTTAAACCTAAGATAATCTTGCCTACAAATTATAACTCTTCATTACAACACAGTTGGTTTTTTTATAATGACTCAATTGATGTTATCACAGATTACATAGCAAATGGAAAAGTTAATTTTGCCATTGGTCATTTTTCTCATCTAGCCTTTAAAAATCACACACATATTAATTTTGGTAAAGAATCCAGAATTGAGTGTTACACTTGGGCTGTGCCATTACGTTCAGGAAAGCGAAGGCTACTACTGTTAAATTATCTAGAAGAATTTAATTTAGAATTTTGGTTGTTACTTGCGGTTTTCTTATCATCAGCAGTCGGGATTGTTTGTTTAATAACATGTGTACTTAATGAAAACAAAGTTTTACAAACACCAATAAATGTGTTATTTTATATATGGTCAACATTAATGAATCAACCATTGCCTATAAAGTGCCAATCCACATCTCTTAAAATATTTATGAGCCATTGGTTGGTTTCCATTCTGGTAATTACAACTGCGTATCAAGCATCACTTTGGAGTTTTATGACAATACCTTGGCAGGTACACAACATCCAAAATATTCAGGATTTATTGGATTCATCGTTAGAAATCAGTGGAGGTGCACAGATGTATAAGATCTTAAAGTCACTGAACAGCAGTAATATTCAAATAAAACAAATCATTCAAAGATTCAAGATTCTCCTACCCACTGATTTCTACAATGTCATAAATAAAATCGAAACTGAACGAAATCTTGCAGTTTTTGGAGAAAAACGTCACATGTCATTCTATACAAGAAATTTTGATCAACAATTTGAAAGAGATAAGGTATATTTTGTGGATGGATGTTTGTTACAATCATTAGCATCACCCCTGCTGGTTCAAACTAATTCACCCCTATATGAACCCATGAACACAGTACTTCTCCGAATGTTGCAGACAGGTCTGATGAACAAGTTGTGTATGTTGTATGGACATCAGCTGACCTTAGAAGCTCCACAAACAGTTCAATATGATACGCCAAAAGAAGTTTCGCTCAGTATTGACAGGTTTACTGGTGTGTTTTTAATACTTATATTTGGTTACATATTTGCTACTGCTATATTATTGTGTGAAATGTTTTACTTTCAGTTAAGAAAGAAAAAAAATAAAATAACAGTAATTCATGGAGATAAACTCTATCATCAAGATTAAAAACTCTATTGTAAATCAATGACAAAAATTTGGTATTTAGATAAATAGCATAACATATTACTACCTATGTTTAAAAAAAAACCTTTTTAAAACTATCAACCTTGTTGTAGAGAAAGTCGTGAAAAATTAATTTTTACTGTAACATAAATTAATTTTTGAAATATTACATGTCTTATACATAATTACATTGCATTATTTGTTTTAGAAAACAAATGTATAAAATATTTCTTATTTCTAAAGCTAATACAAGATCTATTGTTAATATATTTCTTTCTAGTTTGTAAAATCTTTTTGTACATATGTGAGCTTTCCAATTCTATATCTCTATAATATTTCATACAGGTTTAAATTTCGTACTCAGAACAAATTATACACATATACATTATATGAGTATAAAACTTTGAGTAATAAAACATAACTATTTCCTTTAGTTTGATAATTGGTATAATAAATAATATAATAAAAGCATTAATTTTGTTAGTAAAAATATGCACATACACACACACATGCATTCATAAACATGTAAATATCTTTTTACCCAGTATAATCTATTCAATTACCTTGTTTAAAGAACTTTACAAAAACAAAAACAAAAATTAATTGCATTCTACAAGAAAAATATAAATCTTTATTTTTAAAATCAGGAATTAAGTTTGTGGTAGCCATATGTTGATAAATTTAAGTAAATTTTAACTGACTTCAAAAAAGGATGAGGTTCTGTATTCAATCTGTAAATAAATTGTATCATAAATAGAGAATCATATGTAGGATGTTGTGAAGTGATAAGGATGAGTCCAGCACCTAGTTTCAAGTACTATAGGTACTTAAGACTGGCGACTTACCATTAGAGGACCAATTTAAGACCATTGTATTGCATTTTTATTTAAATACGAGTTTAAGAAATTCTTCAAGGGCCTAAAAAATTTTGTTTTATTAGATGGTTAATTATTAAAGAAATTTAATTTGCCATTATCTTAAATTTATTTCTTATTAAAAAAAATAATTTCTCTTAAAGGCTCAGTTTTCTTTATGACATTTAATAATAAAATGTGACAATAAATTTTTTAGAGGATTGAAAAACTCATATTAACAGAAACCACATGTAATTGGAAAATACAAAGTAGGGATATTTAGGAACATGAACATGGAATCATACTTATATGATTTAATGTCAACTCATATGACATTAAATTAATAAAACATGGCAATAAATTATTTAAGTGATTGGAAAACTTATCATATTAATAGAAATCACAATGTCATTGGAAAATACACGGTACGGTTGTACAAAATTCAAATTATATTTTATATTATTATTTATACTTTTATAATTTACTGTTTTCATTTTAAAATAAGTTTTCTCAATTTTCTAACTACTTTGTAAGGTACTGTTATGGTATATTCAACCAATCTGTTTTATAACCATTGTTTAAATTCCAAAATAAGTATATTTAGTATTGGAATTAGATAGTTATTAAATATTTTAAATCACTAACGATGTTTATTCAGTCACTGAAATGTCACTTGATGAGTTAAATGTTTTTACTTGTGAGATTTGTTTATTTTTTTACCCTTGTTATAAATCCACCTTGATTGCTAATCTCAATACAATTTAATATCAGGTTGAAGGTTCACATTTTTCACTAAATTGGTTAAAAGTGTCTATTATCTGAAGTGAATGCCAATATGATATTCCCTTCATTTAAATTGCAAAAAGGAGGAAAATTTTTGCAGTTGTAAAGAAGAAAATAAAGTTACTTCAGTATTAATCTTAATATTGGTTTTACAAATCAATGGATACCAATAATTTGCAACAATTAAGGATTTTCATAAACATTAAAAATTAATAAGTTATTGTGTGTTAACAAGTTGTCAACAGTGCAGGTTACTGTTTATGAAAGATATGTTTTTACTGGGATCAAAACAAATGTTTTTATAGTTGACATTGACAGCTTTAATATTGTTAACTTACACAAAACACAGATGCCACACATCCTGGAGAAACTAGGTATTTATAAATTCAGTACTTTTTTAATGGTCAACACAACCATGTCTCTAATAATTTGTTTTGTCGGTGATATCAAATTTTATACTCCATAGTAATAAAAAAACTATATTAATTTAAATATCTTCAATAAATATAATTAAATGTTATGTAAACGTACAACAAAATATATTTAAAATTTATAATTACTGTTAAAGATCATACAAAAAATATTTAAAAAAAAATTAAAAATACTAATACAATTGACTACAGCTATTTATAAAAGATTTACAAGAACAACTTCCTTGAAAAAGTTCAAATAAAAGAATCAGGAAAAACTAAACTACCTCAAATGTTTTATTGCTTAAATAAATTAATTATAGAAAATTGATTATCATTATTTGTAATTGTGATGTTATAAGTCAGCTTATAGAAGAAGATGATTACCCTTTTTATTCCTGTTAGTTTAGTTGATGTTGTATCTACACCAGAAAGTAGTTTGTCTTTTTTATGTAATTATTTTGTTTTTCAGTAATTTTGTTGGACTTACTCCAAAAGTTTGCCAACCCTAAAAATAGGCCCAAAGGCCTTGTACTTTATGGAACATAAAGCAAACAATTTTTCAGAACTAAATTTTTTAATTTTCGAGAATGATGATAGACCTAAAATTAAAACTTATCTATTAAATTTTTTTTTGGAGGTGGGTAAAGAGGGCCTTTTTTATGACCTAAATAATTTTTTGTTACCAATTGAACATATTGGTTTTCCTGTATAAGGATTTGGGTCTAGGCAAATTAGGTAAAATTATTGTTCTCAAACTTTTCTTTGTGGATTTTACATGTTTAATAACAGATTTTTAACATGACAAATAATAAAAAAGATGCCTTCATAAAAACTTGATTCCATAATACTTGAAAATAATATCAACAAGTTCACTTATTCTTAGTTGCAATACCATCTTGCTTAATCAATTAACTCACTAATTAGTTTGGTACTTTTGACACTTGATAGTAAATACTCTTATGGAATTATTCAATAAAAATACACCTACAGAAAACACAATTTTACATCAACATATACAGTAATAAAAAGTTTATTTTTAATTGCAGTAAAGATATATTAAAGTAAGAGAAGCAGCAACACATGCCCTGCATAGGACCAAAGGAGAGTGAACTGAACCTTCACTAACTACTCAAGGATAAAGTTTTGTCTGCATCAGACATGTCATGATTGTCCAGCCTTAAACAAATCTGTACAGACATGAACTACTTTTGTTACAAGTTTCAGTTGCACCTCATTCAGATCAACCACAGTGTTTAAGTTGCAACTCAGTCTCATTTTATAATGCGATAAACACAATTAGGCAACTTTATTATAATATCTATTATCAACTTATATGCAAATTTACTACAAACAAATTATTCTTCAATTTATTGAAGTCGGAGTAACCTCGCTCACCAGCTGATAATCTTATTATTTTATTTTCTCAGGGTATATACCTCAAGACTCTAAATCAAGAAAAGATTTACAAATTATTATCTGCTCGCTTCTTGTATGAGTAAAATTTGTAAAACCGAGTTTTAATGTTAAAATTTTTCAAATTTTAGGATGACTTTAGTGTCTTAAGGGTAGTTTGAAATTCAACAACACACTGGTCCTTACTTTTCAGCACTTTTTTCTGAAGTGTTTAGGTTTTGATCAGAAGTAGTAGGAAAAATACAAGTGAAGATATGAAATGTGAAGCTATGCAATTAAAAAATATGACTGATTTGCTAAGAATAAAAAACGTATGTCTGAGTTCTGCAAACAATATAAAAAAATACCCACTACTAGAAAAAAAAATAAAATAAGTGCAATTTTATATAGATTACAGGATGTAGTTGTTAGGGTTACAAAATTTAAAAAAATAATAAAATGGTCCAGAAATCAAAATAATTCTACATGAACCACTTGAGTTGGATTTAACAGTTATCAACTCACTGTTACTCCAACTTTTAAAAGTAGATTAAGAGATGTGATTAGTTTAATTATAAAGACACTTTATGGTACCAAACTATTTATAAGACCATTTGATTTTCTTATTTAAAAAATAGTCTTAAAGTTAAATCATGGTTGAAATTGTGCTTGACACAAGCATTATCACTTAAAAAAGCTGTGTTCTGCTAATCATAGGTTCTTAGAATCTTTCACAAAGCATTGTAAAATTCATTAGTCAATTTATAAAGTTTAAATCAAAATTCAAAGCAAATGCGTTTCTCATATTTGTTACCTATTACAAAAAATGAACATTAACACACGATTAGAAAACATGCGACAGATAGAACTGTCAATTGTCAAAAGCAACAGAATTTATTTTATTATGGTTAAACAAAGCTTATAGTCATCTAAAAAAAAACACAGGAGTATGACATGAAAACTTTCTAATTAGCCTTTATTTAAGGACAACTAAATGTAATAAAAGTCAGAATATTTCGAGTTATGTTGGACCAGTAAGCTGAAATATGTTGACTGACTTTCAGTAACTTTATTATACATTCAACAAAAGTAATGACACTAAATCTGACACGTTTATTACAAAAATGTTCAGAGTTACAAAAAATAATTTAAGGTTAGTTAAAAATTACAAAAGTATTATATAGTAACTAAATTTAGAACTTCAACAAGACTTTTCCTTCTTTTTATATATTTAACACCATCTCATGATTATTACCGATCAAATTAGTTTATAACCCTTTCAAGCCTATGCCGGAGTAGAGATCGGGTTCTCGTATTTATTTCCACAGTAATGTAATTCCCGCGTATTTTCAGCTTCCTCGGTATATTTCTTTATATTGGTTAATCTACTTAACATGTTAAGTACCTTTAGGCCATTCAGAGTTTTTACGAACAAAAATGTATTTGGTTAAGTGTAGTGACCGAGAGCTATCAGACAATTGTTTGACAGATATTGTTGTGGTCAGATAATGAATGTTTTACTAGTGCATGTTGTTTATGTTTCAAGTTTCTTGTTTTTCTTAATTGTATTTATGTCACTTCGTTTATTTAATTTGTAGTTTGTGTCACTTTTGTTTAGGCTTCTGAGTGTGTTTTTTTTGCTTTAAATTTATTTTTCAGTTATTTAGTATATTTAATTTTTATTATTATAAGTAAAATGACTAAAGACACTTTGGGAAGCGATTCAATACGAGATATGTTGATTTTAAACAGTAACAGTGACAGTGAAACCGATCTTGACTGAGGTACAATCGACATATCTTTTATTGATGAACTGAATGGAAATGTAAATGACCCAATTTTAAAGAGTTGTCTAAATTGTAAAAGAAATATTTCTAAATTAAATTTCCTTTTAGCTTTAAAATGACATATAACACTTAATACTTATTTTCTTTCCAATTTAAAATAGGTATAGTGAAGTGCAGTGTTGCTATTTTATTTTTTTTACTTTTTTATACATTATTCAAACAAGCATAATACTTTCTATGTGTAACTAATCAACTCATATGTATATATTTCCTGAAAGCTTATTTCATTCCCTTTGCAACAATGTATAATTTGTTGTAAATATGGTATTTATTATGCCAAGAAGTTTTTATATTTTACCTAAAAACCTCCAGGCAGATAGAGACGGACACCTATTGAGGGGCTAGGTTTCAAAGTGCTAACATTAAAACTTTGAAAAAACACAAACACCAACCCTTATCCTGCACGACCTCATTTTTCAAAGATACATAAGTTTTAAAAACCACAATGATTAATATAAGCAGATTGCCTCATGTCAGAACAAGCTATAAGGGTGAAACTAATAAGGTTTATCAATATGCAACTCCTTTATGGAAAAAACCCTAAAAGATACTCTATAATAAGACAACCTAGAGACAACCATAATAATACAGTAAACTCCCGATTATCCGTGGAATAGGGTGGCCCAGCAACGCCGGATAACGAATTCCCCGGATAATCCGCTATGAACAAAGAATATGCAAAATGATCGATAATCGATTATTATACCATAAGTTACACAAATAATGATCCCGGTTAGTGAAATTCACAAATAATCTTCAGAGGACAAAATAAATACAGAAAATAATTTAAAATGTCGATGTATTTGACGGATTATAACATGTACATTTATATGTCTAACTATTTACAATACGTACATAAGTATATGTCAAAAGTAAGTATGTATGTACATATGTAATTTCCTTTACACATAATACTTTCACTTTTTAAGAAAAAAATCTGTCACTTTCGTCTGTTTTTTTTTAGCATTGATTTAGCTTTAATGTGCGATCTAAGTTTCTTGAGAACCATTTTGTCGCACAGTGTCTACTTGTGTCACAAAGCCATAAAGATCGATAATGTATATGACAGACATGGATAATGCATATATCACGTCCTAGACTATTTATAGCCGAGATTAGCTGACATTTGTTTACAATCTTATGATACACATTAGGTTTTCGGGCGTCCAAGCATTTTGTCATTGTCTCTTATATACAGTAATCTGCTCGCCCCTTTTATTTCGCTGGCCCGCGTCGGGATGCTTCCCTTTCAATGTAAAAATTAGTACGTACATATTTACATATCTATTCCCTTCATCTCAACTTCTATTAAGCCTTATATGTATTTACGTCGTAATTCACCGTTTGGAAATTTAAACACATGAATCTGATTGGAATAAAAATTGGATATTTGTAAAACAATGGCAGACCACAGATAATCCGCAAACCGGTTAATCCGCCCACGGATAATCGGGAGTTTACTGTATTAACAAATGACTGTATATTCATATAAATTACTTTATATGAAAACGTTTACAAAGCTACATCCAACTATAATGTTATGTACATTTTATAACTTTGTCATCATCTTCAGAAGCTTTTTCTGCAATAACATAACAAACATAATTAATAGTACCAATTGAATTTTTTGTCAATATTTTGTCACTTTCAAAAGTTTTAAATTTCTGAGTGCCATCATGTTACAAATATAGACACTGTTAGGTAGTTTTTATATTTCTGAATAATAATATTTATGGCATGATTAATACTGAAATAAAAAAAAAATATTCATAAAAGTCAAGTGATTCTACATGGCAAACACTCTTGATCAGAGAGAAATGTGGAATATACATATTCAAGAGCTTTGCCTTCCTAAAGTATAATGCAAGATATATGTTTGCTTATTCTTGTCAATCACAAAAGAGTTCTTCCCTTTTATTAAATATTTATCTGTATTCTCGTAGTGTTTGACCATTATTGTAATAGCTGTATAGTATAGAAATGCTTGAATTTGTAAATAAAAGATTTATATAGCTAAATTTCAGTTCGTCATGCAAGAATGAGGCTTTTTGAATGTGAGTTTAATACTAATGGTAATTGGTAAGCTACAAAAGTCGTGTTTGAAAATTGAGACATGTGCATCACGATGTTAAGCGTTAAATACTTACGTAGGAATAAACATTTTAGCAAATTAATGTGTTATTGGTCAGTTCCTACATACTGGATATTACACTGTCTTTAATACTTTCTGAATGTCTCCAGTAAACATTATTTATTATTTTTTGACCCTATATAGTTTAGATCTAAAACCAGCAGGTTTATTTTAATGTATACATGTTTAAGTGTGTCTGTGTATGTCTGCTTTTTGTAAATATTAAGCTGTCTTTTTCATACAAGGATGGATTGAAAGTTCTTGGAATAAAGTATAAAGAGGCTACTTGTTTCAGAGAAACCTTTTTTAGTTTCCAATGTAATCTCCTTCTTCACTAAGCACTTCATCCAGCGATGTTCTGAAACATTGATTCCTACTAGAAAACTAGATTCCTCCAGGCCTATAAATTTATAAACATCAGCTATCAGTTTGTTCGAAGGAAATCTTTGTCCACTAAGAAAAATTTTGATTACCTTGGAGAACAAGTAAGATTCTGATAGAACCAAATGAAGAAAATAAGGTACATGGGGGAATTTGCATCTGAGTTCATGAATTTTTGCCAAGGCAACTTCATTTGTGTGTAGTGGCACAATTATCTCGATGAAAGATGAATTTTTTCCTTCCCAAACCAGGCTGTTTTTCATGTATCTTTTTTGTATTTTGTCCAAAAGGATAGAGTAGCACTGTCTCATTACTGCTTTACTAATGAGAAAATATTTTACTCCAGAGTTCCTTTTCCATCCTAAAAACTGATACCATGATTTTTCTGGCAAACCATATTATTTTCTTTGACAGTAATGAATCAACATGTTTTTACCATTGCTATATTTCACTGTTATAATATAAAACCAAGTTCATTTGAGGTCATAAACTGGCACACAAAAAATCTCGTCGGTTTCTCTGAAAATAGGTCAGACTTTTCCAATGTTTTTATGATTTACTGTTAAGAGTTGTGACACTCACCTACCAGAAAATTTTCTCATCTCCAATTCCTCTGTTAAAATGTTGTATGTCTGTTCTAAAGACTTTCTAGGATTTTCTTCACCTTAAATTGACAATAGTTTACTACTATTTATTTTGCATCATTTTTGGGGTAGTGGCACATCTTGGCTAATCACTAGACAAATAATCATTTAAGCTGTTTCGACAAAATTTAAACCAATTTTTTCGCTTAGCAACCGTCGAATATGAAGGAGAAGCAGTCCTGCTGTGTGTTCTAAAAGTCGGGGTGAATTTACTTTGCTCTCATACATTTCTTTATAAAAGTACTTAATTACTGCTTGAATCTCGGTTTTTCTGTTTTCATAATCTCAACAACAAATACATGTCAGCATCACAGCTATCTACTCAAGCACTGACATGTCATGTGATTACTCATAGCCAAAACCATGTATTGCGAGGAAACTTGTTGCAATAGTGTTGACCTCTGGGAACTTTTCAAACCATCCTTGTGTAAGGATACAAAAAAAGCTAATTATCAGCAGTCTCAGTAAAAATATTTTTAGAAGATAACAAACAACACAAATTCAAAATAGTTTACTAGCAACAGTATTTCATCAAAATAATTATACACTGAACTCCAAGTATCCGACCATCCAATTGCGTTCAGATTTTCCGAAAAAAATTAAAGCAGAAACGCTACTGTGATTTGAAAAATAATGATTCTGTTTACATCCACTATGGTCCTTTTCTCTGTTCGTGAAAGTAGAGAAGGAAAAGGAAAAAGGAGCTCAAGAAAAGGAAAGGGTAGAAGATGAGGATGACATGTCACATGAGTATTTCAAAAACTTTTTTTTTTAAATTACTGGATGTTCAGAAGTTAGTGCTGAAGATATATTAGAGTGGATGGTGTGTAATTCACCAGACTCTGGGTTTTTATATGGTGATGAACTTATTGAAAGTGTGAGAGAAGAAAGTCTCACGGGAGACAATGAAATTAATGTAGAAATTGAAGCAGACATACATCAGCTGGTGAAGCATTTGCCGACCTTGAACCTGAAGTGGATGGGTGTCAGCTCAAGTGTGTCTACATACATTTTTTCACTATCAAGGAAATGCACGATTTGGCTGCACAAAAATGAATGAAGGCAGTCAAACAGATTACTTTGACCAAGATGTTCAGCAAGCAATGATTTTCATTTATAGCACACTACGTACATACTGTAAGTACGCTCAAGATGTGAGGGTGTTGCCTTTTCATTTAATTAATTAAATCATTTTTTTTTACAATATATATTTTCTTCTATTTTCTACATAAAGTAATTAACCCTAGATGACTTATATCTAAATTTTGTCACAAAATTACTTATGTATTGTCAATTTGATTACTCCAATTTCTTTCTTTTTCTATCTGCCAAAATAGTGTTTTTTTATTAATGCGTTAAACATTGTAATATCCCATACATTTTAGCGCCTGGAAAAAATATTAAAGTAGCTACAAATCCTACTGTTAGAAAGAAAAATAATAATTACGACGACTACGCTTTAATGGAATAGAGAAACACAAATGTTTAAAAAAGTCTTTTTAAAATAATGTCAAACATTTTTTATTTATAAAAAACACAGAATGTAACAAACGAATGAGTTGTAGATCAAGTTTTTAGTAAAATGAAAGGGTTTTCACAAACATATGTAAAGAGAACACAAAGATAAAAAAAGTCACATGATCACATAATGTATCATCAAAATGACGATGCGACCTCTGTTTCTCTAGGACACATGTAAACTTTAGCAGCAAAACTGTGCATATGACATCGGCTACTGTAGGTATGAAGGTAATGGGAAAAGATGAATGCACGTGAACAGGTCATTTATCAGATATACGAGGTATAAATGATTTAGGGTTAATTAAAATAGACCCAATTTTTTATATTGACTTTTTTACTATCCCAATAGAGTTCTACTGTATTATACTATTGCCCAAATCCAAATGAATACTAGTTTAAGACCTCATAGTAAAAGTCATAAAACAAATGAAGAAAGGTTGTCAGTAATGTATAAAACTCTACTTCAGTGATAACAAGAGGTAGGGAATGAGAAAGATCTGAGGTTTTGGTAATATTTTGGTGAATGGTTGTAATTCATTGTGATAATGTTCAGAGAGATTTAGATGGAAAGATTTTAATGGGTTGTCATGTAGACTTTCCTACAGTCTTATATGCAAACCCTGTAAAGAAAGCAAAAGATCACAACTTTTGCACTTCAAATAATAAATGAGTAAGAAAACTAACAGGTTTCAATCACAAAAACCATTCTAAAAGTAATTAAAAAACAACCTAAATTAATAATTGTTTTCAATTCTGCTGGTTTTATTAGTGGTTTTATACAACAAGGTTATTTTTGCATCTGTTGATAAGGATATCTTTGAAATTGTAATGTGCCGAAGGTTAGCTAATTAACAGACATTATTTGCTTAGAGGATAATATTATACTACTTCATTTGTAATATCAATAAGATTATTTATACTAATGTTGAGTAAGCTGATTCCAGCTTTGAAGCTTTTTTTGTGCTAATACATTTTCAAAGTAATTCATACACAGAATTAAAAACAAGTAAGATAAGAATATCAGCCTCAATAAAAGATACTAATTAACCCTAGTGCAAAGGAAGTTTTTACAGTTAAAAAAAAAACTACTCACCTTTACAATAAGGTCTAGGCAAAATATTCTGGAATGGTGCAGCATGGAGTAAATCACATACTTCCTCCTGACTTAATGCTTGTTCCATTAAAAGACAAAATAAGATTGTATTCCCAAGCTCTCGGAAGTTATGGAAGAGTTCAGTCTTGGCATCTGGGTATTGAACAATGTCATTTAACTGTGCATGGTAATAGCCCAGTACTCCTATAAAGCAAAGGCAGAAAAATAAACCATAAAAACCAAGAACACATAGTAATGTATAGTAATTAATTAGTAACTGACGAAATTAGATTAAATTGGATACTATGAGACACTGAATATTAAATAGTAATTAATAATTCAAACTAATTATGAATAATTTAATACTTGTAAATATGACAACAAAAAAAGTTTTTTTGTTTTCGAGGATATGAGAGTATGGGTTTTCCTTGTCAGGATAATTATCAGTAAATTAAAAAAAAAAAATGAGAAAATTTATTTGCATATTTATGGTTAATTAATATATAATAGTAGCTAGAAGAATATTATGTCGGCCATTAGCTGATGTTTGTTGTGTATCGTACTGTATAAACATGGAAATTCTGTGGTTATCCGCAGAATTTAGCGTAATTCTAAATTTAAAAACTACTTAGTGCAAAAATGTTCAAAATTTTTTTATAATTAATGGATTTTTGTGTGCATTTGAAGTAAAGAATAATAGTGGAAGGCTAAAAGCAACTTTAAATGTTTTTTTTCTAATTATGATAACAAATGATAATCAATTAACAAATAATAAACTAACTAAAGAACAAAATAATAAATAAAAAATTGCCCCTATATAAAATATATATTACTTAGTGCTTTACAAGAGAGAATATTTTTATAATGAAACATAATTCAATTAACACAAGGAACTAATTCGTGCCTACTGGATCACGAATAATTTAATAATAGTAATGGGTTAATTGGTCAGCTATTCTTTCATTTTGTTCGATTTCTCTACTTCCCCCTTCTTGATAAAACAAGTTTAGGGGTTCAGAATTACGCTCATTTTCTTCATACTGTATTGACCAGTCATCTAGTCCCCTTATTCAGGTCTTATTCTGGTTGTCTTCCTATTCGAGCATTGTTTGGTCGTCCTCTGGACAAACTCAACTCCAACATCTACATTCATTTATATCAGATAGATTCCATGCTTAAAACCCAATATTCATCTGAATTAATTTAGGGTGCACCAAGTATTTCCATAGCTTGGTGCTTTGCGCTATCTATCCATCTTTTAATACCTTTTGTTTCTCCTACCCTAAGGCTTCTCTATGAATTCTTTGAGTTTGTAAATTTTGTATACTAAATAAATATTTTTAGGCACATCATTTTTGTACATTTCATGAGTTGTTATGACTGTTGAAATATATATTGAAAACAAAATACAGAATATAAAATAATGTTCTTGAATTTTAATGTGTTATCGGTTATCACTTTAAAAATTGTTAAAAAGTTATTCTTCAATACTGTACTAGAGAGAATGATCATACCATATGATGAAAAAATCATACACTAACAGATAGTGCCTTTATTTCATTATCAACATAGAACTTTGTGAAAGCATGGCATTTTGTGTAAGCAACAAATTTATTTTAATTGCAGACTGAAAATAGCAAATATAGTGTTTGTATTTATAAGTGTCAATTGTTTATTAAAAAATACCTGTCATGGAACTAGGAGTTAAAAACTTGTGCACAAAATTGGGGGTTTCATGAAATAGAGATATCTATAAGGAGAGGTTTTACTCTTCTTATATATTTAAGAACTAGTAATGAAAAACAACAATGTGGAATATGATATTTAGGAATTAGAAAAACATGCATTAATACACTAGAGAGAGCATTTTAAAGGAAATAATTATCACATAAATAAAGTAATATTGTACATACCAGGCGAACCATAATCATAACGCGGTAATTTACAGATTTTAGGCATAGCCTCCATAAGTGTTTTTGTGAACTGTAGCAAATTTCCTTGAATTAGAGATTTAACAATCTTGAGTAGTTCCTCCATTACTACTGCAATGCCTTGATATCCTAGAAGGCGACACATGGTACGAAAGTGGTATGGTCCCACAAAACCTGGTTAGAGATTAGGATATTAAAATCTTTAAATACAACTATAAATTGTAATTAGAAATTACCACAGATTTGTGTTAGTAAATAATTCTTTTTATAAATGATTTTATCTATAACAGTAAAGAAATAAAAAAATCATTTGGAAAATTAGCAGTAAAAAGGATGCTCTAAATGTCATCTGTAAAATGGAAAATAAGGGTCTGAAACGATCTACAGAGGTTAATAGTGTACCTCCTCGTACAATAAAATAAAAATACAAACATCACTAATTTTCTCAGGTTTTTCAATAACAATTAATTTGCTTTGATTTTTATTTATAAAAAAAAAACTGAATCACATTTATACTTTAAAACAAACAGTAAAAATTACTATACTTTTTATATTATTTTTTGGAATTTAAAAACATGTTTTTAGAAGCAACTTTTTTTTAGATACAGTAATACCTCACTTAATGTTTCCCCTCTTAGTACTGATTTGTATTGGCTAATTGCAGTAGTCGGCAAAAAACAAGATGGCAGACACTTTATAGGCGATATGATATGACATTTTACTACTCTCTCAGTTACTTCCTGTATAAATAAACATCCTGTCTATTATTTTTATTATGACAATTTTGCAGGTTACATACCCTGTGTTTATGTTACTCTTTTATCTGTAATCACGTTGAAAAGTCATTTGGTCTGTCTTGTTGACCGAGCAATTTATCACTGTCTACTTTAAGTTAATTGAATGTCAGTTTCAAAAAGTTACAACATTGAAACTAAGGAAGAGTATAAGTTGAAATACGTAATTACAAGTTCTAAGGTGGTTAGAAGCCGGCTTAATAAATATTTAAACCAAATTACAAAATAAAAAAAGAAACATATTACAGTACTCAGTGTAGGCTTTAGCTTTTGCATTTAGTCGGGCAAAATTTCTTTCGGCGCCCTTGGAAGGGTAAAGTAATTGAAATAGGTTTACCATTATTAAAAAGTATATCCAATCACAAAAATATGACTAAATAGTTAATTTCAAATCTGGTATTAAACATTTTATATTCATTTTAGATAGAAAAATTTTTTTACTCATGCCGGAGAGAAAGTAGCAGTTTTGTACTTTCTAAAAAAAACCCCAAAAACCACTCTTCTCTCCGGCATGAGGAAAATATCATCGTTACTCAGTAGGAAAAGTAAAGAAGGCTGAAGTTTATCTTGGAAAAAATGTTTTTACACAAGAGTTCAAGATGAGTAAAAACACAAAAAATCACAAATTGTTACACAACTTATAAACAAACATATTTTTATCATTTTATGCTGATGTTAAGTATATTTCTAATTTACCAAAGGTCTATTACATTCAAATTAAGTATATTATTCATCTTAAGGATGTTTAAATGCGTTTAATTGTTACTGGCATTTATGGGGACACGTTTGCATTAATTTTAACGTATTTATCTTAACTTATTCTATTATAAATATTCAATAAAATAAATACAACTCACCGTTATACTGGCCATATATAGTAGTGTAAGCCAAATTATGATGTTTACTTCCCCAAAGATAATGATGCCCCATCACTGGAGGTTTATCTCTATGAACTGGCTGAGTGAACATGATGCCTCGACACTTTACAAACCTATAAAGAAATTTTAACATTACTTTCTGCTTAAACTAAGTAATTCATCTGCTAAAAAATAATACACTTTTGGAAGCTTACAAATTAAGAAATGAAATAGAGATGTTAAATCAATTTTTAAAGAAAAAAGGTTTTATTGGAGGCTGTAACACATTCTGGTGCAACCTCTGCAAAATTAGAACAATAAAGGTTCATTATTTTTAACCTCTGCAAGGTTAGGACTATAAAGGTTCATGAGTTTCAAGTATTTGGTTTATGTAAACAATGATGGAGACAACTAAACATCAATAGGAACAGATATAATTGGACAGAAGCAATTAAAGAAAGTCTATCAATCAATTAAGATTAGGTACTATAAATTTGACAAAAAAATCATAGGGTGAGAGCAAACCAGGGGTTCTCAAAACAGAGGAGCGCCCCCTGGGAAAGGGTGTAGGTTTTCAGGGGAATGTGAATACGTGCACTGAAATTGTCTACAGATGAAAAATATGGTACTCAGGTGTACCAGTATTACACTGATGTGACATCTGTGTACTGAACTATGTCATTGAGTTACGGCCCCTGTGCTCAAGGTAAAAAATCTCTGGAGCATACATAAGAGTCATTAATTTACAAAGTCGTTAATAGTCTCTTTCTACATTTTATTATGAAAACAATAATATATAAATAAATAAATAAATAAATATATATATATATATATATATATATATATATATATATATATATATATACATACATACATACATACATATATATATAATACATACACATATGATAAAAGATGATGGCTCAGTAACTTTCACAATAAAAGTGGGACTTGCAGAATAGGAATTTAAATTTTTCATACAGTTTCACATCTGTGTAATTATGAGATATTTTTCTACAAAAATTTTCAAGTTATCTCAGTTTTTATTTATTTCTTAGAAACTAACTCAGGATTAGGAGAAATTCTAGCTTGCAACACATTTTATCAATCGGTCCAGATTAGTTGCAATGGAGAGGGGTTTGGAAAAAAAATTCTTCTACTCCAAAAATAAATATGTACCAAGTATGTAATAACTGTCAAAAGCAACAAATTAACTAAATCCGCCTCTCTCTTATAAATGATTCAATACAATACATTCGAAATCTACAGCTGAGAGTATTGTAGCACTGATTTTGTAAAACATAAAAAGTTCTAGTGGAACCAACTTACATCTAATAACTTAACAACACAAGGTTAAACACATTCAAACACCTTATAAACACTATAGTTTTTTAATTAACCTCATGTGCAATTCAGTTCCAAAGCAACCATCCTTAAAGGCAACAAAAAACTAAATTGAAACATACATAAGATAATACAAAATTATCAAGGTTAGACGATGTTAGTGTTTTATTTATTTTATATTCACCAGTTGTTCCAAAGTAGTGACTCATGCAATGAATTGTATAATACCTGTTGGTGGCTGCGTTATAGCAATAGTTTGGCAAGAAGTCATAATTAAGTTCCCAGAACACGTGTAGCGTTATCCTTCCATATGGAGCTAACACATTGTGATTGGCTTCTCGGTACATAGCATCGTAGTCATCTAAAGCAAGGAATTTGCTGAGCAGCTTGTGGCATAACCGATTCACTTGCAAAAGACCATCCAGTTCCTAGATAAAATTAACAGTTTATAAATTGTAATACATCTACTGCAAAATGAAATTGTAAATCTTTAACCCCCCCCATATTTTCCTATTTATTCTTAAAATTCAACCCTATCTGAACAAAAATATTGACTATAAACATCTTCTTAATAAATCTTATAATATTTAATATTCAACTATATGATGAAGTTTAGCTTTAGTTCACTGAAGGGGATTTCAAAAATATTTTTAGTGGAACTCTTGTATGTATAAAATTTTGGTTTGAACTATTCAGTTTATAACAAAATTTATTTTAGATTCTTTTATAGCAGAGAAATTAGGGGACAGTTTAACCAGAAAGTGTTACTTCTAAAAAATACAATTTATGAATTTGTTTTTATAATTTTTGCTATGATAGTTTCTAAATAAACTTTTTTCCTAAAGTTTAAAATTTTTTTAGAACAAGGTAGCTTAAACCAAAATTATTTATATATGGATAGATAAGAAGTTTCACTAAGAAATGTCTTGAAACACCTTTAGTAAAACTAAATCCATCCCTTATCATATAGTTAAAAATAAAATATATAAGATTTGAGAAAAGAAAACCTTGAAATAGGTAAAAATAGAAGTCATAATATAATTAGTTTTTTTCACAGACAGCACAAGTTACATAACAATCAAGTAAGATATAAAATTTGTTCTGTTCAATTGACAAAAAGTCAAATAACAATAAAAAGAAATATAATAGAAAATAATTGAAAAAAACATGTTTAAATTTACATCTAACTAAACCCTTACTTACAATTCTATGCCATAGTCACTGTCATTGCACTATTGTTAATGTTTAGTGTAATAATTAATACCTTCTAAAGATGGGCATATCTTTGAAATTTACAGCAGGAGTGTAATTAAGTATAAACCTGCTGTAAGGTTATTTTTAAATTTATTTATTTTTATTGTGGTTTATATTTTATCAATTGTAAAATTCATCACAGACAACATAGTTTATTCCTTGTTCTGATCTCATAAACAATGTTAATTTTAACATATCACATGTTATTGAAAAATAACTTTTTATAGTTGTAAAATATCATGGTATCTGGTATAATTTTGTAGTCATGTCCCTAGGGAATTGAGGGTTTTGTGCTAAATTAATTCTATTCAACTGACTAAAATTATTGATAATGACCTATGGCCTGCTGTCATGTAATTTATATTCACCAAATTTCAGACCATGAGTTTTTTAAAGGACTGGTGAGTTACAAATTCAAATAGACAATTTTTAATTTGGCTTGAAAGAGATTTTGTTGTTCATGACGGATGGTTAATACTAAATAATAACACTGTTTACTACAGAAATTTTACTATATTTTATTTTTCAAATATTGGTGATAAGGTTTTCTTAACATACAAATTAATTAATTTAAAATATTTTAAAAACATTAACATATACTTTCTTTTTCATACAATAGGATCTAGATTTAAAAGGTTATTTACTTATTTAAAAAACTGTTCAACAAAGAGTAAAAAAGAAATGTGTATGTTTTCTATGTATGTACTTTTCTAATTATGAGGAAAAATTTAACACATTTCATTTTACGTCTACATTAAAAAAAAAACTGAACAGAAATTTTACTTACCACGACTCCAGTAATATCACCAGCTTCAAACTTGCTAATAGCCAAATCTAAAGATTTTTGCATATCTGCATTGATTCTCTGAGTGATTAACTTGTTAAGATCAATTGACCGTCCTAACAATTGGACGTGACGTTGTTTCAACAAAGTTTCATAACGGTTAGCACGTGGATATGGCAGCATGTATGTACCCATTGTCAAACATTCCACACGAAAACGTTTATCCAATAGCATACTGCAAAATTAGGTAATCATATTACTTGTTTGATAATTCTGACATTTTTCTATTCCTTTATAGAGTTATTAGTATTAAAATATAAAAACAAGGATAATTGGTAAATTACTTCCAGCAAATTGATTTCATATGTCTTAAAATGTGGTCATTCACAATCCAGGCAAATCAAAATTTTACTTAAACTATATTTAAGAATAAGAATAAGCTTTAAGCCTACTTATTGATCATACTCCTAGTAAGATTTTTTTAAAAGTACTAACTATGTATATATTGGTGGTATATAACACTGTCCATTATTGTTCTGTTGCACTGACCTTATTATAATTGTTTACAATAACATATAATAACTCTATATACATGATGTTCCAGAAGGCATCTGCCATACTGCACAAGTTTGACTGTCAACAAAATATTGGAAAAAGTTCATATAAACATGGGTCCGGAAATGATTCTTTAGTTTGAGTTATACAGGATCAAAGATTTCACCTAAAATTCAGCTCCCTCAATGAAATTTTTAGGGAGTTAATTGAGTTTTTTATTACATAAAATGAGTTAACAAATCATATAAAACCTGCCCCAGAACTCTATCTTCAATAGTTTAGGAGAAAATTGGGTTAAAGCAAAAAGGTTAGGTTAAAAACACACTTTTTTGTGATTAGACTACAATAACTCCGTTAAATTGTCTATAATCATAGAAAAATTTTGAATAAAATTTGTAGAGAATTTTATTCTCAAAAACATAATGTAAATAAAGTCAATAAAAGCAGAATAGTTTTCTTTTAAATTCAATTTTATTGGCTATTTCGTTAGCAATGGGTGATTTTCATAATTTTTAGTTTTATGTACCTTAATTTATATATATATATATATATATATATATATATATATATATATTCTTGATATTTAACATTATCCATTTTAACTTCATATATATATATATATATATATATATATATATATATATATATATATATATATACAGTCAAAATCGTTTACAACGACACCGGCTATTATGTACAACTGGATATAACGAACAAAAAGGTCAGAACCATAAAATGACATACTGGAAAAAGCATTTACATTGCTTTCTACGAACATATCGGTTAGAGCGAACACGTTTCTTGGAACACTGAGTAGTTGAAATATTGGTTACAGCGTACAATTCCGAGTTTTATATTCTGCGAAATGAAAACAAAGGTTTTGTTCGCCTTACCATTTCACCCAAGTGTTCCTCAGTTCAGTTGTCTCTTGTCTTCATACACGAAATCATGTCACGGCAACAATTTACAATTGAAGAACAATTCGGTATCGTTTGTCAAGTTGATTCCGGTGATTCCGCGAGTTCGATTGCGCGTGAATTTAAAAAGTGCGAAAAAGGAAAACGCGTTCGGTCTTCCAATCACGCGGACATTGAAAATGCTTTGCTCGATTGGTTCAAATAACAACGTGCAAACAATATACCCGTGAGTGGGCCCATGCTTCAGGTAAAGGCTGAAGCCTTCGCTAAGCTTTTGAAGAAGGATTCGTTTAAGTGTAATGCTTCCTGGGTTCAACGTTTCCGATCTCGCCACAACATTGTTCATGGAAAAATTTCAGGTGAGTCAGCAGTAGTTGATCGATCAATTACAAATGACTGGGTTGAAAATGTGTGGCCTAAACTCAGGGACTGCTACAACGATGAGGACATTTTTAATGCTGATGAAATGGGATTATTTTTTAGACTGACACCTGATCACTCTTTGAAATTTAAAGGAGAGAAATGTTCTGGTGGTAAGTTGTCCAAAGAGCGTGTTACTGTTCTTGTTGCTGCCAACATGTCTGGTTCCATAAAAAGGAAGCTTTTGGTGATCGGAAAAAGCAAAATGCCACGATGTTTTAAAAACGTAAAAAATCTCCCTGTTGATTACGATTTTAATAAAAAAGCCTGGATGACTTCGACTATTTTTGAAAACACGTTGATAAAATGGGACAGCGAACTTTTAAAACAAAACAAACATATTGTTTTAATTGTAGACAATTGCCCAGCCCATCCTCCAGTTGACAGGCTAAAACAAATAAGACTCGTTTTCCTACCTCCGAATTGTACGTCCGTACTGCAGCCTATGGACCAAGGCGTTATACGAAGTCTCAAAGTATCCTTTCGAAAAGAATTGGTGTATAAAATCATCGAGAAAAGAGAAAATAATGACCATACGAAAGTTAGTATTCTTGACGCTATTTTAATGGTATCCAAGGCATGGGATTCTGTGCGGAAGGAAACGATCACCAACTGTTTTCGTGTTTCCGGTCTAACTAAGGACCCACAACCAGGAATCACATACGAAGATATTACACCAACACATTTGAAGGATGCCGTTTCCCTTCTCAGCTCTGACTGCTCTGCAGATGACTATGTGCAGGTGGATGACGAAATCATAACTTGCGAAGAACTATCAGATAATGATATCGCACTGAGTCATCAAACGGAAAAAGAAAATACTGATGAGGCTGGCGAAGAATCGGAAGATTTCGGCAAAATCCCTACTGTTGCGGAAGCGTATGCTGCTTGTTCCACCATAAGAGCGTTTATTCAGACTTCCGAAACTTCGCAAAATGTAAAAGAATCCTTATTGGTTGTTTCCACTTCAATCGAGAAAATGTTTTTTACAGAAGTACAAGGAAGGCGTCAAACAAAAATTACAGATTTTTTTGTTTAATTCAAAATGAATACATATGTATGTATGTAAATATTTTCTTTTCTTTCGTTGTTTAAAATAAATTCATAAGTAGTACATATACATACATTATGTACATATTATGTATGTCTACATTTTTAAAATACAAAGATTTTCACAACTTATTACATTATGACTATTGTTTATTGACTACCTGTACTCATTTCAATACATATTATGTATGTTGTACTTACATACATATGTATATATTGTAGGTATGGATTGTTCAAAATTTTTGCATCATAAATTTATAACGAACTGACTGTCAATAACTAGTGAAATGGCCATTATAGTGTAATGTCTTTTATAACAAACTGTTCGTTATAACCAATAGTACCGCTTAAAGAGAACACTGGCTACAGCGTACAAAATCTGCCGGTCCCTTGAAGTTCGTTATAAACGATTTTGACTGTATATATATAAGGTACTTTTAATAAGTGCTTAATGCATTTTTACTCTTCTATCTTTTAATAAGATATTAAGTTTTTTCTTTTATAAGTATTTTTAATGATAAATTAATACTTTCTATTTACATTGCCATCTTCAAAACTGATTTGGAAATGTCTATAGTTCATGGTAAAATTTATTAATCCAGTGTGTAAAATATTGAAGAACAATGAAATGACAACAACAAGAAGTAAAAAATAACTCCATTTATGGGACTTGATTGTATGACACTCCTCAAGTATTTAATAGTTATATTCCCAAACCTTTACTTTGTTAAAACGGTGAACACAGATATATCAGTAGCTTAGTATAAGTTATACAAGAGTAAGGTGAATATATCCACTATAATTATTGTATTTAACATATAATTATACCTTAAAGAATTTATTGCAAAGTAAGATGTAAAAGTGTTATCACTAATTCATTTAGGCATATTTTAGTTTAAGTAGGAAGAAATTGTTATTCTTGTGAACAAACCTGAAGGAATATTCATCTATACTAAATATATAGAGTGTGGATTTTCCATCCATTTTATAGTGAACTACCAATTTATTAAACAAACAAAAATATGGTAAAGAAAATATTAGTTTTTTAAAAAATTCTTGAGGTATTAGTAGTCAATTTATATCTTATGCGATGGAACAATTAAATTTTCAGTGTGTAATATATATAATTTTCTATCTCAATCAATTCTAACAACGTTCCAGGAACTAAACCTACTAGTGTCAATAATTTATGGCATAACTGTGTTTTACTTGAAGAAAACAATATAATCATAAAAATAAAAAGGTTATGACCCACAATTATAAAAACTTTATTATCAGATGTATTTCAATGACAATATGTCATCATCTTCAGTGATGCTACACAACTGAAACTTAATTGAAAAAAACTGAACATAACCTATATTTGAACAAAAGTAAGAACCAGATCTGGCCATTGCAAAATTTACAACCACGGCTACTAATATATTTACATTGAACAAAATATGATAACAACAAATATTTAATTTTGATGAACCTATAATATTAATAAAACGTAATAATAACAAAATTCTTTAAATAATTTTAAAAAATAATATTTAACATTTGTTTATATTAGTTGTGATGTTTTATGTTTATAATATTTTATATGTTTAAATTTAGAGTAAATGAATATTGTTTATAAAACAATATAGTATATTTTAAAAGTAATTAAAAATATATATTTTATAGTAACTACTCAAATTATGTTAAAAAAAATTCTACAGCTTAAAATTAAAATCCCTGACTTTTAAAATTTATATAAAATAATTCCATGTTTTCTCAACTGCTAATCCTTTTAATTATTTTTTTTTATTATAGAGTCAACTCCTGACTATCAAGGATAGGATTGAACAGAAGTGCTCAAAAAATGTTGTCTGAACCCCTAAATGTAAGTCCTGAGCCTGGAAATTTTGTACAAATAGAATTGTAAGTATTAGAAAAGAAAAGATGTTCTATTGCCCAAAAATATATGTAAGAAAATTTTTTTATATAGGCTAATGACAGATCACAGATAATTAATTCATGCTTTTTTTTAACACTAAACATTTTGAAAAGAGCTCATTTTTATAAAACCAATATACAACATAGCTTACAGTTTATAAAATTACATACAAAGGGAACATAACACAACTCTTGAAAAGGAATTTCAGAAAGAAATTTGAAACGTTGGGTGTTAAAAAGCATGAATTATTTGTCTGTGATCTGTCATTAGCCTATATAAAAAAAAAACAGACATTAAATAAAAATATTAGTTAAGACAAATTTATTATGTGTTATTCAATATTTACACACAACCTATATGTTACATTTCATCAATACTCTGCAAAAAAATATTAATGATGTAGAAATAAACAATGAACATCTTTAAGCCTCTAGACATGAACATTCAGGTTTATCTCAAGATAAACTACTGCCCTACAGGAATACAAAGTAAGTGGTATTTATCATGGGTAACATTATTTAACAACTAAGGTAATTCGACTGCTTTTTTGCAATAGCTCCATTATTACTTTAAAAAAAAAATAATAACATAAATCTTAACCTATTGCAATATTTATTACTCTTTAACTCTGACAATTATACTCTATCCATTTAATCAATTCTACATTTGATGTTGTTGCTAGTAACATTTTTGGATCTGAGCATTTTCTTTTAGGAAAGTACAATTTGCTTGAGCATCATTAATTGAAACAATTGAGTTTTTCTCTTAATTTAAGACTTAATCTATAAAAAATGAAATAACTTCTTAGTATTGAAATTGTATAAATAAGGGGTTCCAACAATGGTTTTGCTGGACAGAACTGCTCTACAGATATGGCTTTGAGAGCAAGGGTATTTGGTCAAGAGCAAGTATGACTAGCATTCTCTCCTAATGTTTTCACAAAATCTACTTTAATATACTCTGTTGTTTAGCAATTTGACCATTAGTAGATAATTAAATCATTACAATTACCCTAATATTAAAAAAAGCAACCAATATGACCTTGAATTTTGACTCGTATATGGCACCTTTTTTTGGTTTGGGAATTTCTAGAAACTTCTAAGGTAGACAAAATCTCCTAGAACACAGTGCTTATTGACTTATGGTAATTTTTGTAGCATATTTGTAACACTATTTTAGCCAATAAAATAATATTAATATTATTTACCAGCATTAAAAAACAAATCAGAACAGTTATTTAAAAATCAAATAATTGTGAATTTGTTTATAAAAAATATATGTAAAACATGGTAAAGATAGCAGATTTCTGTAAGTCATGAGATGCGCGGAAGGTTAATAGTTACTGTGTTACTATAATTATCGCCCCAAATGCATTAAATTCAAGGGAGATGGGGTTATGAAAAATATGATCCATAGAAGTTTCTTTTAAAAAAGGGAGCAATATTTAGATAAAATTTTTTAAAGTAAAGTGTTTTAAATTAGTTCTTAAGGTATTATTTTTATTTTGCTTTAAATATTGTAATTAATTACATCTCACAATGCTATGTCCAGGCCAATCTAAACAGGAACATGGAGGAAAGAACAAACAGAAACGATCAACTCTACATAAGTTTTCCAGCTATGTAATAAATTAATTTGGTACAATCTTTCACTTCGAAATTGAATTCATATAAATAAAGTTTAATGTTGTTAAAAGTTTAGGCAGGTTAAATAGTGAAAATTCTAAATTTTGTGTTAATATCCGAGTATTATAAATAAGTGATTCGCCATGTGGTGTTATAAATTCTATTTCTCAAATACCAATTTTTAGATTCAGAATATGTATAATACTCATAACTAATAAAACAACCTTACTAGTAGATATATCATATACCACAAATTAATAAATTGTACTACTTATCAAATTACTTAACTTCATAATCAAAGAGATTTACTATTTTAAAACTAGTGTAATTAGTATATCATTTCCTTTTGTCAACTTTGGTTTATATTTCGAACTCATAAATAATAAATTCTTGATTTATATTTTTCATAAAAAGTGTCTTTCTTGAAACATACCACTTATTAATTCAATTAGAATGCACATAACTTTGCAGGTTAACCATTAATTATGTACTATATAACTGCTATATTCAACATCTGTCATCATAACAAATAGTGTTACATATTATTTACTTCCTAGTTAGAAAAAATGTCCTAGACACAGGGCTTGTTAACTTTTGGAAAGATTCTGTACATATTTTATTTTATAAAAATTTTATTAAAAATTTCATCTTCATTTTGTGTCACTTTTCACGCTAGATTATTTCTGACAAAATGCTGTTGCAAGAGTTCGCTCGTTAATGCAATACACTTAACTGGCATAACTAGCTGAGTCCAAACATGCACCATCAAATATAGAAATAATTAAATTTACCTTGCTGCTAGTTGTTTATAGTGTGCAAATATTTGTTCACTCAGCTTATAAACAAACTGATCAAAACACAGATTAACTTCTGCTTCAACTTCATCATACAGAAATTGTTTTCTGAATACCGTAAGAGCATAGTGTGCGCTGTCATTATACAAGTCTAATGGATACAAAACATATCTGAAACACAAAGAGAATTATTTAATATTCTGGTAAATGTGTGAGTCATGCATACTTATTCACTCATATATAAAAAAAAAAGTGATTTATGTTGTCTGCTCTGACTTTTAAGTTTCCAAATTTTTCTTAATTTATTATAGTTGAGAGAAAAAAATATAAGTAATTACATGAAAATGAGATTTAAAGCAATATTCTTCCAATAAAATAATATATAACAATAAATTACTGGACTATTTATAGCTATTTTATAAAGTAATGGTTTACTTTTTTTTTGAAAAATATAACAATATTACCGTTTGACTTATGAGATGGTGTTTGTAATAGTAGTAATACTGCCAATAATTAAAAAGATAGTATGAACACTATCTCACATCTTACAATAGTGAATACATATGTCATAAAAACACTTTTAATAAAAAAATAGATTTACAGTTACAGGTCACTGAGAAAGATGGTCCGATCTTTCCTGTTTCATTACCTTACTCTACAACTATCATACATATGTAGCTTTTAAACTAATACAATTATGATCAAGATTTTTTTAAAAAAGACTAATTATTAACAACAAAACATTTAACAGAAATTATTTATTTAAATTTATATGCTTTTCACTCTTTTTAGAATATAACACAATAATAAGCCAATATTTGTAATTAAAACAAAAATGACAAACAAGGATATTAAAATTCTAAATAAACTAAAAATTTAAGATATGTATAACTTAATAAATAAATATTAAAACATTTTAAATACAAACATAACATATTTTCTATGAAATTAAGATTAATATAAAACACAATAACTATAAAAATACAATCTAAAACAATATTAATTAAACAAAAATATAAAGCCTGAACAAAGTAAATATAGATTTGCTACAAAAGAATTTTTTAAATGTGAATTGAGCCTTTGCTGGACTACTATTATTGTTGGAGGAAACAACAAAATTTTAATGAAACTATATACTATAGGTAGCTTCTCCCAGGTGTATCCTAGAACATCAACTAAATACTAGTTCAGACCAAATCTATATATAGTTCAAAATAATCTATAGCCTCAACTCAGATAATTTTTGAGTTATCTTAAAAAAACATATTCTGCTTATAACATTTTTAAACCTTAATTTTTAACACTTACTCCATCATTGACGGTTCTTTTGTACGTAAAATATGATCTGTCAGGATCCATGGCATAGACATTTCAATTGGAAACTGAAAAAAAATAATAAAATGTTGAATTAAAATAAAAATTATAAGCTCTAATTTAATAATATAAAAAATTAATAAAACAAATTATAAAGTAAACAATAATTTTTAATAGTTTGTAAAATACAAGTTAAAATTAAAAACTTAATTAAATAATATTTTTATTTAATGTCTGTTAATAAATAATAATTTTTTATTTAAGCTAATAACAGATCACAGACAATTTTACTTTTTTAAACACTCAACGTTTCGAAATTCTTTCCGAAATTCCTTCCTTAAAAATTGTAAATGTTGACTCTATTATTGATAGTAGATGTGTTAGTGTATGTACCTGTGTTTTGTCTGTTTTATTGTGATAGAAAAAATGTTTGACTTGTAAATGGATATTTATTAAGAGTTTTATATTCTGTTGGTTTGTATTATGTTTTACATGTTATGTATTTTATAAATAGTAAGTTATGTTGTATAATTGTTTAATTAAAATTGAGCTCTTGAAAAGGAATTTTGGAAAACAATTTGAAACGTTGAGTGTTTAAAAAAGTAAAATTGTCTGTGATCTGTCATTAGCCTATATACAAAACTTAATTAAGTTTAAGTTATATTGATATTAAAATTAATACAAGTAAAATATTATCGACTGTAGGAGTGAGGTTATTTTGATAAAATTAATGTTTTTGAGAGGTAACTATTTAAATCAAAGTAACAAATATTAAGGGCTATTATAATTAATAAAGTTGACTTTATTGATACCAACTTCTAATTTCAATGCTATATTTAGGGATTAAGATTTATTTTCTAAATGAAAAACAGAGAGTCATTGTTTATCATCTTTCCAACTTCTGCTGTTCATCTTTTTGTTTAACGTTAATGTCTCAAAAACTACTCAAGATACAATTGTGAGATCTGTTGTATTTGCTTTCAAAGGCCATAAACCTTAAGAGCCTCATTTACATGTAAGAAAACCTGTACTAGCCATAACTTGCTATTAATACATTTCCAGCCTTAAATGAAATTTTTTTTAATGTAGATTTTTCATGTAGGGCGTAACCTACGTATGGGCTAAAGTTTTGAGGTACACCATGACTTTTGAAGTAAATAAAGAAATTAACTGGGTGGATGGTGGGGCTGTACATAAATTTAGATATTTTTAATACTATAATTGACATTATTATCGTTTTTTGTTAATTTTAAGTCATTGAGGGTCAGTATTTATATGTGTCAAGCTGAACTGAGATAGGTAGGGCACAGAAATCTGCTCAATATGTAGACAGCTCACAAGTGGGTCATTTCTTATGATAACCTCAATGACTGAAAACAGGATTAGATATTCAATATTCTCAACAATATTTCTTTTTGACCACACAAGGGAATTTAAAAAAAAATAACATCTTTTTCCCATTTCATTGACTTTGTTAAAATGTTTACCGTTTTTATTGTAGTAAAATGGATCTATAGTTTATAAAGGGAATTGTATTTTATCAAATGTTATAACAATTGGCATAAATTCTAAGCTCATTTTCGACTTTTCGACATCTCTCTATATAAACAGTAGGAATCATTTAGACATTTGTTAATAATTGTGTAGTAAAATATAATTAAAGCATATTTTAAGAGTAAGACTCGACTCTACTTAGCAAAAAATAATTTGTTATATTAATTATGAAATATTTTCATATTGGTAAATTTTTAACACACAAATTATGGCAGTCCTTCAATCAAACAGTATATTTAAATATATTGCTTCTTTCTGGCCATGAAGGTTGATTCTTATTTTTAAACTATTGATTCTGCAATAGGTAAAAATGCAATAGCATAAATTCCCTTGTTTTAATCTTTATTTAAAAAATCACTTCTATCTTTGTTTCAACACTCACCAAGTGTTTTCCATTTATAAATGTTATTTACTGTTAGATACTGAACACTAAAATTATAAAGAACAATTTACGTTCGAAATGTGAGTACTTGTACATTAGTATTATGTGAAACACAAATTTCGAAGTTGTGACTTGTTAAATTTAAAGGTCAACCATGCTAAATAATGGTAATAAAAATAAAACCATGACAAACCAAATGCATTACTCTAAGACTTTTCTCTCAGTCTTTGTAAGTATTTAAAGTTCTGATAGCTATTTAGGTTTTTATACTTACAGCTATAACAAAGGAGAAAATTATCACTTACATATTTTGTATATGTTGGATATGATCAACATTTTTAACATATTCAACTGTTAAAGAAATAAATGAAAACCTTCAACTAACAAAGAGAAATTAACAGTATGTAGATGCATTTTTATAGACAACAAAACTTCATTATTTTTTAAAGTTTTGTAATAATAATATTATGTATATTTAATAATAAACAAATCTTAAAAAACAATCATCAATATTACAAAAAATACTAACACAATATGAACTACTTTATAAGCCTTTTATAACAAAGAAAATGCTTATCATAAAGCTATCAAAAACAATATCTAATTTTCTTAATCTTCATAAAAAATACTAAACTACTTCCTTGAAAAATGCAAAATATACACGCACAAACACAGAAAGGCCAAACAAGAACAAACACACACCTTCGTGCTCGGTGACACTAACTACAAGTTCAGGCAACCAATCAGTAAAGTAGCATGCAATTATTTTGGTAAATAGGTTAGGTGTATCAGGACTACAGTTTATAAAAAGATATGTTTTTAATCACTTAAACAATAGTTTATAATATACATATATATATATATATCACTTTCACTATATATACTTAAACAAGAATCTTACTTGGTATTTATGCGAGTTAACTTTCAAAGATTGGTCGTATCCCCATCATCGGATGATGGAGATATGACTAATCTTTGAAAGTTAACTCACATAAATACCAAGTAAGATTCTTGTTTAAGTACATATAGTGAAAGTGATAAGTGAATACAAGAAAAAAGTGTTGCAAAGCTACAATATATATATATATATATATATATATATATATATATATATATATATATATATAATAACCTAATTTATTTAAAATAAGTTTACATGTAGGTTATATTTAGTTATTTTACCTTTCTATAGTCAGACTTTCAGGTTTTTTAAATAAATAACAACCATATAAAATTAAAATTAATATCACTTGCTTTTATTCCTCTAACATCCAATTATTACAACTATACCAAATACATAAATATGAAGCAGTGACAAAGATTTATTGCTTAGCTAATACTATGATTACTAAAAAGGTGGACTCTTGAGGCTCTAGGTTTTTTTAATACAATAAAGTTTATTAATTACAGTGTTATTTGTTCTTTCTCTCAGGTCATTATTACGGGATCTTCTATGTATCAGAAGTTGGTGAAAAAAATTAGATTAATTTTTACAATACAATGAAGTTTACTTTTTTCTGAATTTACTAATTTATAAAGCTCTGGCTAAACCTAATGTAAGAAGGATTTTACTTATTGTTTGAGTTCCTGGAATCTTGACTGTAGCGTCAACTGCTTCACTGCACTTTTACACATAAAAAACACACTTCCCTAATTCTTTACTATCTGCCTAATTCATTCACATCGCACTTTTAAAATTCACACATAAAAAACTAACAATTCCTTTAACCCTTTAAACAAATTTACCCCCTTTTAAACATTGCTTTTAACTTTGTGCCCCCCCCCCAATATATCTGTCCTCTTCTGAAGTTCCTAAAAGACTTCTTTTCTCCGATGATATTTAGTTTTTAATCACCAGCATTTTCTCCCCCCTTACGTATTTTAATTAATCGGTGATTCCCATACAGCTTTTACAATAGCCTTTCTAAAGGCACAGTGTTATTTTCCCAGGTTATATTTTGGTCACTTGGAAACTTCAATCTTAAAATACCTGGACCCTTCTCTTGCCAATATTTTCCCACAGCACATTTATGACTAGACCCGAAATAGAACAATGTTTAAGCCCTCTTGTCCGCACTTTAGTAACTATTCTTGGCTATCTTTATATTTCTACGCATTATTATTTTGGATACTAACTAAAATTATTCTATAGGCCTCATACAATTATGTTATTATTTATATATATATATATATATATATATATATATATATATATATATATATATATATTGTAACATTTTGAAGTAGTATATATATAAAAGGCACTTACAAAATAAGATAAATATATATAAATAAATTCAGTATGTAAAAAATTACTAAAATATACCAGGAACGAAATGTAAACATAACCTAATTTCACTTGTGTAGAAAATGCACACGGCCACATTTTAGATCTAATCACAAGATTTTATATAAAAAGAAAAAAAACACACAAATCACTATTTATAAGAAAATGTATTAGAAGTAATTGATAGATAACAATTTAAATAGAACAATAGAACGATATAAATACACTTAAAACTTTCAAACAGCAAGCTAGTGAATGTTCTGTAGTAAACAAGATGTAGAACGGATTTGTAGAGTTGCGTGCGCATGACCGGCAAAAGATATTCGTTTTAAATATTTCTCGTGGATATATAATCTAAAACAGTTTGGGAAATAAGATTTAAATGCAATTGTTTTGCAAAGAAATTTAAGTGCAGTTGTTAAGAAGAAGAAGTGTATCAAAGGCGGTGAACATGACATCCGTAAAGCTGTTACTTACAAGGAATAAACGAAAAAATAGCGGAAATTCACGACTTGGCCATTTTATTGCTAAAAAAGGTAGCGTCAGTGGGAGTTGGAACAGAGCATTTGAACGAGGAAGACGTGTTCAGAATTGGCTGTAGAAATTTTATTTTTTTAACTGGTGCGGAAAGTGTAGTATCGTATTCAATCCTAATTACAGAATAACATTAAGCCAAATCATTGAACTGATCGATTAAGAAGACATTATTCAGGAAATTATTTAATTAGAAACCAAATAACTTGTAAAAAATTTTAGCTTGTAAGAATTGTAACTTAGATATTTTTTTGAAAGTGCCAACTCAAATTTTATTATTCAAAATTTAGAAAACCCACCTATTAACCCGAGATAAAGAGAGCTCAAGCTCAAATTGAAGTAATTAAATCAAATTCAATTAATATTAAAATTTATAACTAAACTTCTTGCTGCCAAAAACAAATTTTAGACTTAGGCTAATAAAGCTTAATTTTTGTAATTCTTTGTGGAGGAAATAAGAATTTGTAATTAGTAAGTGACTTTGTAAAAGAAAATAAGGAATGTCATATTAAGATATTAAAAAATTATTGTAACAAAAGCAGCATTGAATCGTTATTTCTTTTAACTTATAAATTTTATTAAGATTATAAAAGGAAATTACCAAGTATTACATTTGGCACACAAACGTGGGGCTCGATTATAAAAAAAATTTTTAAGAATTAACCTTAAGGCACTTTAGATAAGATTATTAATTAAATATTTGTATTAATATTGTTTACTTTTCAGGACTTTGCAACCATAAGTCAATAATTTTTTTAATTTTCAAAATTTAAATAGCATAAAGGGGAATTTTGAAATTTTAGATAAAGAAATAAAAAAAAATGGAATCTGAAACAGGTACATATAATTTAAGGGGGGAGAAAGCGAAAAAAAAACAGAAAAATTAGAGGAATATAACAAACATAGTAGGTCTAGGAAGGGTACAGCAATTGAGGAAGCTGCAAAAGGAAAATATGTGACATTAAAAGAAAAAATAGATGAAAAAGAGGAAGAAGCTACAATAGGCCTAATAGAATTGGAAAAAGGGACAAGCCTAGAAATACTAGAGACAGAAACGGAAGGCACAGATATGCCTATAGAAGAGAGTGAGGTGGAAACCCAAGTAGATGAGGCTAGGGGACTACCACCTATGCAAACCCAACAAAAAAAAACAGGGAAACAATGAGAATGAAGATTTAAGGGAGATGATGAGAACTCTCATGGAAATGAGTGAAAAAGGGAGAGAGGATCTAAATAGACAATTAAATATAAATAATGAAAAAATAAATAGACAATTAGATATAAATAATGAAAAAATAAATAGACAATTAGATAAGATGGACGAAATAGAAAAAGAATTAAAAGAGAATATAAATGAAATAAAAGGGGAAATGAAAGATATGAGTGAGGATATGAGGGAAATAAACAAAAAATTAGAGGAAAATAGAGACGAGATGAGAGAGATGAAGGAAGATTTCAAATTCATAACACAGGAAATAAGGGAGGAAAGTAAGAAAATGATAGAGGATATGAGGGAACAGTTGAGAACAGAGAATAATGCTGTAGTAGGAGTTATGAGAAGAGACTTAGAGGAGAAGATTAAGGAGAATTTAGAGAAAACAAAAGAAATAATAGCTGATGTGACAGAAATTAATAAGAAAGAGATAGAGAAGGTAGAAAAAATGACAATACAGAACAGGGAAGAGTTAAGAGTTTTAAATAGGGAGATAGCGATTGAGAAAAACAATAATAATGATAGAATTAAACGATTGGAAACAGAAGGAAGGAGGAATAATGAGAAGAAATGTCATACCATATTATCAAAGAGCTTCACTTGGAAGAAAATGGGAAAAAGCATTAGGGGAATTATTAAAACATGTAATATTTGTCAAAGAGCTAAAAATGTAACCCAAGGTAATTTTGGAGAGATGAAAGGGATCCAAGTGGAAAAACCAAAGGAGCAATTGTCAATTGATTTTATAGGACCATTTCAAAGAACTGTAGGAGGCTATAAGTATTTATTAGTAATTTTAGATGTATTTACAAAATTCGTTCAAATCTATAAATTGAAAAAGGCAACCACAGGGGAGGCAATTAAATGTTTAGAAAATTATATAGAAAAATTCGGGAGAGTAGAAAGAATACAGACTGATCATGGAACCCAGTTTAATAATAAGAAATGGCTGGAGTATATTAAAAATAGAGAAATGAAACCAATATTTTCTCCAATAAGGAGGCCACAAAGCAATATCGTTGAGAGGGTGAATAAGGAGATCATTAGATGTTTGAGAACATATTGTCATCATAACCATAGAGAATGGGGAAAATATGTAGAGGTTATTAACCAGGCAATTAATGAAATTCCTCATGAGACTACAGGATACACACCTAACCAGCTACAACTAGGAATTCAGGATGAAAGGTTTTGGCAAAAGGAAATAGAAAATTTAGGCTGGAGTTCAAAATTAATAAATTTAGAAAGACATTTAGAAATTGCTAGGAGTAGAATTAAGAAGAAGGCTCATAAGAGAGCAGAGAAATTTAATAAAACTAATAAAATAGAAGAATTAAATGTTGGGGACAAGGTATTAGTAAAAGAAAATTGGCAACCACAGGGTATAAGAGGTGAGATGGCAAAATTATTTTATATATATGATGGACCTTATGTGATCACCAAGAAATATGGCAAGGCGACTTATGAAAACAAAGATGCTAGAAGCAATAAAATTAGAGGAATTTTCCATATTAGCTTGTTAAAGAAATTTTATGAACCAAGGGAGGTAAACCATGGAGAATCAGATAAATTTCAGATAGAGCAAATTATATTGTAAGGGAGAAGTCGAGAGAAAGGAAAATAACAAGGGATAATAAGATGGTAACAACAGGAATGACTCAGGATATAAAAGTATTAGGAGAAGGAAGCGAATGTAGGAGGGATAGATAACAAATAAACCGGAAATGACAATGGACCAGAAATGACTTAATAATTAAACAAACACTTGAAAAAAAAAATAAAGAAAAAAAATATATAAATTTAAATAAAACAGGAAGGGAGATATTAAATATAGGTAAAGGAAGCAATATGAATAAACTCTAGGTGACTATATGTATAAGAAAACGTTAGCAGGAGATAAGTTTTAAGGGATGGTAACTATATCTACGATAATTTATTGGAAACTTCGTCGAATAATGAATAAAAATAAATATGAATCTATGTTAATAAATATTGAAGCATCGTTGTAATAAAAATATGTTAATTGTGTATTTAAACTTCGTCGTATTGTAAGGGAGAATCTGCGTTGATAAATAATGGAACTTCGTCGTATATATTATATATTATAAAAGAAATATGAATCTATGATAATAAATATTGAAGCATCGTTGTAATAAAAATATGGTAATTGTGTATTTAAACTTCGTCGTATTGTAAGGGAGAATCTGCGTTGATATATATAAGTATTAAAACAAAATTTATATTCGTTGATATAGGGACAGAGTAATCGAAGGAGCTATAGATATGATCAAGTAGAGGATATGAGATTGCAACCTTTAAAAAATATTAGATGTTAAACTTCATACAAAATAAACTGGAATGATATAAGAAAATAATTGAACTGGATATTGAAAAATAAAAATAAAATAGGAAGGGATGAATGAATGAGAACAAGGACCTAACCTACAAACAACCTAGACATGCTATAACTCGGTTAGGCTAAAATTAAAAAAAAAAAAAAAACACTGTGTCAGAAGATAGATATATAGATAAATAAAAAGACTTATGATTGGAAAGATTCCATTCTATTAAAATTAAAATAAAGAAAGAAAAAGAAAAAAGTTTATAAAATAGATTCTAAGAATCAGAAAATGATTAATGTACTAGATGTTAAAAGTATAAGAGAATTGTTGATTAAATGTTAATTGTTAATTTATTGTATTGTTAGGAGTTAAGTATATCATATGTAATTAGAGGGCAGCAGACAAGCAAGAAGGATAGAGTAAGAGTTTACTCCCAAAATGTGAAAATTGAGATAAAAAAAAGGAATTTTGGAATTAAAATTTTTTTTTTATCTAAATTTGGGGACTATGTTAACATTTTGAAGTAGTATATATATAAAAGGCACTTACAAAATAAGATAAATATATATAAATAAAGTCAGTATGTAAAAAATTACTAAAATATACCAGGAACGAAATGTAAACATAACCTAATTTCACTTGTGTAGAAAATGCACACGGCCACATTTTAGATCTAATCACAAGATTTTATATAAAAAGAAAAAAAACACACAAATCACTATTTATAAGAAAATGTATTAGAAGTAATTGATAGATAACAATTTAAATAGAACAATAGAACGATATAAATACACTTAAAACTTTCAAACAGCAAGCTAGTGAATGTTCTGTAGTAAACAAGATGTAGAACGGATTTGTAGAGTTGCGTGCGCATGACCGGCAAAAGATATTCGTTTTATTGCTAAAAAAAGTAGCGTCAGTGGGAGTTGGAACAGAGCATTTGAACGAGGAAGACGTGTTCAGAATTGGCTGTAGAAATTTTATTTTTTTAACTGGTGCGGAAAGTGTATTATCGTATTCAATCCTAATTACAGAATAACATTAAGCCAAATCATTGAACTGATCGATTAAGAAGACATTATTCAGGAAATTATTTAATTAGAAACCAAATAACTTGTAACAAATTTTAGCTTGTAAGAATTGTAACTTAGATATTTTTTTGAAAGTGCCAACTCAAATTTTATTATTCAAAATTTAGAAAACCCACCTATTAACCCGAGATAAAGAGAGCTCAAGCTCAAATTGAAGTAATTAAATCAAATTCAATTAATATTAAAATTTATAACTAAACTTCTTGCTGCCAAAAACAAATTTTAGACTTAGGCTAATAAAGCTTAATTTTTGTAATTCTTTGTGGAGGAAATAAGAATTTGTAATTAGTAAGTGACTTTGTAAAAGAAAATAAGGAATGTCATATTAAGATATTAAAAAATTATTGTAACAAAAGCAGCATTGAATCGTTATTTCTTTTAACTTATAAATTTTATTAAGATTATAAAAGGAAATTACCAAGTATTACAATATATATATATATATTAAATATGGTGATATGTTTTCTTGTATATATACTTAATAAATTAAAAATATTTCAAAAACAAGAATACTTTTAATGAATATATTTATTCAAAGCTTTTCGCCGATAAAATAGTATCAGCATCTTCAGGAAAAAAAAATTATCTAATAAAATACTTTTACAAAATTAAATCCTTAAGGATTTAAATATTTTGCCCGAGCATAAATATTTTGCCATATAACGGCAACATTGATTTCCGGAGGACCTTAAATAGTTAAATGAATGAAATTGACGTTTTGTACATACCTCACTGGGCGAAGTACCACCACTTTTCGGACAGTTATTCGGGTACACCCTTTCCCGCACTTATCAATTACCTGTTGAACTTAAAGAAATCACTTATATTCAAAATGTCACCATTAATGTCAAGAGTACCTTCGCTACACGACAGGAGAAACAAAGAGAGAGAAATGGTCTAAACCGAGCCTCGTTTAGAACACACAAAACCTACGTCACGTCGAGAGTGACGGGAGAGATGTCGTTTAACCGACGATTCGAAAGGAACTGGGCGTACCGAACCTTGTAAGAGACAAAGGTTGGCCGATAAGGAGTCCCTCTCTGAAGCATTTACACTGTCTTTTAAATTATCTTTAATTTAAAGAAAAGTACGTAACAATAAATATGTTATTTAAGATTTACAACAGACTCTTATTTTGAAAACGACCCAATTATCCAAATGTTAGTTATCCGAATGGGGTCCAGTCCAAATTGATTTAGATAGTTGAAATTCTACTGTAATAAGAATGAAAGAATAATAAACTTGTACAATAAGTTGTTTGGATATACATTATGATGGTTACACATTTCAACTTCTGAATATCTGCTTGTAGTAATCATATCTAAGTAAGAGGATGAAACTACTCTACTTTGTTTTGACATGCACTATTTTACTGCTATGGTGGCCTTTTTGTGAGTCTGCTGTTACCATCTTAGTAGCAATGTAGTGAAAGCTCTTAATAATTAAATATAAGGAAAAGCAATGATTAAATTTGTACAAAACATAAACATAGTGAATTAAAGCATGTATATGTGTATTAAACTGTTGTTGTAACAAATAAATGTATAAGTTCTTCAGCCCAAATGAAACCTTAACATTTTGTGCTCCATAGGCGAACTGAGTCCGACGTCACAAAATATCATGTTCCGCTCGACTGTCCGACTCAGTTCGACATATTTTGCGATGCAATTATTATATACTTTCAGATGTCCTACATAATGATATTGCTACCATGTTCATTTGCTGTGTTATGAGAAGGCAATGTTTATTTTTATAATGCTGATTGGCTGTATTTATCATAATTTTTCCTTAAATAAACAAGTGGCTCCAGATAGTTGTTTACCATGTACTGCACAGTGTCAGACATCAGGCCTAGTTGATAGATTACTGTTGATGTGAACATGTCCTCATTCCTATCTCTTTTATTTATTTAGTATTTTGCTTTTATTTTAGTTCAAAGGAGTGTAGGTCACACTTGTCCAAATTACCCAAGATTATATCCAATCATTTACTTTGACAAGTTTCACATTGTAAAAAATTATAAACAATACTTTAAAGTGTTTTTCAAGTGGACAAATAAAGGGTATGTGTAAATAAACTTAGCATAAACAAATTAAACAATTTTAAATGGGCCTACATGACATTTTCCAATAATTTATATTTAGCCCTATATGTTTTTTATGGTACCTACTTTTGTAAATATATTTTGTGTTTGTAAATATGGTATCTAGTGCAATTTGTTTTTTCCTTTAAAATAATTACATCGATGAGAACTTTTATATCACATTCAAACCTATTTGCAGCTGACTATTATAGTAGGTGTACCATTCTTGGCATTTTTATGAATGTGCATAATTTTACATTTTTTAGAATAAATATTACAAATAGGTTTTCTGAATACTACTTATGCATCATAAGGAAAATGCTATTAAATCAAAAAAGGTAAATATAATTATTTTTCTGTAATAGACAAAACCCAGAAGGTCAAGTATTACATATAAATATTTCTCTAGGGAGTTGTTTTATATTACTGCCTATCAAAACGTGTCATCTATATGAAAACATATTTGTAATTGTAAACTAATATCATTACTTTAATAATGAGAATATTTGTATAGTTCAAGTATAAGAAATTAATTTTAGTTTTGCTCTAAGCAAGCAAAGTTGACCAGAACAATTCAATGATAAAAAAAAAAAAACTTATTATCCGTGTCACTGGTTAAAAGCTTGGAATGTGTCAGTATTTTGTTACTTCTTTTAAAAAACACTGATTCTTAAATTTAAAAACATATTTTGTACAATACATGAATTACTTCATAAATAAGTAGAGTTAAGTTAAACACTTTTGTGCCAATTTTTGGATCTGTTGGGAATTAAAATTACAATTATTTTCAATTTCTTTAAAATTATGTGTTATTTATATAAACACCGAATAAAACAAAGTATAGTATGTTATAAAAAAACAAACAAAAGGCTTTTTTCCGTATGGCAGATTATCCATCATCAAAATACAAAAAATTCATAATAACAATAATTATTTTGTACAAACACATACACAGATAATGTAGACAAGAATTTGCCTTCAAACTAATTACTGGATGAGATCTAACATTGGGATGAAAGCAGAGGTAACGTATTATATGGAAAAATAAAGACCTATTTGAAAATGATCCATTAGTATCATGGGTTGCTGTATATTATTACTCCTAAAGCTGTAGTTTAAGATGAAGATATAGCTTTAAGAATCATATTTTATATTAAAGTACATCTGTTTAAGCAACTAACACCTCTTGAATTTTTTAGTCCATTACGTTCGGTGAATGTTATTAATCACTTAAACAATAATTTATGACTATCCGAACTTTAAATTGAGTAAATTTGTTAAAACTTACTGAAACAGAACGTTTTCGATTGCTATGTGCCGATCTTCTGCTTGGAGATGTTAGGTCAAGCGGTGACGGTTTTAAAGGTAGGTTTTCGATAGTATCAAATAGTATGTGTGATTTGTATCGTGTTTGTTCCTATAATATGTTTGTACTTTGTGTTTTTGTGTGTCTGTAAATTTCATATTGTTCTAGTGTGTTGAGATGTGGTCCTTTTTTGTTGATGTGTAGGATTTCTAGGTTATGGTAAATGTCTGTGTATTTGTGTCCTGTTTCTTTTATGCGATTGTAAAATGTTGAGTTGGTGTTCTGTTCGTGTTCCTCGACTCTTTGTTTGAAGCTGCGATCTGTTTGTCCATTGTAGAATTTGTTACATTCGTCGCAGTTCAGTTTGAATACGCCTGGCACTTGTAGTTTATCTTTGTTGTTGATGTTGTGTTATATTGTAACTTGTTATTAGTTTTGTATGCTATTTTGTATCCTATTTTTTGAAATTTGGTTTGTTGTTTTGTTTATGTATGGTAATGTGATGTATTTGTTTTCCCTGTCTGTAGTGTTAATTTTAGTGTTTTTTTTGTATTTTGTACCATAGTTTGTCTATTATTGTGGTGTTGTATTCATTTGTGTATGCTAAATATTTAATTGTGTTTAGTTCTTTGTTTATGTTTTCTGTGGTCATTGGGACTTCTTTAAGTCTATGGAGCATGGATCTGAAGGCAGCATGTTTGTGTTGGATAGGGTGGTTTGAGGTGTTGTGGATAAGTGTGTCTGTTGTTATGGATTTCCTGTAAATGTTGAAGCTGTCTTGTGTATGGCTTTTTGTTATGGTTAGGTCGAGGAAGTTTAGGGATTGGTTGGTTTCAATTTCTGAAGTGAAGTGGAGTTTTGGGTGTATTTTATTAGTGTCGAGAGGAGTTTTTCGCATTGACGGGAGTTGCCTTTGTATAGTGTTATGATATCATCGACGTATCTGTGCCAGTAAATGATTTTGTGTGCATGTTTATTGTTTGTGAGTATCTTGGTGTTTTCTACGTGTTGTAGAAAAATTTCGCTTAGGACACTACTGATAGGACTTCCCATGGGTAGGCCATCTGGCTGTGAATAGAAGTTTGAGTTGTGGGTGAAATAGTTTTGTTTGGTGATAGTTTGGAGGATGTTTATGATTTCGGTAACGTAGGTTTTAGGTATGTTGTTCTGTATTAATTGGGTTTCTAGGATGTTGAGTGTTTCAGGTATGGGTATGTTGGTGTACATATTTGTTATGTCGAGTGATAGTAGTGTTGAATTCTGTGGTATGTTTATGTCTTTTATTTTATTTATGAGGTTTGTTCTGTTTTTTATGTGTGTTTCTGTGTTTAAGTTTATGGATTATCTGATTATTTAGTCCATTTATTTTGCTAATTTATGTGCAGGGGCATTCTTCTGGTAGTTGATGATGGCTCGAATGGGGACATTGGGTTTGTGAATTTTGGGAAGAGCGCGGAGGGTAGGTGCTTTAGGGAGGATTTGTTTTCCATGGGATTTTTTGTTTTTGTTGATAATGTATTTAGATGTATTAATTAGTTGTTTGATGGTTCCGTGATATTTCTAATAGTTACTTCTAAAACTAATAATTGTACTTAATTTTCTTGACACTTTTCCCACTCGTACATACAGTATAATAGGACAAAATATTTATATAAAAAAATGTGTATGATTTCCGTAAATATTTACATATTAGTTTTTTAATAAAAAGTATGAGTAACTAGGTTAATAAGTTATTTTCTTTATCATAAAGTACCGCACCATGGTACTTTATTAGTAGTATATACAGTACTTTATTCAAGGTTAAAACTTGAATTTTTTTTCGTATGCAAAGCCTTCAAGTCCAGCCACCTTACAAACTTTTATATGAGCGCCCATGATAAGAATGAAAAATCTTTCAGGTGAATTAGATTGAGGAAAATTAGATAAAAAATTAAATGAAATTCTAAAGTCCATTAACTGCAACATTTTATATGGTCAGCTTTCTGTGAGATATAAAATTAGGTGCAGCAATGAGTAATTTTATTCAAGCAATTTAAATTTTGTGGAAAGCCTGAAAAATTTGTTATCAAGACATATAAATTATTAAAGCAAGTTTGTAACTATAATAGCATAAACCTGTTAGTTTTTTGAGCAATTAGTACATATGAAAATAAATGACAACTAAGATAGTTTGTAATTAACAGCTATTATTAACACTTTTTTTTTGTCATAACAGTTAGTTAAATTGTGTATATTTTATATTTGGTTCTTTGCAAATAAAATCTAAGAAATTCATGTCAATAAAAAATTGTAGCACAATTAATAAGCTATTTTACATACATCGTAGTATTTCACTAGTAGAGAGTTCATAATTTACAGGTAGTGTAAAAAACATGCAATTGAATTTATTGATAGGACCTATTCAAAAGGGTTACTATAAAATTCTACCAGTTGCAATTTATATGCAGTTATTTGAATTCTCTAGACAAAAAATAGATGAAAGTAGCAGACATTCATAGTGAACTTGGAGAGTTTATGAGATTCATATAATAAATGAAGGTATTGAAAGAGTAGCCATATGCTTAAAGATGCACAAAAAATTACTCATCATGTAGATACAAGTGGCTATCTGCGTTACCAAATATAAAATATGTTTACCTGGATTAAGCTGAAAATTAGAAATTTGCATGCTATTTTAAAAACCACAAATGCATTGCAAATTGTAAATCTAACAAGAAGAAACATTTTCTTACATCTCATGACTGGATGGAAAATGGAATAGGTCCTTAGTATACATGAAGCATCCCTTTATCGTAACCAATCAATATGAAGTATCCCTTTATTGTAACAAATGAACATGAAGTATCCCCCTATCCCTTTATCGTAACCAAACAACATGTAGCATCCCTTTATCGTAACCGATCAACATGAGGCATCCCTTTATCACAACCAATCAACATAAATCATCTCTTTACTGTTACCAATCAACACGAAGCATCCCTTTATTATAACAAATCAACATAAAGCATCCCTTTATCGTAACCAATCAACATAAAGCATCTCTTTATCGTAACCAAAAAAACATATAGCATCCCTTTATCGTAACCAATCAACATAAAGCATCCCTTTATCGTAACCAATCACACAACCAGGCTTTCTAACTCGACAGTTTGACAAGTGTAGTCAAATAAATTGAGTTTCTTTATAAAACAACTACAAAACAATGAGTTGATCTAAATAGCACACCAAACTGAACAATGTGTGTTACATTGTCAGCTGATGCATAGCAAAGGCAGCCAAGAATTTGATCTGAATTTAAATACAGTAGAGTCTCGATATTCCGAGTCCTGATATTTCTAGCTTCCACTAAATTCGAGCCTATTTTGAGTCGGGCTTCTAAGAAATGTTTATAGGCATACGGTATGCAAAGAAAATGAGTCAGGCTTCCAAGAAAGGTTCATATAAAGTTCTATAAACTTATTTAATGCATTTTTAATTACCTATATTATTAGGGTTCATTAAAACTCCAATTATTCCTAATGGGCAAGAACATATTTTTGTGTAGTCTGAGTTTTTGGTCATCCGAGAGGGTCTTGGTCCCATCTACCTTGAATTATCGAGACTCTACTGTATGTGTATCACAATACCTACTGAAGTTAAATTTACAACTTCTATTGGGACAGTTGGGAATTACATTAATTCTATCAGTTATACAAAACCACAGGTCAGGCCCAACAGATTTATAAAACAATAAATTTTATATAAAAATGTTAAAATAGTTTATAAGGAATGTAACTGAAAATGTTGAAAATGACATCAGGATTTTAAGTTTGGTGTGATACTTACAGAAATCTTCCCACATTTTTGCAAAACCTACATCTGACATGTGGGTTTAAGCTACATGGCTTTCTGTGAAGGTCTGGCATATGGGTTATTTAGTCAGACGAGATTAAAACTATAACACTATAGTGTTGGCTACATGAAGCTAGGGTACAGTTTCATTTTCATGTATAATATATTTATTTAGAACATTATATTACCCTGAAAAATATCTTAAAATGTATAGATGTTCAGAGAATCAGTGTTCAGAAAGTTGTGTCTTGCTACTGCTTGGTGAAAGAAAAGCCCTCATTTGAAAAATTGTTTCTGGAGATCAATTTTGTGTTTGATAGCATGTGTTTTTTTTCTTCCTTACTAAACAAATCATCTATATACTACTTTTTGATGACAACTTGTTTTTTAAATACAAAGTTTGCGAAATGACATTTGAGATTAAATTAAGGTCTGATAAAAAGGTTTATAAGTGACAGCCCATTTACTTTAATCCAAACAGCAATATACATAATTAAAAAAACAAGAAGTATTAGTATTTAGATAAATGTGTCAGCAATTTTGTATATTGAAAAGATTGTTCGAACATTACAGTTGTGCAGTCATATGTAATGACAGTTGTGAAATAAGAAGCATTCCATTCATGTGTTGGTATTTTTGTTAGAGCACCTGTAACATTTTTTGTGAAATAATTTTAAATATTGACTTTTTTGTGTGAAAAATAATATTTTACTTATCTCAATCATGATATATTTGGTGTATCGTCAGCTGTAAAACTAACTGAAGAATAGAGACACAATTTTTATCTTGTATAGAAAAAAACAAAAACATTTGATACTGGGGAAACGAATAGTACAATAATAGACGTAAGACTTTGGATTATAAACTGATTCTTTTTGCCTGCTATGAAGAAAACTTGTGTGTAAACCACTAAAGCATTAACACCTAAATCTTAAAAATAACTCTTACTCTAAGATATTGGTGGATATCAAATTTCTTACAGTTTAATTTCTATTATTTACTAATAAATCTAAACACTTGAAAGATTATCTAACCAATATTTATGTAATACAAAACTTAAACCCAGTTACCTGGCTAGAGAGGGCTTCACTGAAAACAATAAAAATACTAAAATAAACATGCAAGCGTGCAAACAAGATTGGTTGCCTGTGAGTGGGCCGAGCATGTTATACCTGGATTCGCTTCTCCATTGTGATGAGATCGCTGCATTCTTCATTGTGTTGGTGTTTCACTGTGCATTTCTACAATCACACACACCCTCATACAATCATAAACTGAATTAAAAATCTGTTATATTAATTTAAAATTTTGTATCATGAATTATTTACTTACTTTTGGAGAACCTGTTAATATACTTCGTAACAATGAATGCATTTTTTTATAAAACTCAATATATTATACCGTGAAAACAATATCCCATTTATCATCTCATTAATTTTATTATAGTTTAATTTTTATTACTGATCACAGAAAAGCCTATTTATACTTGCAATTTTCTTGTTTCTTATTGGCAAATATGTCTTTCCCAATCAGGTTTCCGGCATCCCAATACAGTTGGATTGTTTTTTTAGAAATGTTAAAGTTGAGATCATACTTTCTTTAGATATTTATTCTTGAGTTCAGATTATGAAAGATTATGTATTCATCATTAAATAGTTGAATCAAACACAACTAGGAAAAGATTGAATAGTATTCATGCTCTAAAGCAATACAAAAACCCAGTTTTATGAACTCTGAATAAAAAATAAGACGTAGTAAATATTATCTTTAATTTTATTATGCAATTAAATTAAAAAAAAAAAAAAACATTTCAACTTTCCAACAAAGAGTGATAAAGTTTTTGTCTTGCTTAATACACTATTTGTTGGCTTTTGGTAACAATTTCTAGAAACGGCCTTTATAAAAAAAATACTTATCAAGCAGCCCTATTGATGCCTATACTGCCATGATGACGTTTTTCACTCTTCTAATTACTTGAATAAGTTGAAATGTCCTTACTTTCCAGATATCTTAAATAAGCTACATGCAATTATTGCAAAAGATATATGACGTGCTATTCTAAATTATACTATATAGGTAGTATAAATATCTAATAATAAATCGGCAACTAGCATTTTTAATAATAAATTAAATATGTAATAGGAGATATAATAATATATAAAACAGATGATTAATCTTTTTAAGTAGGCCTATCTTTCTTGAATTAATAAATGTTTTTTCTTATGTATCTTGTTGAAAATTTCAATCGTTAATAAAATACGTTTTGTTCATCCACTAAAGTTCAAATACATTTTTTTAAACTTGTAGTGGATGACAGTTTAATGTTAATAAAGTATTTTAGAATATTAACTAAATTTATTAATCAATTAATTTTAGTCTTATATATGAGAAAAATTATTCACAAAAGGGGCAAGGTATGCATTATAGTTATTTCATCCCATTTGACTTAAAATGAGTGATAACGTATGATTTCGTAAAACAACTGATTTTATGTTACAGGTTATGGGAAAGACCAGCTGTTTTAATGCATATATTATGTTACTTTTTATATTATTTGTAATTATTTAATAAAATAATTTTTTCCCCTTGACCTAAGTACGAATTGACTTCAAAGAATTTTTGTTCATATTACTTGTCATGAATTTTATTGGAGCTGATGCATTGAACTAAATCTCATGCTCCAGGCGGTACTGGGGGGGTGTTATCTACACCACTGATGATAATATTAATGAGAACTTTGTCTTGTTTTTCTTTAAAAGCATTTCTAACTGGATATAGAGTATTTAAACTTTTTATTCTAGTTTTATCAATTTTCTGTTACATGGAACCATTAGTTACTTCAACAGCCTTCATGATAAATCTTTTACATTCATTTACAACTGAGGCAGAAGCTCAAATTCAGTATAATTTTATGGAGTTCTCGATCTGTAATTTTACATTCTGAGTAAAATATAAAGAATTTTTATTTGTTAATAACTTTGTAAACGGTAGTAAAGTCCTTACTTTCAAGAATTTTTTTTGGAAGTAAGTCTGTGCTTGCATAATATCTAATCAAAGGTTATATGTGAAAACCCCTCAAATCCAAATAAAGATTTTACCTTTTATGCCTTGTAGGCATACTTCTACAATGTCCGCACACCATGGTAGTTTTAGAACAAAATTAAGGAGATCTGTTTCATCTTCTGGTGTTATAATGTCGGTTTCAACAAATTCAAGGTTAGGCCACAGAAACTTCGTCAATTTCTGCAGTAAATTAGGTGATGTACTGTTCCAGGAATCTGCTACTCAATTGATAACATCTTCTATTGTTATCTTCCACAGCTTCTCAAGAATGTAGAGTGAACAATTTTCATTATTAAGATTACCCCGACGCATTTTTCTGTAACATAGTTTTAATTTCTGAAGCACACCCTGATGCATAGTCTGCAACAAAGATGTTACGCTGGGCGGTAGAGAACTCAATTTTATGCTCCCTAATACCAACTGCATTTCTGAAGTATGGGGTGGTTATTGTTGATCAAAAATAAAGCTTGAGGTGGCAGTTCATTTTTATAGCTATATCGTGTTACTGAAGAAACAAACTGTTTTTTCTAACCATTCTTTATACAGGGAATAATTTATACACTTCTTTTTGTAATAAACCAGGAGAATTAGCCGGTATTTTCCAATCAAGGTAGCTTGTGTGTTCCCGGCATTATAGCAGGGCAAAACTTTAAGACCGTGGTCGTTCATTTTAAAACCTGACACAGAAGACTACTCATGAGAATCAAGACTTTTAGTCGGTAATGCTTCGAAATTTAGTCCTATTTCGTCTGCATTATACACTAGCTGGGGGGGGGGGTGATTCAGTTAAATATTCTTCTTCAGCAGTATTAATAGCTAATAACATTTTGGCTAGTTACAGACAGTTGCCTGATACCATGGCTTTTTTTCTGGTAATCCAACCACCTATAGCAATAAAAGAACCACTATTCAATACTGTTTCACCAAAGTATTATACCATTGGACTTTATAACACTTTAAATGTTAGGTACATTATGTAACACAGTGAAGTTATAAAACAAAATTTAGTAATTTTATTTTTACAAAATATTTTTAATTACAAAAATGCTAGGCTTTAAACTCATTGTAAAATCAAATAACAACAATGGTTATTTCATTGTAATTAAAAGATATAATAAACTAAAATAACTACTGGTTTATTTGAAACCTTTTTTTAAAGAACTAATTTCATTTAAAAGAGCATAAATACTACTTCTTTTTTTTATAACTACCATAATTAATAATCCAGAATAAAATACCAATAAAGCAAAATAATGTTCACATTTACAACAAGGAAAAAGCCACATAACTTAACAAAACAATATATATTTTTCCCAATAACTTAAACCTTTACCAAAAACAATACATTTTAATAAGTGCTCTCAACTTTTCACAATGGTGAATTGTTATTTCTGCATTAAATTATTTCCCAACAAACAACTTAGGATAATAAACTAGTTGAAATTAAATACCTGTATTCTGCGACCCATTGTCATTTCCAAGTAGAACTCACGATACCAGAGTTGGGAAAGGTCGCAGCACTCTTGTAAAGATTCTGCAAAAAATAAAATAATGAAGGGAACCACAAGACTACAAAGTATAATGTAGAGATTTTCAATTATTTAATTTGTCTTGTGTGATTGGAGTGTGTCTGATTTTTACTGATAGTGCAGACAAAGATAAATTGTTCAATTTGAAAAAAAAATGTAAAACGTTCTACATAAAAACTTTTAGAACAAATCTTAATGTGTAAAAAGCATCACCCAATGTAAAATTTTTGTAAATAAAATAAAATATATCTGCTGTATTCAAATTTAAATGTATGGTGAAGCATTAAAACTTAATATTTTTACTAAACAATTATAAATATTTATAAACTTACCTATAGTAGCACTTACTTATATTTGTTGAGAACGGGCGTTTCGGAGATATGTCCCATTGTCAACTCAGACCGTAACGGTGAGTTAATCTCGGGAGTTACGGTCTGAGTTGACAATGGGACACATCTCCCGAAACGGCCGTCCTCAACAAATATAAAGTGCTACTATAGTTAAGTTTATAATTATTTAGTGAAAACTAATAGCTCACGTGAAGATGGAATCAACAAATATAATATTTTTAACTAGCACACCTTTTTTTTATGGCATAAGATTAGATTAAAAAATATTACTATAGATCGTTATATATATTTAAAAATTATTCTTTTTGTATCTGAGTATTTTATTTTAAAGAGTCCTCTATTTTTTAATTTTTTTTGTTTTGGTTTTTACCAGTTAAAATTGAAATTTTCATAAATCCTTTCTTATCACCACTCTTTGTAATAAAATGGATGTATAAAAAAAAATTCAAGTTTCTAGCTGTACTAGTGTCTGTGTGTTGAATAATCAGTCAATCAGAATATGTATTTTATATATGTAGACACTTTGAAACATATATTTCTTTCACATTTTTTTGACATTAAAAAAAACCATTTTAAAAATTCTATCTTCCTGTAACTGTAAATTGCAGAATAAATTGCTGACAGTGTAAACATAGAATTTTGACAAAATTTATCATATTAAATTAATGCCAGAAATTATAAAAAATACAAAAAGCAATTTATAAATATCTGTAAAAAAATTGTATAACATAAAACAGCTAACTTTTTAAATTGACAGATGTCACAAAGTTATTTATAAAATACTTATAACTTAGCATTTTATAATGAATAGTAAATTTATGATGATTAATAATAGAAATATTTTGCTTTATGGCCTAAGTTAATTAGGTAATGTAGTTGCCATCAGTATTAGTAAGCATAGGAGTCAATTAATTTATTGATAGCAAAAATCTCTTTACAATGTACAAAATTAATTCCATTTAAATCATAGAAGGGTTCAAAACCCAATCCCTTTCTTCAAGTGTGAAAATTAATATGAGACATTCAAAACGTCAAAGTCATAAACATGTTATGATAATATAAACACAATGTAAATTAGTAAGATATATTCTACAAATTCACTATTATTGTTTTTAATGGAAGTTAGTTGCTGCAAGTTAGCTGATAGTATTTTACCTAGAACTTCATTATTGTGTAGTCATAATCCGTAGACCAATTTCTAACTTGAAAGCTTTACTTTTATTTGGCATTAATTAGTTTCAAATTTGATAAAGATTGTAAAAGTGAAGCTCTTGCATTTTTTTCAAATATAGCTTGCTTCAACTTTATTGTTTGTAATCAATGATTATGGTTGTACATTCAATATATTTTTAGGCTTTTCCTACAGTTATGTGAAGTACAGAACTGAATATTTTAAAGATCATATATGTTTATTTTTTGTTAAATATTATTTTTAGGCACAACAATATCATAAATACAATATCATGAACACAGTGGTACAATATAATACAATGAAAATATTGCCAAAAACCCCAATACCACAAAAATAACTAATATAACAAGTTATCTAAGATTAAACCCTTATGCACATTTTGATGACTATGTGCATCTCTCATCTACATCAGAGAGTCGTATTAAAAAATTAAAATCTAGAATATAATAATTTACAAACTAGACTGGCTAGTCTAGGGGTCAGTCTATTTTGTGAATTAATGTATTTTAGATTAAAATTTTGTAATAAGACCTCTAATGATGATGACATAATCATCAAAATGTACATAAGGGTTTAATATTAGGTAACTAATAGTTGAATTTAACTTGTTAGACTAGTTATTTTTGAGGTATTGGCTTTTTTGCCAATATTTTCATAGATACAACCTGTTTGGATCTCTCAGCTTTCCTTGTTTCAAGTAAATCACTGGATTTAATTATTGGTGTTCAGGAGCAATTTTACAGTTTTTGCAGCATAGACTATAGTTGGAAAAAATTATAAAGTTATATCATGTACTTGGTTGGTTGATAGAAATCCCACTCTGACTTTATAAAACAAAATTGTGTTCAAAATCTCAGGTAAGTTAGAACAATAAAGCATAGATGCACAAAATAGAGCAGTAAGACAGTTAGTTTTTTAACAAAATACTAAGATACATACAGATGCTTGTTAGTGTACAAGAAAGATCTTCATTAAAACTTACTGTTGGGATGGAAACAAAAACTTTCATTTGAGTTTCTACTGAGTATAGAAGCTGTTGACTAAATTATGAAGAAACAAGCTGAAATTCACCACTGTCGACTTAACATTAGGGAGCCCTAATAGGGGGGATAGTGCTCAGTATATAGCAGAGCATAGTGTGGAAACATATTGAATACTATCGTATTAAGGTTATAAAAACACTGAGGACTACTGAAAAACTGAGTTTAAGATTATTGTTATTAGTTTTAAGTTAGATTAAAACATCACTTCTTTGATTCTTAGTACCAAATTGTAAAAATAGAAGCACCAAGTGATGTTTAACAAAAAATGCTCAATATACTCATTTTTACTTCTGTTAGGAATACTTGTATATATTTGAGTACATTTTTCTGACTTTCCAAACATTACAGTGTTTACCTTTGTTGACGTATTTCGGAATGACTACATTTTCTGTTTCAAAATACTCCATCTAAAAGCAAAGTTAAAAAAATGTAATAAACGAACAAATACACAGTCAAGACATTATTTTTAAAAGTTTAAAATTATTAATTAGCTAAATGCGAGGCGTCAAGAGTAGGCATGTACCAATAGGCAGGTGGGGGTGTGGCTAACAGACGAACTCAAGATTTGGGCGAATAGTACTATTTAAGTTTTGAAAATGGAGTAATTCTGAAATGCATCAACAAAGGAAAATATTGAATGCAACAAAGAAAAATGTACTCAAACATATAAATAACAAAAAACATTAAAAATTAGTGGTTACTAATTTTTAATATTTACTGTTAACTGAAACCCTAGTTATTGAAAATTAGAGATTTAATACTACAAAAAAATGTTTTATCAGAAATAGTCAAAGTTTATTAATACCAATTCAAAAAGCCTACTATGTTAAGATCCATTAAATTAAAATAATTACATGTGTGACTAATATGGTTTTATAATTTATATTTGGCTTTCAACTTTCATCAACACACACATATGTTTTACTAAAACTTCTAGTCTGAAATTTCTAAAGGACAGAAAAGAACAATTGATTTTATAATAAATATTGTAATATTTTAAGTTTTGAATAATAACTGCAAAATAATACCTCCAAATTTTAGTAAATAGCTCCAGAAGAATGATGTCTTATGAAACTGATCAATCTGGATGAGATATTGGCCATCAATGTCTTTACGCAATGTTCTTTTACCACCAGACTTATCAGCAATCAATGATTCCAGCATTGTGCGCACCATATATAGTTGAGTTGATGATGGACCTTAAAAACATAATTATATATATATATTGTAACATTTATAGAATGGGTTATATAATGTTGTTTAAGAATTGGAAGAATAGATTAGAAATAACTCACACAAAATGTGAAATCACAGAAATTTATTAAGAGATTGGTTAGATTAAATTAAAACTAATTTTAGGTGAAAGCCTAGAAAAGGTTTTAACATATAAAATAGATTCTGAACTGGTATGAACTGGCAAGAATGCATTAGGAAATTTGTTGGATCAAATAACCTAAGAAATAAAATTAGAACAAGATAATCTAATAATAATAAAATTTAAAAAATTGTAAACTTTGTTAACATAGAGGTTATGTTTGTATTAATCCATGCCAAACACACACATTTTGGAATTATTACAAAAGTAAAAAGCAAAGACACTGCACGCACAAATAATAGTAATTAAATAAACACTGGAAGGTTTGTTAAGGATAGGGAAGGTGAAGCAGTATGTTAACCAAATCAAAAAGGGGGGAAAACATTTTCGTTAGTTCATCAAATTTAAAGCCAAGAAAATAGGTCAGTGTTACAGTCGACTCTAGTGGGAAAAAATCGAACTTCATTACATGAAAGCAAAGGTTTATGGGTAATTAATATGGAGTTTGGAAAAGGATTCGGCGCCATGTTTTTAAACATTTTAAAAATAAAAACGCTCTAGTGTGGGCAGCCGAACGAAGCGAAGCCATTCTTAGAAGCCAAAATCTCGTTTGAAGCATCTCATCAAAATTATACGAATTTGTGAAGAAACTTGGTCAAATTAAAACGAGAATAAGTGAATTTAAAATCTATAATATAGTATTATAATAATTAAAGTAACCAAAAAGAATTTAATCGTGTGTGAAACATAAAATTTAAAGAGAACTGAATCCTATATGAACAACCAGCAAAACCCCAAAAATTGATAAGTACATAGCGCTATAAAACTAACCTTTAGTGAACTTTGAAAAATTATAAGAAAATCCAAAATTGTAAATTATTAGAATATCTTGGAATAATATAATAGTTTAGTAGTAAGAAAGCTAATCCAGTTCAAACAGGTTAGGGATCTTTTTCTTATTCCAAATTTAAGATTTTACATCAGGAAGCTAATTATTAAAACTATTTTCTAGTATTAATCTTGTTTATTAAAATTTATTTAATTAACCAAAGAGTTAGAAGATATAGCCCATGCATAAAACCCCCGAGATATTAAGAGATCTTAGAAAATAGCCTAGGTTATAAAATCTTGTAACTAAAATATTAAGGATTGAGTTTAGTCTATTGTGTTAAAACTTGTTAAGTTTTATTTCTTGTTCTGTTTATTGTGTAAATTAAAAAATTGTTCAAATTAAAAGAATTTAAATTATTAATGAGTGTTTGTTTTTAAATTTAATAGAAATTAAATCATTCATTCATTCAAAGAAATAATAAATGTCCTTTATAAAAAATAAATTATAATATATATATTATTTTATTTCATTCTCTCATATTTCTTTTTGTGTTTTCTCTTCGATTGACAAAGACCACTGTGTGGTTGAAATATATCATTGTTTAAGTGCTTTTATGTGTTTCTATTTCAAGACTACAGAGTGGACTCTTACCAAGGTAAGTCTGTCAGTCTCCTAGTCCAAAAAATCTAAATAATCTTTACCAACCAAAACTAACCTAAATATATATATATATATATATATATATATATATATATATATATATATATATATATATATATATATAGGAATTTTTTTGGACTTGATAGGAGACTGACAGACTTACCTAAAGGCAATAGTCCAAAACTGCAATCTCTTGGAAATAAGCACATATAAAAAACACATATAAAACACTTAATACACTTTTATTTGAAATATTTCGATCAACATGATCTTCTTCAGTCAAGAAAGAGAAAACAAAACAAAAGATTGAAGTGAACCACAGATGTGTATAAACATCCAAAAGTCACAGATTCACAGATTTATAGTTTATGATATAGAGCTATATGTGATATGTGTAGAAATTGTTAAATGTGAATCGTGTAAAGATTGGTTACTTGAAACTAGATATTAAAAGTCTGTCAGAAGGAAGGTAATGGAGCTGTTAAAAATGGTAGAAGTTAGGGGGAAGTTAAAAGGAGTTTTATCTGATGTTGAGGTTAGGAGGCTCTCTAGATTTGGTATACCATTGGTATGATAACTCCCATCTTCTTAATTCTGAAGAGTTGCAATCCGGGGGGAGGGCTTTAATTATTTTGGTGGTATAGCAATCATTGAAAGAGACGATGTTGTGACTAGCAGCGTGTTGAGCGGTTGGCCTGTCTATGTTCATGGTTCCAACGTCATGTCTGTGGCCATTCATTCTGATGCTCAGACCATCCGTGGTAAGGCCTATGTACTGTGCCAGGCAAAATTTACATTGTAACTGGTATATTTCATTACTGGATGTACAAGTATGATGACCCTGAATCTTGAAGTCCACATTGGTTGCTAGGCTATGGAAACTATTTGTTGGGATGTGTATTGGACATGTCTTGCATCTTGGTCTATTGCACGGAAAGGAGCCGTGAGGAAGTTTGGGCGGTTTTTCAGTACTTGGATCTGGTAATTTTGGATGTACTAAAATACTTTTTAAATTGAACGGTTGTCTGAACCAAATATGTGGTGGATTTGAGAAAAGATCTTTGGTGTGGGCGGAAGCTTGAAGAATCTTGAAGCCATCCTTTAATATTTTGTTCAGCTTCGTTAGGCCTGGATGGTAATCTGTAACTAAAGACAGTTTGTCCTCCATAGGTGGTCTGGGTACATCAGATGACTGAGCCAAGCGGATTTGATTCTCAACTTGTTGAGAATCAAATCCGCTTGGCTCAGTCATCTGATGTACCCAGACCACCTATGGAGGACAAACTGTCTTTAGTTACAGATTACCATCCAGGCCTAACGAAGCTGAACAAAATATTAAAGGATGGCTTCAAGATTCTTCAAGCTTCCGCCCACACCAAAGATCTTTTCTCAAATCCACCACATATTTGGTTCAGACAACCGTTCAATTTAAAAAGTATTTTAGTACATCCAAAATTACCAGATCCAAGTACTGAAAAACCGCCCAAACTTCCTCACGGCTCCTTTCCGTGCAATAGACCAAGATGCAAGACATGTCCAATACACATCCCAACAAATAGTTTCCATAGCCTAGCAACCAATGTGGACTTCAAGATTCAGGGTCATCATACTTGTACATCCAGTAATGTAATATACCAGTTACAATGTAAATTTTGCCTGGCACAGTACATAGGCCTTACCACGGATGGTCTGAGCATCAGAATGAATGGCCACAGACATGACGTTGGAACCATGAACATAGACAGGCCAACCGCTCAACACGCTGCTAGTCACAACATCGTCTCTTTCAATGATTGCTATACCACCAAAATAATTAAAGCCCTCCCCCCGGATTGCAACTCTTCAGAATTAAGAAGATGGGAGTTATCATACCAATGGTATACCAAATCTAGAGAGCCTCCTAACCTCAACATCAGATAAAACTCCTTTTAACTTCCCCCTAACTTCTACCATTTTTAACAGCTCCATTACCTTCCTTCTGACAGACTTTTAATATCTAGTTTCAAGTAACCAATCTTTACACGATTCACATTTAACAATTTCTACACATATCACATATAGCTCTATATCATAAACTATAAATCTGTGAATCTGTGACTTTTGGATGTTTATACACATCTGTGGTTCACTTCAATCTTTTGTTTTGTTTTCTCTTTCTTGACTGAAGAAGATCATGTTGATCGAAATATTTCAAATAAAAGTGTATTAAGTGTTTTATATGTGTTTTTTATATGTGCTTATTTCCAAGAGATTGCAGTTTTGGACTATTGCCTTTAGGTAAGTCTGTCAGTCTCCTATCAAGTCCAAAAAATTCCTAAATAAGCTTTAAGCTCTACTAGAACTAACCTAAATATATATATATATATATATATATATATATATATATATATATATATATATATATATATATATATATACAGATCAGTGCAAAGGTCATTTTTGAAATTAACTAATTTGACCCATTTAGGACAAAAAGAAAATTAAAAAAGGTGAATTCGAAAATTACAAAGTATGCCTAAATACAAACATAAATTCTCAAAAATTAATACAAATATTTTAATTTATAAGAAACTATATAAATAAACATATCAATGTTATATTCAATTCATAACATTTAGTATATACTCACATTTAGACCAACTCTTCACAAATGCATTTTGTGGGTGTTAGTCATTAGATATAATTTATGCCCTAGAATGCATTTACTACAGTTAACTAGCTACTGTTTTAGTTGACTGACCTATTGTTTTGATGTAGTCAGTTAACTACCAACCGATAATTAAAATTCAACAGCAATTGATTATTTATTGCTTGATAAACTTATATAACAACGAATCTTTTTAGTATCCAAACAAATGAGCTTCCAGTCAGCGGTTTTATACAATTTCTAAATTAGTTTTGTTAGTTTATGAGTCTTTCTTGTTTATAGTAAACGTCGGTCGTGCTGGAATCGAGGTATTTGGAATTGACTTTTCTAATCGATTCCCGATTCCGATTGTGGTGTCCAGAATTAGTAGAAACGAGAATCGAAACATCACTAATTAAAACAATTGCTTTTGATTCTGAAATCATGTTTCAGATATCCCCCTCCTTCCAATCGGTAGCATTGATGAAGATTGGCTCATAAAGTTTAGTAAATAAAAATGAGGTCCCAATTTGGAGACAATGCCAGTACATGGCACCTTAGGCGCCTAGTGTTACCATATGTTAACAGTTGAAAACAAAAATCGGTCTTTTGAAAACTCATATGTTTACCACATATTTAGGCGCTAAGGGTTAATGAGTTTTAAACTCCTTTTTTGAGCACAGGAAATTTACTATCTAAGATTAAAAAATATATAACTTACCAACATTCCTTCGAGGTACTTTTATGCCAAACCCAGCATCTGGATCTTTCTTTCCTCTGAGAGCAGGGTCAGACTGAGGTTCTACTCCTCGTTGCCAGTCTGCGCAAGTCTCTCGTACTGAGACTATTATACTGCAACATTTAAATACATCCATTGTAATTAATATAATTGATTTAAAAAAATAATAACTTTAAGATTATTTTCTACTAAATAATGGGTTACTTTCAAACTTTATTATGTATCATTAACCCTAAAACTAAAGGTGAGACAAATTTTAACCATCCTAATTTTTACCTAATGACATTTTAGAGATTTGCAATTACTTAATAAAAAAGAGTTGAAAATAATAATTAATTTTATCATAAAATACGATTTTTCAAAAGTTCCTTTTACAGAATAAAAAAAAAACAGTAATAATAATAATACTGTATGTCTTTTAGTATCAACTATCTTACTACTTTGTCTGTAAAATGTGTGTGTTCATAGGCAATATTATGGACATAATCTGCAATACATAAGTGTATGAATATATGTATATGATCTTGAAGAAACATATCATATAGTCTTCTAAGGGATACTGTATATGCTTGAAACATTGACATCCATTGAATAGGAATTGACAAAGAAAGTTTTCTCATAATCCTTTCAAAATACAATTCACATAATAGAAATAAGAATTTTATTTATTGATTTTATATAATTTTAAATTTTAAGATTAAAATTTTGTTTATTGTTTTAAGAAGAATTATTATTTTAGTGAAATTATTGTAGTCTCTTATTTTACTTCAATAATTTATTCACCTTTTATGTAGTTTTTTTTAATGTAATTTCTGTATTAGAGCCTAAAATGGAAAAGAAGGAAATCAAAGGATTTTATGATGAAATGACTTGTGGTACATTAACATGTCCTAGATCTCTAATTTTGCAATTGTGGAAATGTTATGTAACATGATAAATTAGAACATAAAAGAGTAAATTAGACCATTATAAAATATCTATCAGATATTTAATGTTATTCTCACATCAAAACTTAATGAAAATAATTTTCATTTTTCATTGAGAATCGAAATTCACATATATTATTACTTTAATGAAATACCTGCGGATAAGATCTTTCTTGTTCTTAATAGCTTTGCGAAGTGGGTCTCGCATGCCTAACTGTACAAAGTCTTGCAATTCTGCATAAATATTTCGTCTGATAGCATCAGTAAACACAGTCTCCATACGAGCCATTAAGACTTGCAATCCTTTAATCATTGCTATTACTTCAATTAAAGCAAATTTCTCCTCTTCTGTATAGTTGTAACGAGTAGCCTGCAAAATATTATAAGTATCTATTAATCCAAGAAAACCCAAATATAGCATTAGCTATATATAAAATGTGCAATTAAAATTAAATTTAACATTTCTAATAGTAAAACGCCTTACTCAATCCATTAAAATTTTATGACAAATGGATAAATAATAAATATTGTAAGTAATATTGACCAGTTTCACAACATAGAAAACAATAAATTGATCCTTGTGAACAAAACCAAAAGGGTTAAACCCAAACACTGAATTTATAAAAAATCGGTTATTTTCATATGCATGACCATTAAGGAAGGGTAACATTGAATGCATGCATAAGTATACTAAAACACATACACACATACAATACAAGCAGAGAGAGGGAAAATTGAAAATAACTTTGAAGAGAGAGTTCAATAGTAGGCCTACATAAAAGAGTTCAGGTATAAACGGATAAGACGTGAAAGTTTGAAAGAAGAGACTCACAGTCTCCCGCCAACAAATAAATATAGTCAACTAAATCTACCTTAAATTACCATATTTCCGTGATGGTGATGATGATGAAGAAAGAAATGGGGAAAGTGAAACAGAAACTGGAAATTAATAAATTACTTAAAAACTGTATAAATGAATTGATTTAATATAAAATGTTAATATATATTTACTTGTTTTTTCCTGTTCATAAAATTTATATTATTAACTAGAGAGTAGTCTACATTTGGTTTACTAGAAAAAAGTGTTTTTAAAGGTTTTATTTATGCTTACTGAAAGGTAAGTGGATAAAATGCTTTAGTGGAATTTAGGTAGTATGTGATATTATATTTTGGAAACATATCTCCATTTTTTTTTCAAATTTTGCCCTAAAAAAAGGCAGATCTTATGGTCTAAAATATACGGTACTTATTTTACAATAGGAAAAATGGACATATTTGTCAATTACAAACCGAACCAAATTAAATATGACTAAGAGGGTACATACTCTTTCATACTCTTCAGCTTCTTGAGGGCATTCATTGTTTTGATGATGATCTGTTGGATGCAATAGCTTCCAAGAATATAGCTCAGTGACTACACTACTCCACTGTGACAACAGTTGCAGTCCTCGAAGTGCTAGATCAGCTGTTTCCTTGTTCTCAGCATCAGTTCTGGTTTCTTTGTAAGTTGTTGTTACCTAAATAGAATTGTAAAATTATTTTTTGCAAGTTTTTTTTTTTTAAACTGGTAACAGTCCAATATACAGGGTTTCTATAAAAAAAACTATGGAGTTTTGAGATTAGATATTTTTATTAAATCAACATCTTAGCTTAATATATACATGAATATAAATGTAATATTATCAAAAATGTTTTTAACGATTTCTTTAGTGTCACAGGACACACCCAAATGTAAGTCTACCTCTTGGTCCTGGCCAGTATGTCTGGGGTGACAGGTGTCACACACAAGGAGTATCCTTTGGCTGAGTTTAGATGGATCTATAGAAGAAATAGAAACCATGTTTCTGCCCAGTGACCATTTGAGCGTAATGGGTTAAAAAAACATATGTCAAAGCTTGATATGTTAGAATTATAAATATTACTCATACGTCTACACTATTTACAGTTCTTGAAGTACATCATTTGAAGTAGTTTTAACAAACAGAACTGACATTAAGGCCAAAGACTTTTTGGGGTAGAACAGCAAAAGCATAAGTTTTAAAAAGATTTTGTTCATGAAACAAAAAATTTATAAATACTAGATAAATTAGTATTATATTATTATACTTTTACACTATATATTCACTATTTACATTTCTATTACAACTTCAGTAGGAGAAATCCCTCTTGATAGAAGCTATAGCTCACAGAGTCAGCAGATGTGTGGAGTTAGTTTATATGGCTCACAAATCCCATAATCAATCTTCAAAATAGTCCTTTATATGCAAGACCTGTTTAATAGGGTCTGTTTATAAGGCAGTTCTAATGTACCTATAATTCGTTTTGAAGTTATAAGCCAAGAAAATATTTACACAGGAGTCTTATAGTTAATTAGAAGTAGTTTAGTACCATTGAGCAACAAAAAAGCCAACAAAATGTTTTCAAAATGGTTCCAGCTGTCTTTGATTTACCAATGTATGTATGACTTACTTATTTCATATATGCAAGCATTAGGTTTAAGACGGTGCTTGCCATTAATCACACATTGGAAAACCTGTGTACCTCATGTGCTAAGTTGAATTGTCCTTTAGCAAACAACTACATTTTTTCGTTAATGTTAGATGTTTTATAGTACATATACTTTCTCAAAATTATTATTTTAAATTTATTAGAGAACTCTTTTATCTGGTATCCAAAACTAATTTCAGTAATATCAATATAGGAATTCTTGTAAGGACTCATTTTGTTCGGTTTGATCTAAGCTTTCAATGGTGATGTCTGTTTCTATAAATTGTAGTACCAACCTGACCAATAACAGTTTTGCGGGCACATTTTTTTATACGTAATACATACATCCGAAAATTAGAGTTAATAATAGTTAGCAGTTAGTTTTCAACTCAAAGGCCGTTAAAAGTTTTATAGTGGTTTTTGAATGGGAATATTTCCCTAGTTATGTTTGCCTCAACTGTTATACTTGAGACCCTACAAAAATGTACTTTTGTTCCTAAGAACCTAATTTGATATTAATTATCGCCCTTTATGGCTTAAATAAAACCTAGTATTTATGGTACCTCCTTATATTCAGTCCCTTACTGAATATTTTTTAGATACCAAACTTTAAAAATAAAATGAATTGAAAAGCAAAAATATTTTTTTTTAATATTAGATCTAGACATTTTATTATAATTATAATTATTGAATTTGGTAGTCCATTACGTTCGGTGAAACCTATTAATCAGTTTTACATTAATTAATGACTATCTGAACTTTAAGTTTTTTAAATTTATAAAAACTTACTGAGACAGAACATTTTCAATCGCTCCGTGGCGATTCTGAACTCAGAATTTTACAATCACATAAAAGGAACAGGACACAAATACACAGACATTTACCATAACCTAGAAATGTTACACATCAACAAAAAAAGACCACATCTCAACACATTAGAACAATATGAAATTTGCAAACACACAAAAACACGAAGTTCAAACATATAACACGAACAAACCCAACACAAATCACACATACTCTTTGATACTATGAAAAACCTGCTATTAAAATCGTCACCGCTAAATCTAACAACTCCAAGCAGTAGACACTGATGAATAATAAATACACAAAAACCTCTTAACCACAAACTTTCTTCATTTTACCCTTATGTACATTTCAGTTACAAAGTAACCATCCTCAGAGGGATAACATACAAAGACTCTGATGAAGATCGCTACGGAGCAATTAAAAACGTTCTGTCTCAGTAAGTTTTTATAAATTTAAAAAATTTAAAGTTCGGATAGTCATAAATTAATGTAAGTAATTAATTATAATTAGTTTAAATGAAAATAATAATCAATAATAAATATATAATCATGATAATTCATGTGCAAATTTTGTTTAGGAGAATCAACAAAAAAAAGGTAGAATAAAACACATAAAATGTTAGATGGCATCAAGGGTTTGATGTAATGAACACAAGTCAAATACATCTGATTCATTTTAGATATAGTGCGGGGCAATAAAGAAATGAAGTGATAAGCAGTAGTTCCTCTCTTTGAGGAGGTTTTCCTATGACAACACACAGTCAACGTGTTAATAAAAATATCTGTAGATATTCTGTACATATTCAACTACCATAGGTTTTTTTATTATGGTGACTTGAGTTTATAAGATAAATGTTACTTAAGCAATAAAATTAAATGTACAATATACCAAAACTACCATAGGTTTTTTTTATTATGGTGACTTGAGTTTATAAGATAAATGTTACTTAAGCAATAAAATTAAATGTACAATATACCAAAACTACCATAGGTTTTTTTTATTATGGTGACTTGAGTTTATAAGATAAATGTTACTTAAGCAATAAAATTAAATGTACAATATACCAAAACTACCATAGGTTTTTTTATTATGGTGACTTGAGTTTATAAGATAAATGTTACTTAAGCAATAAAATTAAATGTACAATATACCAAAACTACCATAGGTTTTTTTTATTATGGTGACTTGAGTTTATAAGATAAATGTTACTTAAGTAATAAAATTAAATGTACAATATACCAAAACTACCATAGGTTTTTTTTATTATGGTGACTTGAGTTTATAAGATAAATGTTACTTAAGCAATAAAATTAAATGTACAATATACCAAAACTACCATAGGTTTTTTTTTATTATGGTGACTTGAGTTTATAAGATAAATGTTACTTAAGCAATAAAATTAAATGTACAATATACCAAAACTACCATAGGTTTTTTTTATTATGGTGACTTGAGTTTAAAAGATAAATGTTACTTAAGCAATAAAATTAAATGTAAAATATACCAAAACTACCATAGGTTTTTTTTATTATGGTGACTTGAGTTTATAAGATAAATGTTACTTAAGCAATAAAATTAAATGTACAATATACCAAAACTACCATAGGTTTTTTTTATTATGGTGACTTGAGTTTATAAGATAAATGTTACTTAAGCAATAAAATTAAATGTACAATATACCAAAACTACCATAGGTTTTTTTCATTATGGTAACTTGAGTTTATAAGATAAATGTTACTTAAGCAATAAAATTAAATGTACAATATACCAAAACTACCATAGGTTTTTTTTATTATGGTGACTTGAGTTTATAAGATAAATGTTACTTAAGCAATAAAATTAAATGTACAATATACCAAAACTACCATAGGTTTTTTTTATTATGGTGACTTGAGTTTATAAGATAAATGTTACTTAAGCAATAAAATTAAATGTACAATATACCAAAACTACCATAGGTTTTTTTTATTACGGTGACTTGAGTTTATAAGATAAATGTTACTTAAGCAATAAAATTAAATGTACAATATACCAAAACTACCATAGGTTTTTTTTATTATGGTGACTTGAGTTTATAAGATAAATGTTACTTAAGCAATAAAATTAAATGTAAAATATACCAAAACTACCATAGGTTTTTTTTATTATGGTGACTTGAGTTTATAAGATAAATGTTACTTAAGCAATAAAATTAAATGTAAAATATACCAAAACTACCATAGGCTTTTTTTTATTACGGTGACTTGAGTTTATAAGATAAATGTTACTTAAGCAATAAAATTAAATGTAAAATATACCAAAACTACCATAGGTTTTTTTTATTATGGTGACTTGAGTTTATAAGATAAATGTTACTTAAGCAATAAAATTAAATGTACAATATACCAAAACTACCATAGGTTTTTTTTATTATGGTGACTTGAGTTTATAAGATAAATGTTACTTAAGCAATAAAATTAAATGTACAATATACCAAAACTACCATAGGTTTTTTTCATTATGGTAACTTGAGTTTATAAGATAAATGTTACTTAAGCAATAAAATTAAATGTACAATATACCAAAATTACCATAGGTTTTTTTTATTATGGTGACTTGAGTTTATAAGATAAATGTTACTTAAGGAATAAAATTAAATGTACAATATACCACAACTATAATAGGTTTTTTTATTATGGTGACTTGAGTTTATAAGATAAATGTTACTTAAGCAATAAAATTAAATGTACAATATACCAAAACTACCATAGGTTTTTTTTATTATGGTGACTTGAGTTTATAAGATAAATGTTACTTAAGCAATAAAATTAAATGTACAATATACCAAAACTACCATAGGTTTTTTTTATTATGGTGACTTGAGTTTATAAGATAAATGTTACTTAAGCAATAAAATTAAATGTACAATATACCAAAACTACCATAGGTTTTTTTTATTATGGTGACTTGAGTTTATAAGATAAATGTTACTTAAGCAATAAAATTAAATGTACAATATACCAAAACTACCATAGGTTTTTTTTTATTATGGTGACTTGAGTTTATAAGATAAATGTTACTTAAGCAATAAAATTAAATGTACAATATACCAAAACTACCATAGGTTTTTTTTATTATGGTGACTTGAGTTTATAAGATAAATGTTACTTAAGCAATAAAATTAAATGTAAAATATACCAAAACTACCATAGGTTTTTTTATTATGGTGACTTGAGTTTATAAGATAAATGTTACTTAAGCAATAAAATTAAATGTACAATATACCAAAACTACCATAGGTTTTTTTTATTATGGTGACTTGAGTTTATAAGATAAATGTTACTTAAGCAATAAAATTAAATGTACAATATACCAAAACTACCATAGGTTTTTTTATTATGGTGACTTGAGTTTATAAGATAAATGTTACTTAAGCAATAAAATTAAATGTAAAATATACCAAAACTACCATAGGTTTTTTTATTATGGTGACTTGAGTTTATAAGATAAATGTTACTTAAGCAATAAAATTAAATGTACAATATACCAAAACTACCATAGGTTTTTTTTATTATGGTGACTTGAGTTTATAAGATAAATGTTACTTAAGCAATAAAATTAAATGTACAATATACCAAAACTACCATAGGTTTTTTTTATTATGGTGACTTGAGTTTATAAGATAAATGTTACTTAAGCAATAAAATTAAATGTACAATATACCAAAACTACCATAGGTTTTTTTTATTATGGTGACTTGAGTTTATAAGATAAATGTTACTTAAGCAATAAAATTAAATGTACAATATACCAAAACTACCATAGGTTTTTTTTATTATGGTGACTTGAGTTTATAAGATAAATGTTACTTAAGCAATACAATTAAATGTACAATATACCAAAACTACCATAGGTTTTTTTTATTATGGTGACTTGAGTTTATAAGATAAATGTTACTTAAGCAATAAAATTAAATGTACAATATACCAAAACTACCATAGGTTTTTTTTATTATGGTGACTTGAGTTTATAAGATAAATGTTACTTAAGCAATAAATTTAAATGTACAATATACCAAAACTACCATAGGTTTTTTTTTTATTATGGTGACTTGAGTTTATAAGATAAATGTTACTTAAGCAATAAAATTAAATGTACAATATACCAAAACTACCATAGGTTTTTTTTATTATGGTGACTTGAGTTTATAAGATAAATGTTACTTAAGCAATAAAATTAAATGTAAAATATACCAAAACTACCATAGGCTTTTTTTTATTACGGTGACTTGAGTTTATAAGATAAATGTTACTTAAGCAATAAAATTAAATGTAAAATATACCAAAACTACCATAGGTTTTTTTTATTATGGTGACTTGAGTTTATAAGATAAATGTTACTTAAGCAATAAAATTAAATGTACAATATACCAAAACTACCATAGGTTTTTTTTATAATGGTGACTTGAGTTTATAAGATAAATGTTACTTAAGCAATAAAATTAAATGTACAATATACCAAAACTACCATAGGTTTTTTTCATTATGGTAACTTGAGTTTATAAGATAAATGTTACTTAAGCAATAAAATTAAATGTACAATATACCAAAATTACCATAGGTTTTTTTTATTATGGTGACTTGAGTTTATAAGATAAATGTTACTTAAGGAATAAAATTAAATGTACAATATACCACAACTATAATAGGTTTTTTTATTATGGTGACTTGAGTTTATAAGATAAATGTTACTTAAGCAATAAAATTAAATGTACAATATACCAAAACTACCATAGGTTTTTTTTATTATGGTGACTTGAGTTTATAAGATAAATGTTACTTAAGCAATAAAATTAAATGTACAATATACCAAAACTACCATAGGTTTTTTTTATTATGGTGACTTGAGTTTATAAGATAAATGTTACTTAAGCAATAAAATTAAATGTACAATATACCAAAACTACCATAGGTTTTTTTTATTATGGTGACTTGAGTTTATAAGATAAATGTTACTTAAGCAATAAAATTAAATGTACAATATACCAAAACTACCATAGGTTTTTTTTTATTATGGTGACTTGAGTTTATAAGATAAATGTTACTTAAGCAATAAAATTAAATGTACAATATACCAAAACTACCATAGGTTTTTTTTATTATGGTGACTTGAGTTTATAAGATAAATGTTACTTAAGCAATAAAATTAAATGTAAAATATACCAAAACTACCATAGGTTTTTTTATTATGGTGACTTGAGTTTATAAGATAAATGTTACTTAAGCAATAAAATTAAATGTACAATATACCAAAACTACCATAGGTTTTTTTTTATTATGGTGACTTGAGTTTATAAGATAAATGTTACTTAAGCAATAAAATTAAATGTACAATATACCAAAACTACCATAGGTTTTTTTATTATGGTGACTTGAGTTTATAAGATAAATGTTACTTAAGCAATAAAATTAAATGTAAAATATACCAAAACTACCATAGGTTTTTTTATTATGGTGACTTGAGTTTATAAGATAAATGTTACTTAAGCAATAAAATTAAATGTACAATATACCAAAACTACCATAGGTTTTTTTTATTATGGTGACTTGAGTTTATAAGATAAATGTTACTTAAGCAATAAAATTAAATGTACAATATACCAAAACTACCATAGGTTTTTTTTATTATGGTGACTTGAGTTTATAAGATAAATGTTACTTAAGCAATAAAATTAAATGTACAATATACCAAAACTACCATAGGTTTTTTTTATTATGGTGACTTGAGTTTATAAGATAAATGTTACTTAAGCAATAAAATTAAATGTACAATATACCAAAACTACCATAGGTTTTTTTTATTATGGTGACTTGAGTTTATAAGATAAATGTTACTTAAGCAATAAAATTAAATGTACAATATACCAAAACTACCATAGGTTTTTTTTATTATGGTGACTTGAGTTTATAAGATAAATGTTACTTAAGCAATAAAATTAAATGTACAATATACCAAAACTACCATAGGTTTTTTTTATTATGGTGACTTGAGTTTATAAGATAAATGTTACTTAAGCAATAAATTTAAATGTACAATATACCAAAACTACCATAGGTTTTTTTTTTATTATGGTGACTTGAGTTTATAAGATAAATGTTACTTAAGCAATAAAATTAAATGTACAATATACCAAAACTACCATAGGTTTTTTTTATTATGGTGACTTAAGTTTATAAGATAAATGTTACTTAAGCAATAAAATTAAATGTACAATATACCAAAACTACCATAGGTTTTTTTTATTATGGTGACTTGAGTTTATAAGATAAATGTTACTTAAGCAATAAAATTAAATGTACAATATACCAAAACTACCATAGGTTTTTTTATTATGGCGACTTGAGTTTATAAGATAAATGTTACTTAAGCAATAAAATTAAATGTACAATATACCAAAACTACCATAGGTTTTTTTTATTATGGTGACTTGAGTTTATAAGATAAATGTTACTTAAGCAATAAAATTAAATGTACAATATACCAAAACTACCATAGGTTTTTTTTATTATGGTGACTTGAGTTTATAAGATAAATGTTACTTAAGCAATAAAATTAAATGTACAATATACCAAAACTACCATAGGTTTTTTTTTATTATGGTGACGAGTTTATAAGATAAATGTTACTTAAGCAATAAAATTAAATGTACAATATACCAAAACTACCATAGGTTTTTTTTTATTATGGTGACGAGTTTATAAGATAAATGTTACTTAAGCAATAAAATTAAATGTACAATATACCAAAACTACCATAGGTTTTTTTTTATTATGGTGACGAGTTTATAAGATAAATGTTACTTAAGCAATAAAATTAAATGTACAATATACCAAAACTACCATAGGTTTTTTTTTATTATGGTGACGAGTTTATAAGATAAATGTTACTTAAGCAATAAAATAAATGTACAATATACCAAAACTACCATAGGTTTTTTTTTTATTATGGTGACGAGTTTATAAGATAAATGTTACTTAAGCAATAAAATTAAATGTACAATATACCAAAACTACCATAGTTATTACTCTTGTTATGTGTTGAAAAAAACTCTTACTTTTTATTAGCCTCTGAATTAACAATTGCTGGTTCATTATGTCTTAGAACAAAGTATTCATATTATTATTAATGGTACGTAAAACAACAGGCAACAGATCCAGTTTACTGTCAAACTATATCTTACAGGACATTTTTTCTCATTCCAAAAACAATCGTAGTTGTAGATTTTCAAAAGTAATATTTTCTTAAAAATAATAACAGTACAAAAACTGTTACAGTGATGAACTCATTTCATAACTGTTAAAATCAGTATTTTGAACAGATATTTTAAATATAACTTATTTAATATATTAATTTTTAGGTTTTATTTCAGACAATAATGAACGTTGAAAATAGTGGTTAAATTTTTTCTTTATACAATTTTAAACTGATACTTTTCTTAACACAAAAGTTAATAAATGCTGTAAAATTAATTTAATTTTACAAACAAAATTAATTTAAAATTTTTTAAAACCTAACTTTTACTTTTTAAAGATAAAATATAGATTATCACAAAACAAAATTATGTTGTGTATGTGTTAGTATTCAAGGCTTTGGCTTGAAATAATTAATTAACAATTTCTTACCAAAGGAACAAAGTACTTTGGGGGTGAGCTGGTTGGTCCTCGACCTGCCCCTGGATAGCTGTGTATTTTGTGCGAAAAGAGCAATTGTCACAGTGAAGCAAACGCCAGCATTAGCTTTCCTCGAGAAAGCCCCACTAGGCCTCTCTATCTGTCCTTCTCAGGACATCAGTCGCTGGCTCAGCCCTCCACTGGACCATATTCATTCCGTATAGCAGAAATCAGGAGGTTGATAAAAATGATCAATTGTGACAGAAACAAAGTCTGCCTTCAATGGATCCCTGCCCATGTCGGCATTCCGGGCAACGAGGAAGCGGATGCAATAGCAAAACAAGCTTCTAGAATGAAGCCCACAAATAAGGAGCAGCACTCCCTACTGCACTGTAAAAACGCCGAGAAAAAGTACTTTAGAGACGCCTGGGCTGCCCGGTGGGAAGCTGAAGCGACTGGACGACACCTGTTCCATTTGCAAAACAAACTTGCGTCGGCCGACAATTACAGAAACATCAAACGTCAAGTCGCGACATTTGTGGCAAGAGCCAGGACGGGACATCTGGTCACGGAAGCTTATTTATACCGGTTTAACCTTGCTGAATCACCTTTGTGCGCTCTTTGTGATGAGGAGCAAGACGAAACTATCGAGCACATTCTTCGGGATTGCACTTACCCCATCCCGGCGAGGGACCACATGAGGGTTGAACTGGAGAAGTGGCAGTACTTCCTCCTGAACAGAGGGCTGTGGAGTTTGGCGTTCCGAATATATAGTGGACATCGGGCTATCGGCTACACCTAGAGCTGGACGCCTGGACTTCAGTACAAGTACAAAGTACTTTTGGTACAATTTTTTACTACAAATTATTAGTAGACTTTTTTTTACAACATATCATTCCATATTTTAAAAATATAACCATATTTATACTTAGTGTATACTGTATTTAGATGAACACAATGTTCACATATAAGAAAATAATATTTATAGAAAAAGTAAAAATAGGATTTAAAATAGTGTTAAAAAAAGCTCATTATACAAAAATATAGCATAATATCAATATTCACTTTTAATTTTTGCGTTGCTCAAAGTAAAAGACAATATTTTTATTTTTGTATAGGAAAAGGTTGTTAGTGCTTAAAGTTACGATAACAAATTAGAAGTGATAAAACTATGAATTCAGTAGCGATTTTACATTCTTAACAATACTGAAAAAAATATAAATGAGTACTTACCTCATTGCTGTAACGAGCCAGTTCACTGATATATTTAACATGGTCGTCCCTAATCTGTGGTAGGTGGACCATAAGATCAGCCTGGGGACTAATTGTGGCACTGTTTGACAGTGGCCACTTCCCTGGCTCAAAGTGTTTACTTCGCTTAATGTAATTGAAAGGAGCTATCTGCATATCTCCAAACAATGGTACTACTTCTAGATTCTACAAGATAGAAAAACACAAGTTTTTAAATTATTATTTGTTTTACTTATGACTATATACATTGTTATTATGTATAAATATACAAACAAGACATTATATATAAATATCTAGTATAATTAAGAAGACTGAAGCTTGCATTCTAAAACTTAATTAGAACAAATATCCCAATCCTTATTGCTTATATAAAAATATACTGTTTCTATTAAATTTTTCAGAAATATTTAAAATTATTGCTCATTTTAATGCTTTAACTGCTGTAAATAAAATGTGCTACTTACCATTAGCACGGAATTTGTGTATGAAATTAGTTTTAATTATTTTGAAAATTCTATTTAAATTTAAATTCTTACATACATGTAAACAAAAAAAATAAACATGAATATAAATGTAACCATTTTTAATTAAAACTATTTGTTTCAATAATTTATATATTTTTTAAAAATACACAACATACAAAATACACACAATTTTAAAAATATAAATAGATTTAAGTAATTTACACTAAAAACATAAAACATAATATTACTGTTTCACTAAAAATGAATTTCAAGTCTAAATGAAAGTAATGTAAACAATTTATCAAATAATGGAATAGTCACAATGTAACTCGCCCAATGTATTAGCAAATTTTAAATAAAACAAAAATTACAAAACAAACAAAACTTGAGGAAAGCAGCAATATATAAAATTAATTATGTAACTATAAATATATAACAGTAAGAAAACAACAATAAATAACAAAAAACAACAATAAATCTATAACAATAAAAAAAACTTATAATAAATATATAGAAATATTGAAAAAATAACAATAAAAAATATAAAACTATAAACGAGAAAATAACAACAACGAACAATGTAACAGAAAATAAATAATAACAATATTTAAAACATAATAGTTAACAACTTAACAATAAATAAATCTTAATTGCACAATAACAAGAACATACAATATATTAAACTTAAATAAATAATAAAAAATATTCGCGGATAATAATTTAAAAAAATATAAGTATAAATATAAAAGCATATATTTTAAATATTAAATTTTTAAAAATATGTTCAAGTGGTGCAAGAAAGCGATGACTTAGTCAATGGCCGAGGCATCGTCCCTTACCACCTTCAAACTGCCATTTAAATTAAAAAGGGCACAAATATTAGTAAAACACTCAATTAAAATATGTTTTATTGTGAAGATAACTCCGCAGTACTGGCAAATTGGTGGATCTTCGATACGCATCAAACATCCATGAGTCGCAAAAGAGTGGCCAATGAGAAGGTGTGTAACCACCACGTCCTCCCTAGGTTTTGAACGAATAGAAGACCTCCATGGACGGGCGGTATCTTTTATTTCCCTCAGCTTATTCTGAATCATGGTATACCGTCATTAGAAGCAACGAGCAATGAATGTTTTGCAAAACACACATAATCAGATGCCATAACTCAATGTGGGCACCAAACTTGTAGCATTCTTCGCCGCTTCATCCGCTTTTGTGTTTCCGAGTATTCCGCAATGTCCAGGAACCCAACAGAATGTTACCCATATACCCCCCAATTGAAGCTTTTGTACAGCACACAAAATGTCCCCAACTAAAGGGTTAACAGAGAAAACACCCTGAAGAGCACTTTTGGAATCAGAACACAAAAGATAGGGGGAAGATCGAGCTTAAATAACAGTTAAAGCTTTAAAAATGATAAATAGTTCTGCCATAAAAACACTACAAGCTGAGGGTAATCTGTAAATGTAAATACGCCCAGACGCATAAAACGCACACCCAACGCCACTGTCCAGTTTAGACCCATCCGTGAAAATAACCTCACTATACTGGTGGGATCTGTAGATTGGCAAAATTCCTGATGGTACACCACATTAGGAGTATTGCTTTTGATAACACTGGACAATGAAAAATCGAAGCATGGTGTTTTATTATCCACGGAGGCAGATTTCACATCAATTGTTCAAAGGTAATAGGAAGTTCTAACTCAAGGTTATTAATTATACGCGACGTCCTAATACCGAACGTAGCAGTCGAACGATCGCGCTCATTATAACATGGTTGGTAGCTGTTATTAAACACTACATTAAATGCCAAATATTTAGGTTTACTTCGAAGACCAGATATGTAAGGTATTTGTAGCATCTGACGTCGTGTTGAAAGGGCAGGTTCCCCAGCCTCGACAAGCAGACTAGGGATTGTGCTAGTTCTAAACGCACCAGAACAAGCCTAAGTCTAGAGGGGTGGATGGCATCAAGATTTTTAGAACTGTAAGTTGTGCGGATAAATAGGCTTGACAGCCATAATCTATGCTCGATCTAACGACCGCGCGATAAAAGCGAAGCATACAAGTTCTGTCTGCTCCAAAATTCGTACCACTAAGAAATCTTAACATATCCAATTTCTTGCTGCATCTCACCTTCAAATCACGAACATGTGGGATCTATGAGACTCTTTTATCAAATAAAAGACCTAAAAACCGAATACTATCCTTGGTTTGAAGTAGAATCCCATCAAGATAAAGGTTCGGCTCCTGGTGTTGCCTACAACAACTAAATGCTACACATTGGGTCTTCGCAGCAGAGAATTTAAAACCTGTAGTTCTTGACCATTCCTCTCATCTCTTTATCGCTAACTTCAAAGATATTTCCGCAGTTGCCATAATACGAGCAGGCACATATATACAAAAGTCATCTGCAAAGAGTGAACAGTGTACCGGAGATCGTATATTACTCATGATACTATTTATGGCAATGGCAAATAGCGTGACGCTCAGCACGCTACCCTGCGGTACCCCATTCTCCTGTTTATAACTGTTTAAATATGTGCCTCCTAGACGAACGCAGAAAGATTTATTTGATAGAAAGTTAGCGATGAATGCTAGGATATTTCCTTGTATACCTCATGATTTTAAAGTATTAAGAATTCCTCCTTTCCATGCCATATCGTATGCCTTCTCAAGGTCAAAGAAAACAGCAACGAGTGTTTGATGCAAGAGAAAGGCATCTTGAATAGCGGATTCTAACAAAAGCATTTGGTCAACTGATGAGCGTCCTAGTCTGAAACCACACTGTTTGTTGCTAAGAAGTTCGTTGGTTTCTAGGTACTAGACAAGACGGCGGTTGACCATCTTCTCCAGTAGCTTGCACAAGACGCTTGATAGATATAGGCCTGCAACTACTGGGATTGGTTTTTGTCTTTACCTGGCTTTAAAAGAGGAATTACAGTCGCTTCTAACCATGCATCTGGGAAAGACCGCTCCTTGAATAAACGATTATATATTCGAAGGAGGACAAGTTTCGCCGATGATGGTAGATGTTTCAGCACAGAGTATAAAATGAAATCAGGAACTGGTGCAGAATTCTTCATTGACACAAGAGCTGACTCCAATTCAACTATAGAGAAAGGAGTGTTCAAAGGAGAGTCTCCAGACAACCCAACAGTAAACGGTATTGCCTTTTCCTTCAGTTTATTCTTCTGGAATATTCTATTGTAGGCTGTAATAGCAGAAAAGTTAGAAAATGATGTTCCCAGTACATCTGCAATATTACCACTGTTTTTGATCAATCTTCCATCCAGATGCTTTAGCCCAATGGCTGGCAACGGAATGGAAGTGCCACAAACTGATCTTAATTTCCTCCACACTGTAGAGGACGGGGTTGTTCGGCTAATCATGCTAATGTACTGGTCCCAAGAGTTCTTCCTACTCAGCCTAAATATCCTCTGTACTTTCGCACGGAGTATTTTATATTCCTGAAGGTGGTCATTTGTTGGGTTTCCCTTAAATCTCTTTAGCGCTCTTCGTCGTAAACGAAGGATTTCTGTGCATTCATCGTTCCACCACGGCATGATTGCTTGGCACGAAAATTAAAAATTGCTTTTTCGTAAAATTTTCAATTGTTTCATCAATAGGTGTCATATAATCCATGTCAAGTGATACAAGGTAATTCGAGTAGGCGTCCCAGTTGGCTTTTTGCAAAATCCAATGGGATGTCGAGCACACCAGGGTTGGGAATCACATAAATTGATCTTAATAGGCACATGGTCGCTTCCACACAAATCATCGAGCACCGACCATGTGCATTTAGTAGCTAAATGAGGGCTGCAGATCGATAGGTCAACAGCTGTCCATCCACCAGTAGATGGTGCTAATTGAGTAGGCAAACTCATTTAGCAGACATAAGTCCAGTTCCATTCTTACAATCTCCACAAGTTCACCTCGAGAGTTGCTAGTCAGAGATCCCTAAGACAAATGGTGGGCATTGAAATCTCCTACAAATAAGAACGGAGTCGGTAACTGGCTTATCAGATTTACTAAGTCACTGTGTTGCAGATTTTCTTGTGGTGGCAAGTACACACAACACACAGTGATTTTATACGGAACAGCTGTTTGAACGGCTACTGCTTGTAAAGGAGTTAAGTTTAGAGAAACAGCGTCGATACAGTCACGGACTAGGATAGCTATGCCACCTCTACCTCAATCTTCTGTAACGAAGTCCGATCTAAAAACTGAATACTCCCTTAGATGAAAATTATGTGATTCGTGGAGATGTGTCTCCTGTAAACATACTAGCATTGGATACACATCTCGCACAATCTACCCGTTCAGGGATGGAATTGGAGGAAGATTTTGATTTAGGAGGGCTGGTTTTAGCATTCCCCCTTTGGCAACGGTTTTTTTATTGTTCGATGCTGACGGTGGCGATGTGGTCCGATGTACCATTGGTCTAGGTGTCTCGTTTCTTTTTAATGTCTTGGAGACAGAAAGTTTATTACCTGTTGGTAATGTCTTCTCCACAGAAACACAAGGCTCACTTAACAATTTATTTCTTGCTCCAATCCCCCCAGGAGGCTGTCAGAGTAGCAGCATAAGTTTTACCGTCAGTGGCTGAATAGATCTATAATTTTTCTTCGCCTCTGAAAACAATATCTTTTCTTGAGCCATGATGCCTAGGATAGCTTTCCCTTTTTTTAAGTTAGGGCAGTTGGATGATCACGCTGGATATCACCACCACAGTTGGCGCACTTTGGAGCATTAACGCAGTTATTATCATCATTGCCTTCAGTTCTACATTTACAGCATACGATCTGCTTCGAACAGGTCGAACTGATATGACCGAAATGCTAACACTTGAAGCAGCGCCTAGGATTAGCCACATATGGTCTCGCGGAGAGCCTTTGGTATCCTACATGTAAGTATTCGGGTATCTCTGGTTTCCCAAAGGTGACAATAAAAGAGGCTGTTGCTACTTTCTCACCTTTGTCCATTTTCATTATAGCCCCAACATCCGTAACTGATTGAGCCGACAGTTCAGACTTAATTTCATCAATTGGGATGTACATTAAATCCCTACATGTGATGACCCCCTTTGAGTAATTCAAGGATCTGTGGAGAGTCACAGATACCTTGACCATATCAAAAAGGAGGTCAATTTTAAAAGCGAACCCGTTTGAACAAGTAATGTCCCATTTCTTAATTTTTTTACAGACGAAACTGGACCTCCTGCACAGGCAGTAATCGCCTTGTTGATAAGAAAAGGTGAAACTTTTGAAAGATCTGTCATCTCTTCATCACTAGAAGATGTTAAATACTTTAACGAAGGCAATACTGGTTCACCATCAACCTCTTATTCACATCTATATTACTAGGCTCGTCAGGTGAATCCTGATGTGACCTCTTTAAACTCGAAACATTGGACGGGTTATTGGAACCCATAAATTGTATAAAGCCAGCCATCGTGTCAGGCGTTATGGCCGAGACTATAGGAACGGGTACACCTTTGGATCACATAAAGATCATTTCCAATCCCCAGAACTCTAAGGCCTATAGTTTTTCTCCTTAGCTCCACTGGATGGGCATCAGTCTAGAACTCGTAATACTGTGCACAGGCTCAGACACCTGTGCACCGCGGACACTCCCTGACCAAAGACCGAAGCGGCTAGTAGACCAGAAACCGCGCTTACGTCTTCGGCAGAGCAAACTCACATCAGCTTCCCAGACCAGAGTTTGTCAAGCTCTGGACTTTTCAGCAATTCCAACGCGCAACGGTTCTGACCAGTGAAAAATCCCCAAGTGAAGGTATAAGTGTTAAATGTTTAGAGATTGTGTTGAATATGTGGTGTCTGTAGAAAGTGTATTAGTGTGTAATAATAAAGGTTGTGTTGTTAGTAGTGTATATGTTTGGCTGGGGTACCACGAGGGACGCCAAACCCCTCTTGGTAGGTGCCCTGTGGGGCAATAGGATAAAGAGTTAAAACCTGTAAATAAAAGATATCGTATCATATGTTTTTATAATACAATAGCCAGCTGATATATATATATGTGTCGAAATAAAAAGAATTAACTTTGTAGAATAAATTTGAGCATAACTTTATACAAATACAGTCTGACCTCGATAACTTCAACCTCAAAAATTTTAATACTTAGTAACCAAATACAAATTTGCAATCCTATATTATAACATTAAAAAAGACAATGTAATTGAAGAGATAATGACTCAAACAGCTAGAAAAAACAAGAAAAATTGAAGATGAAGAAGAACCAAAATGAATTAAAGCACAATTAGTTTTATTACTAATTAGTTAATAATGTTTCATTAATTTCTAAAGAGTTTGATACCCTTTGATAAAATCTAATCTGTTATAGTAGCAGATAAATGAGGAAATCTTACAAACTATAACTTAGAACTAAACAAACAATCAAAAAGCGCTAATACTGTTCCTCCAGTCTAAGCTAACAAGAATGATAATTGTGTAGAAGGGAAGCAACTGTATTATCCCATAACAAACCTTCATATAAACTGAGGACTTTGAATCTGTTAACTTTGAAACTAGTGATTGAAGAAAATCTCTTTCAATATTCACAGGCGAATTTTATCCTTTTTTTTAATGGCATAATTATTCAAAACAATAATGAATTACTTTAATTTATTAAGTCATTTGAACCAATAGTTTAACTACCCACTTTAATTTTAAAATTAGACAGTTTAGAGGTGTGACATAGAATATATTTCTAAAGAAATCATGATTATTAGATCATCTAAACTACAATAAAAGAGCAGACATAATGAACTAGAATAGTCTAGAAAAGGCAGGTTGGATTTGATTCCCCATTTTGTAAAAGTATTTATAAACTGAAGTTAGCTTGAAATTGTATATATAATTAATAGGTCCTACAAATATTTTATTCAATAGTTTTATAAATATTTAATTAAGAAGTAACTTAGGGATTTTTAGATGGAAGAAAACTTAAAATTAAATTAACTTTAATTACAATTAGTTTAACAGAAAAAATTAAACAGTAGACTTACTTTAAATATTCTATCAATCTTACTCAAATTGAGTTTTTTCTTCTGATCCAATTTGTTAATATTACACAATTCATTATCCATCAGAAATAGGCCAAAACCCATTACCTGCAAATGAAAAATGTATATACTATCTGCTTCTAAGGAAGATTTTTATATTTGCCTTTATAGTTAATGTCACTGATAGACATAACAAAAAAAGTATGTTATCTCCTGTTTATACGTTTAATTTTCACTAATTTACAAAATATGTTTGTAATACACCTTTTAGATTAGATTTGTATGATATTCAGATAAGTAGTAGATTAAATTTAACATACTTTAGTCTTATGTCATTATGATTTTCCCGTTAAAGATATAGGAACAAATAATTAATATAGAATTATAGTGAAAAATTAAGACCTCAGCATTATTATCATGTGTTTAAAACACTAATGTTGAAGTAAAACTAATAGATAAATAGTATTTCTTGTTATATACTATAATCTATTCTATAAGGACTAATATTAAAATGTTTAGCAATATTGGATTTTTAACTTTAATTTTCCTATATATCCTTATTTAACTGTTCAGAGCTCCCTACTACAGAAAAAAGAAAAGGCTTCTATTCCCTAAGCACCACTCTATGGCGCTTTCATTATATAAGGATAGGTTTAAGTGTTCTCCAGTAAAACTCAAATTATATGAACCGATTAAAGATTTTCAGAAAAAAAGGAATGAACGGGATTTCCAAAATAATGATTCTTCTCTGCATGTGCTGTTGGCCTTTCCTCACAAAGTTAGTGTATTCGCAGCGCAACCATTATTTGGATGCTGAGTCAACGCATCAATGAAGTCTCTGTATAGTTAGCTGTCACCCCGGTACTCTTTCTCATAGGTCTGTTTTTTGTTTGTGAGAGCGTTTTGTCATTTGCCATAGCTTCTAGTAGAAAACGAATTGTTTTATTGTTAGCAAATAAGCTAATTATAGATAAAGGATTTACGGGTAAACAGTTGACCGAGATGTATGGTGTTGGACAATCAATTAATGCAAACATTAAAAGGAGCTAGCCTTTTTTAGAATTAGAAGATGCTGTCTTCAAGTAGTTTTTGCAACAGCATTCTATGGGAAACCCAATTTTGGGTCCGATGTGAAAAAGCTAAGGATCATAGATTCTTCAAGAAAAAGCTTAGAAAAAATATAAAACTATGAAAAAAAGTTCTTTCTCCGATTTGCAAATTTTATACAGCAATTACTTAAATTTCACCTTTTTTCAAAAACATCCAATTATTCGGATTTTTGTATAACTGGCTAGGGCTCAGCCCCCATTGATACAGATATTTCAGTTCTACAAAACATTAGTTTTTTTATACAGACTAATGACAGATCACAGACAATTTTGCTTTTTTAAACACTCAACGTTTCTAATTTCTTTGCGAAAGTGCTTTTCAAGAGCACAGTTTTAATTAAACAATTATACAACATAACTTACGACTTATAAAATACATAACATTGTATAAAACATAATACAAATCAACAAATTACAAAACTCTTAATAAATATCCATTTACAAGTCAAAATGTTTTCTATTACAAATAAAAATTAGCCTATGTCATTAGCTTATATAAAAGAATTAATAGTTATTAGCAGATATTAAATAAAAATATCAGAAAAAAAACATTAGTTTGTTAAATATTTTAAAAAGATAATGTTATCACGAGTTTTTTTATTGAGTAAAGGGCAGATAAAGAAATTTACTTAATGTTAGACTTGTTTTGCTTTACATTACCCAGATAAAACGATTTTTCCATTTATCGGGCAGTTAGTTTCAGTTAGAATATAATAGCTGCCTTTGTCAGTCACATCTGGGGTATTACCTTAAACATAACTTACTAGCTCCTTTTCTCAAAACTATATATAAGAAATTTAACCAATCTGGTCAAATTTATCAGACCACGAATATTTATTTAATAAAGATTAGAGATGTTGTAGTAAAACTAATGCACAGCACAATGCATCATCAAAGATAACTAAAATACATTTTAAAAATATACCAGAGTTTGTACAATTCTCCTGAAATATCAATATCTATGGCACATTAATAACTAAAAGTTTAACTTTTATTTTAACTTGAAATTTGTATTTAACTTAACCATTCTGTCACCTTAACCAACATATGTTTCTCAGCTGGTGTTAGATACATTTTTGTTTCAAACATATAAACAGATAGATTGACCACATCGGAAAGCAAATCTTCATAGCCAGGTACTTTTTCAAGATTTTCTTTGACGGTGTCCCTGATTTTATTCTGTGTTGCAAGAAACATGGATAGGTTTTGAGACTCTTGTAGAGTGTGGGAGTCAGCCATTACTTTTAAAAATTGAGCAGCTCTGAAACACAAAAGCAATTAGTTCTTAACACTAATATATAAATAATTATCCACATAGAAAATTTAATACTTGTAATACTCCTGGAAGTTCTCAACTATAAAATCACATTTAAAATTTAACTAAGACCAATATAAATATACACGATTAAAGAGATCGAAGATAATAAAGGTAAGATGTTGCAAATATACGTGGAATAAACATGTCATGAAATAAAATAAATACAGCAACAAACAAAAACAAAATATAAGAAGACAGTTTTTTAAAAAAATGGAAAGAAAAGTGAAGAATTAGGAAATACAAAATATAGTATATTATTGTGCCAAAAAATAATATTATTTAATACTTCTTTAATAAAAAACATAAAAAATATATTCAAAAGATTAAAATATGTGTATATGAAACTTAAAGGTAAAAAACTTCCATTGCCTGGTATATAGCAAGATACACGTATAAAATAGTGAAGTTTTAAGAATATCTATATAGCCACTGAATTGTATTTGGTTTTATTCATTACAATTAACACTTTTGTAATAGATAAATCTAGTTTACTCCTAGTAAATAACTTATAATTTTTACAAAATTTACTATCCAATCAAAATGTTACCAAACAACCAATTAAATATTAGCAGGTTTATAAAACTACATTAAAAATTACAACTGATAAAATATATAATTTTCAAGCACAATACTAATCAAAATCGGTCTCAATTTTGGATAAGTGTATAACAACAATATTCACTTTCAACTCTTAACGCATTGCAAGTGGCATTGATAAAAAGTATTCTATCTCCAGTAGCTGCATTATAATACTTATCAATTAAACTATTGTTATGAATGATATTCCAAATAATGATGAATAAACAAGGTTTCTATCCCTTATCTGCCTTTGATGACATTATACATGCATCGGATCTGAGATGTCAGCATCTGGTGCTGTACTGTTTATCAGAACCAAGGGATTACTACTTTGGGAAAATCACATTTACAAGGAATCGGATGTCTGTTTATATCATAAATATTGTTGTATCAGACAGAATATGTTTACACTTTAAGTCTATATATACAATATTTACAAACCAACCTTATTCACTTGTGATACATTTGCAGGTTTATTGTGATAAATCTCATAACACTTTTTACAATAATCAACTTTTTATGTGGGCTAGCTAAATACCTGATTGTGGTTCATGTTGTTTTACATTTGCATACAAAGGGTACATGGATCAGGACCAATGCATATGCTCTTTGCTCTAAAACATCATGTATTGGATCTGATATGTTTATACGGAGTGTAATGAAATTGCTTTAACATAGAATTATATTCAAAGATCTCTTTTAATAACCTATTTTAGAGACATCTAAAATTATTTTCATTAGTCATAAACAATCCGAAGAAAGATTGCTCCAGATTTAAAAGCTACAAAAATCTTTGTATGTAGAGGTTCAACATTGCCAAAAATGAAAGAGTGCTGAACAGAATCTATTATTTACAATAATTACCTTCTGTATGTTGAATAATCATTCTTCACACTTGATTTCATATTCTTCAGTTCATCAAGTACAGCAAACATGTTAATAAACTTTCCTAATGTGAGAAGATAAGCTTCTGATACAAAATCTTTCCTCTTTTCTGTGTGACATAGTCGTTTTACTTCTCCTGAGAATCGCTCTATTGCTTTACGCTGAAACCATTCAAACCAATGTTAATGTTCTATAAAAAACTATAGTATATTTTTGATTCAATGTAACATCTTTTGGATGATTAATAAAATCAGACACATTCTGCATTAAATTCTAAAACATTCATGTGAATAATCTATATAATTTTAAAATTAACCTATCCAAATTAAATAAACACTGAAATTAACATTGTGACCCACAAAGCACTAGACAAAGAATATTACAAAAAACAAACACTCTGAGATCCTTAAGCAAGAAGTTCCAAAAAATAATAAACTTAATGCTAACTCTAGACAAATTTAGACAGCTTTTTGAATTTGAAGAATAAAAAGGTAGAAGCATATATATATATATATATATATATATATATATATATATATATATATAAATTTTTTAAATGCACAACACCTACCTGAAAGTACATAAAATTGAGGAGTTTGTTTACTTCTGGAGCAAGAACTTCAACTGTTTTCTCATAAATTTCAACTCTGTTTGGTTGCTCATTGGACTTAGGCTGAGGAATAGCTCGTGAACAGCAACGCCAAGTATATAGCATTACAGCATGTTCCTGCCCTTCCTCTAACAGCTCATTCTGTAAAATATGTTGACTCCAGATAATTTTAAATATTTACACCAAATATTAACAATTTTTAAATTTAAAATATAGGTTAATACTTCAGTACATCTTTTTTTCAGATCTAAAGCATACGTTTTTTATAATTTGAATACCTAGAAATATTCACAGTTAAATTCAAAATATTTAACAGTATACATTTTAAATTTAGATGTAATCAAGTTTTCTGTGATATTGATAGCTACAATACTTTCTTTCAAGGAAAATACTGTTGATAAATGAGCCAAGACAAATTTATTTTAATTATAGTAACATTTCGGCATATTGTTTTTTTTTTGCCATTATCGAGCCTGGAACTGTTTTCAGGCTAAGGAATATTTTCTTTACTAAGGAGAAGTTAGTAAAGCAATCGCTCAACAGAATTTCTTGGTGAAGTGTAGGATATATGACATTTTATCTTCTCACATTGCACATTTGATTGTTAAATGTAAAGATTTTGTTTTTTATAGCAAACAGTTTGTCTTGATAAGGGCAACAAAAAAGTTGCCGAAACGATGCCATAATTAAGATAAATATTTATTGATTCGTTCATCAACCATATTTTCCTTCATGAAACATTCACATGAGATCCTAAATAAACAAGCATATTAGTAATCTCTTTTTAGATTTTTTTAAAAAGTAATATTCAAATTTTTATAGCAATAATTGTAGATGTATTTGACTAAATGTTACACTAACAACAGGAAAATCAACAAATGTCTCAACCAAATTAAATGGTGATTTATGACAGGACCATGCTTTACAAAAATGTTCTGATTGAACAACAAAAAGTAATTAGAATAACAATGTGATACAAATTCTTTTTCATACTGCCAGAAATTCCGACACTGATTAACATCTTCATAATAGGAGAACTCTATATACCTTCACCTTGTATAAAAAAATTAAATACTGGACCGCCTGAACAAAGTGTTCCTGGAATTCATTAGATACCTGATATATACTGCTAAGGAAAGTATATTTAACTTATTTAAGCCTATAAACCTCTTATAGCAGAGATAGATACTGCACTAGTAGAAGAAGACTGACATCGTTTAAATTTTAAAAAAAGAAACCGACAAAATAACCTCAGCAGCTGCAGCCTAATATTAATCAGCTCAGTTTCCAAAATGACAGTAAATATGGTCTAACTCAGCTTACATGTTTTGGAGCCATACACAACAATTAGAGATAGGGAGATAGATTTTCTGCACCACTGATCAACAATGAAATAAATAGTCAAATTTACACTAGTGGTTTAAATCACCTTGAAATCAACTTATTACAGAGTCTAGATACGTTTACTCTCATGCCAGTTGAAGAAACACATATATTGCCAAAATGCAATATATTCAAGTGGATATGACATGTATTGTAGCAACGTTTCATTCAAAAAATTGTGATTGGAATGTCTTGGTACAAACACAACTGAAAAAAGTTCTACCCTACAGAGTTTTCTTCAGTCATAATAGATGACAATGCCATATGCTGCCAATTGTGCAGGTCTGCTTAAATGGCTCACTGGGAGAAAATAAAGTTGTAACCATGAAGACCTGACTATGGTATACAAAACCAATATGAGATCGGTCATGGGCTACACATATGAAGAACTCTCCTTCCAGAAAACCATAACCTTGAGAAGCTTGACATTATTCGAAACAATGATTTGCAACTCATAACTGGAAGAGTTTTTTTTAAACTTCAATAATAGCTATGGTGATACAAACTAAGAAGTACTTGAAATCTGAATGCTTACATGATTAAACTCAGGAACAGGGCAGAATATTATATAGAGCATAAATACTGGGATAGTCACAGGCAGCAAGTATGGCACTAAAGACTGATAGAATTCCTGTACAACATATTGAATAATTGCAATCTAAATGCAGCATAGTCATGGATCCACTAAGGCATCTCCTACTCTAATTAAGTTTCTCAAGCAGCTCTGGTGAAGTACTTTTAAGGCGTATGGCCCAAATATTTGACAACCTCAGAGAAACTAAAAGGAATCATACCATACACTGAGGAATCAAACTCAACACATTCAGAACAGGAGCAGGAGTATACTATAAAATATTTTAATGTAGTACTACAGTTAGGCTGCGGACATACAGAAGGCAACTGGTGATCGCAACACAATGTAAACTTGAGTTGTTATTAGTAAAGTTGCTAGTCGGTTTACATGATTGTTCATATAAAGTTGCTAGTTTAGTTGTCAGTTATGTCATCGTCAGATGGCATCCTTGTCTATATTTTAAGAAAGATAGAGAAATAAATTTCAGCTGGAGAAAGATTTACAATAACACTCGGCTAAAGTTATTGCTCATTTATGTATTTCGTTTAATGTATAACTAAATTTAACGTTACATTACAGTGAAATAATATTTAGTTTTAAAAAAATGAACTTTTATAGTTCAAGTGCCGATTTTATATATTTTGACAAAATTGTTGATAATCATTTATATTATCTTGGAGTTGTTGAATACAAAAATCATGACCAGAACCAGAAATATTTTGTTTTTCTGACATACTAAACCAGTATAATAAACGACTATTCAAAGAAACAGAAACTCAAAATATACAAATAAAAATAATAATTATTAAACTACGAGAGCAATCTTGAGGAACGCATACACAACACAACAAATACGACTGGCAACTGAGAAACTGAGCAATGAGTTTACAGCATGATGTGACCGGAGAACTCTAGTTTCTGTATCACTCACTAGTCGTGTTGCCATCAACTCTATATGCTGTGATAAAACAACTCATTTGCATTGTATTGCCGTCACCAGTTGCCTTCTGTATATCTTAGAGTTTACGGCAACAACTCTGACAATAAAATTAAGGCTATGAAAGTAAGAGCTGAGGAAATTATAAACCTGAAGAGTCAATCCAGTAGTTTTTCCTCTTTGATTTACAAGCAGCTATTATAACCTCATTACAACTAACTGCATCAGGATCCTACCTGGACACTATGCCTGGACCACAATAACAGGAGGATTGTTCACATTCAGTGCATCTTGATTCATGTGAATGCACACATGGGAATGCACCTCCTGATGAGCTAAAAAAACAAAAGGTAACCTTCCTATGGCAGCCAGAGTCTACATTCCTAACATCAGCATATCATAAGACCAGAAATCCCATGAAGAAATATGTATTGGAAAATAAAATATATTTACAAAAGCCTAATCTTAAACAATTTTCCAGCTGCCTTGGTGAAACTCCGGATACAAATGAACCATGGCTGCCTATAATATTAATATGAAATTTTATGTTTGAAGTTATAATCTAATTACTACTATAACTTACACCTTGTATTATTTATTAAAATAAACATTTACCATTCAGATATACCATATGATTTGCAAAATAATTTAAAAAAATACATACCAAACTAGCATGTACCGTCGCTTCTTCAATATATTTCGCAATTCCAGTGACAAATCCATTTCTGTCTTCAAAGTTTGTATCAAAGTTAGCTTGATAGACTACAGAACAAGGCTGAGCTTCAATACATGGTTGCTCATCTGGAAGTGTTAACTCGTCTAACACATCAACATTAGACAAAGCATCGGATAATGTAACTTTTTCTGTAGCCATTATTTTTTTTTCTGTAATAAATTCAGTAGCAACAACATTTGTAAAACTGTTTTGTATAAATTATTAGAAAGGTCTCATGAAATTTGTTTCCAAATTTTTAAAATTGTTAACAGTTTTCTAACCCCTTGCTTTTTCATTATAAGTAAATAAAGACAAGGATTTCTTCACAAACACTAACAGGGAAGAATGTTATTTTTTAGTTCATTTTAGCGTTTTTATAAAATTACTAACTATTTTTAAAATTTACATTGTAATAACTAAAAGTACTAAGTGATTGAGATCTATTGAAACCACACATTGCTAAGAAATTTTAATGAATTACCACAGCAATTCATTAAATTTAATGAATAATACAGTGGAGATAACATTTTATGTATTATAAAAGTTTTAAAAAAATTAGAATCTCCACTGTTAACTAATATTTACAAGAAACAATGAAAAATAAAACAAAATCTGACTTCCATTAGTAAGAATAACTATTCAAACATAATTTTGTAATGCCTTTATATTTTTTCTCCATCTGTTAAATATTAGTTTATGACTATCCGAACTTTAAATTTTGTAAATTTGTGAAAACTTACTGAGACAGAATGTTTTTGATTGCTATGTGGCGATCTTCATCAGTGTCTTCTGCTTGGAGATGCCGGGACAAGCGGTGACGGTTTTAAAGGCAGGTTTTCGATAGTGTCAAAGAGTATGTGTGATTTGTATTATGTTTGTTTGTTTAATATGTTTGTACTTTGTGTTTTTGTGTGTTTGTAAATTTCATATTGTTCTAGTGTGTTGAGATGTGGTCTTTTTTTGTTGATGTGTAGGATTTCTAGGTTATGGTAAATGTCTGTGTATTTGTGTCCTGTTCCTTTTATGTGATTGTAAAATGCTAAGTTGGTGTTATGTTAGTGTTCCTCGACTCTTTGTTTAAAGCTGCAACCTGTTTGTCAGATGTAGAATTTGTTAAATTTGTTTCATTTTTAATTATATAAATGTTATTGGTACTAAATTTATTATTTATGTTTTTTAAAAGTTATGCCAAAACACTTAAACATTCACACTTGCCCATAGTATCATTTATTATTTTATTAAATTCGTTCTATTAGCTCAGACTCTCCAGATATACGAGGTCTGTTCAAAAAATACATGGAATGTTTGAATTTCGCAGCTCTAGTTAGTTTCAGGAGAATCCGCTTGGTGTCACTAGGTTTTTATAAATCAGCTGATTAAAACACGGTATTTCAGTCGCAGATATCTTCATTTGTTGATGAGTTACACTCAGTTTAGTAAAGAGTGTTTTTTTGTTTGTCGGATTTTAAAATGGACAGCCTGAAGGAGCAACGAATTGCTGTGAAATTTTGTGTAAAACTAGGGAAATCTGCAACAGAAACATTTGCCATGCTACGGAGATGCTGCTATGAAGCGTACTGCATGTTTCAAGTGGCATGAACGTTTCAAGGGTGGCCGACAGTTGATTGATGACGATGAGCGTCCTGGACGTCCTTCAACGTCAACTGATGACCCACACGTTTACAAAATCAACACCCTGGTGTGCGAAAATCGACGTCTGACCATTAGGGAGCTTTCTGAAGAGTGTGGGATATCAATTGGATCTTGTTACAAGATATTAACCGAAAAATTGAAGATGCACCGTCAGGGAAACCCCCTGACAGACTTATATAAACTATAATCATTCATATGCTCATGGAAACAATATATATATATTGTAACATTTTGAAGTAGTATATATATAAAAGGCACTTACAAAATAAGATAAATATATATAAATAAATTCAGTATGTAAAAAAATTACTAAAATATACCAGTAACGAAATGTAAACATAACCTAATTTCACTTGTGTAGAAAATGCACGTGGCCACATTTTAGATCTAATCACAAGATTTTATATAAAAAGAAAAAAAAACACACAAATCACTATTTATAAGAAAATGTATTAGAAGTAATTAATAGATAACAATTTGAATAGAACAATAGAACGATATAAATACACTTAAAACTTTCAAACGGCAAGCTAGTGAAATGTTCTGAAGTAAACAAGATGGGAGAACGAATTTGTGGAGTTGCGTGCGCATTGACCGGCAAAAGATATTCGTTTTAAATATTTCTCGTGGAGATATAATCTAAAACAGTTTGGGAAATAAGATTTAAATGCAATTGTTTTGCAAAGAAATTTAAGTGCAGTTGTTAAGAAGAAGAAGTGTATCAGAGGCGGTGAACATGACATCCGTAAAGCTGTTTTTTAAACTTGTTTTTTTTTTAATGGTACGTCATATTAACTTCGCCGATCATCTCAACTCCACAAAACATGACTACATAGACATAACATCTAACCTACAAATTCTTCATAAACAACACAGAAATAACCAACGCTACACACCCGAACAGTACGAAATATACAGACACTTCAAACTACACCATACACACATACTCAATACACAATTACATTACAACTCACACACACTTTTTGACATCATACCTCCTAATACTCCCAAAATCCACCCACACCACCATAATATCCCACCCCCACTTTAACACCCTAACCTATGTAAACCTTGAGATCAGTTACGGTCTGATAATGGGACACATCTCCCGAAACGGCCGTCCTCAACAAATATAAGTAAGTGCTACTATAGGCAAGTTTATAAACATTTAAAAGTGTTTAGTGAAAATTATTTTGTTATTTAACAAAACCATGCATGCGTATGCATTAAACATATATACTAGGGGGCACCAAAAAAGAGTGGAATACCATTGGTGCGGAACTTGTATAGTATGATGTCTGATACTAGACGTGGATTGCATACCACCTTGCTAGTTCAGTGCTGTCTGTGTTATTGACCTAGCTACTTCTGTTTGCCTGCAGTGATTATTTTTGCTAGTAATTTTGTTCTTGAATAGTTTTCTATGATGGCAAGTTTTAAGTAAACAGTGTGCAGCTATTATATTTTGTTTTCCTCTCGTTAAAATGCTGCTGAAATTGAAAATCGCTTTCCAAGAAAGCGTTATCCAAATTGACATCATGGGAAAAAGGTGTTTGAGTGGTGTGCTCGATTTAAAGATGGCGATATGTTGATTGATGACAACCTCCATTCATGCCCATCAACTACCCAAAAAGTGATGGATTGATGTCCATCAACAACCCAAAAATGTTGAAAAACATAGTAAAACCTGGTGATCACACCGCAAAAGTTTAAAAAAACTTATTGTCTTCTCCAGCTAGGCTAGATTTAGTTTTAAAAAAAATAGTATTTACTAAAACCCCGAAACAGTTGAAAGTATCATATATGGCGCCTTCTACTGTGCCAAAAAAGTACCTTATTTAATAAGGGTCCTTATTTCTGGGGTGTCATCATTTGGATTTTTTCCATGTTCCTAATGGTTTTTTGCACTTCCTGTTTTTTTTTTTTTTTTTTTTATAATATTTATTACATGTAAAATGGAAATGATTACCTTAAATTTCTTTATCATTTTAAAATAAGAAGAAATGTTATATATTGGCAACAGATGTTGAGTTTGATGTTCCTATCCATATAATAAAAAATAATTATTTTAACCTTCAAGTTTTTCACATTTCAAGCCCATACTGTTAACAATTTGTATAAATAATAGGTAAAAATATAGTCTTAATGATATTGCTTTTTAATTTTTTTAAAAAAAAATTACTCGTTTAATGTGTAGAACACGAATATCAACTTTTTTCTGCGGAAAATACGGAAAGTTACTTTTATTACCAAATATTTTGTGAAATAACATCAACAGCTAGTAAATTTTAATAACTTACAGAAATAAGACTTATTACACTTTGAAATTACTTGCGTCCAAATATTCTATTAATATAAGCAATATGTGATTAACTACCAGCTAGCTATGAACATCAGAAATAATAGTACATTACTATAAATAAATGTGATACAAGACCAAGTAGTAAAAGAGTAATAAAGTCAATCTTTAGGTTTGGCTAATAATTGCTAAAAAAGCAAAATCTAAATTTCTAAATACATTACAATGTAAAGAATATGTACTTACTTTCCTTTAAGCGGAAACAAAATTATAAGAAACATTAAAGCATTATAAATATTGAGTAAACGCACATTATTATCAGTCGGATATTACTCACAATCTTTAATCTGACACATTAATAGCAAAATTATTGTTTGTTATGTGCCACAGATTAAAATCTAAAACTTTTGTCCACAGATTGAAAAATACACAGGTCTACAAAAGGTAGCTGCTTGCTTTAGGATAAAACGAGTACCCTCAAACATTTCAGATTCACCCAAAGTTAAGTGAAACAGAGTGGCAAGACATAAGGCATTCGTTGGTGCAAGTCATGTTTTGAGATTGCTTACACTGTAACTATTAAGAACAAATGAGAAATTACATTCAAACGAAAAATTAGATTTTCAAAATTGTAAACCATGAACAATAATTAGAACTTGGAAAAATATGTAGATACCTCTATTAATAGAGCCACTAAATATTTTTTCACAAAACAGTATATTATTACATACTACATTAAATTACTATACAGTTTTTTTATAATATAGTAAATATTTCTGTTAGGACTGGTTTTACTTGCTACAACTACCAAGACTTTAAGTTTGTTTTTTTTTTCAATAAAATTATAGACAACTAATATTACAAATTTACCTCCAGATAATATGCCTATTTTAAATGACATTTTCGTCATTTACTAGTAACAATATATTTCTTCACAATACCTTTAATATCAAATCACGGTGGCGTTGACAGCCGCCATATTTTGTAACTTCAACCTTCTAATAAAATAAAAGGCGGGAATCCACATTCAGATGTTTTTGTCCTAGTAATTGTAATTAGATTAAATATGCTCAATTTTGTAATATAATATTTTGACTTTTTTATGTTATATGTGTAGTTAGTTTTTAATTGACCTATGTTATTAATGGTTCAAGTTTAAATTACAGAGTGAAATTTTCTCATATTACTTGTTGATATGGACACTATTGTAAGAGTAAGAGTTATTTTGTTTATATTTTAGGTTAACACATTCCTTGTTAACGTAAATATAAAGGCTGAAAATATTTTAATACATACATTTTTCATAAACTTAAAATTACTTTAAAACTATTTGTTCTAATATATTTATAATTTTTTCATAGGATAATCCAAAAAAGGATTTAGAAATGCGTAATGAAATAAGAGAGAAGTCTATATTAGTCAAGCTAAATGAAACTTCAATTTACTTTCAAAAGGCTAATGATTTATATGATATAGAAGATCATTTTATAGAAAATAGAAGTAAGTAGCCCTTATGTAGTTTATAGACATATGTCTCAAATTTGTTTATCAGTTTTAACTGTTTGACATGCTTAACATGTCACTATTAGCATTACTTTACTTAAATAAGGAATAGTTTGGTGTTTGCTGTATTAATTTTAGAAAATAATTGTTTGTTCTGACAAAACTTCCTACGATTTGCCTGCAAGATTACCATTGAGATCTATCAATTCATTGTAGTTATTAGTACTAGGGCAATAAACTACTTACAAGTAGGTGGCTTTAATTTCTGTCAGTAGTTTTGGTAATTATTAAGATGGTAATTGTTTAGTTTGCTAAACCGGACATATATTTTCATGAAACATTCAGAAACATGGAAAAGGATATTTTCATTGAAATTATTTTTTTCTGTGCCTAGAAACATTTTTTCTTAAATTAAAGTTGGGTAAAATTTTCAGCGCGGATGTAGCAGTTGTGAATAGGCTGCCTGCCTGGCGAAGGGCTACACGACATCACTAATGTACTAACCGTTACATTTGTATAATGTGTAGCATTACGTTTTGGTATAATTTTAAGGAATTTAACAAAATTAAAGTATAAAATAAAGTACCCAGTCAGGATAGATTTGGTTCTAATTGTATAAATGTAACCATTTAGGTAATGTATAAAATTAAAACCAAATCTAACCTGACTGGACACTTTTTAGGTATATTTTAATATAGGTATACAGTAATGTATAAATTTAAAACAAAATCTATCTTAACTGGAGACTTTATAAGTATATTTAAATATATATATCACAACTTCTACATCCGCGCTGAAAATTTTACCCAACTTTAATTTAAGAAAAAATAATGTTTCTAGGCACAGAAAAAAATAATTTCAATGAAAATAGCCCTTTTACATGTTTCATGAAAATATACATGTTTAGCAAACTAAACAATTACCATTAAGATCAGCGACTACTGCTTCGATCGGTGATATTTTTTTTCTGATAAATTTGACCTTGCTGAACAGGAATCTGAATTTTTTTTACTGCAACCACATATTTACATTACAAAAAATAACAACCTGACTTTGGTGATTACTAATGCTCCGATTGGCGAAATATTTTTTTTTACTTAATACTCATAGGTATATTTTAATGTAGATATATATTAATGTTGTATAAAACTATAACCAAATCTATCCTGACTGAATACTTTGTAGGTATATTTTAATATAGGTAGATAGTAAAGTTGATTAAAATTATAACCAAATCTATCCTGACTAGATACTTCATAGGTATATTTTAATGTAGGTATATAGTAATGTTGTATAAAATTATAACCAGAAGTTAAATATTTATATTTTAAGTTTAGTATAAAAATAAACTGACTTTGACATATTGCAGTGCACTGTAGCTTCCAGCTATTACAGACTAACATTAAAAATGTGCAAAAAAATTAACGTTTTGTATTTTTTGTGGAAAAAAGGTAATATTTGTGTTCTAATGTTAGCAATGTCAAATCTATCAGGAAAAATAAAATTTTGCCGATCGGAGCGTTTGTAAGCACCAAAGTCAGGTCAGGTTAGGTTATTTTTTAAAATGTAAATATGTGTTTGCAGTAAAAAAACTTAAGATTTGTGTTCAGCAAGTCCAAATTGATCAGAAAAAAAATTCGCTGATCAAAGAGGTAGTCGCTGATCTTAATAATTACCACAGATTGCTACCTTCTTAGTTGCTGTCCCATATAAATAAACACAGTGACTATTATTTTCATTATAACAATTATGTAGGCTACATACCCTCTATGTTTATATTACTCTTATATATGTAATCATGTGGACAAGTCATTGGTTGTCAGTCTTATGAGGAAGCAATCATTAGAATATCAACTGTCTATTTTCATGTTTACTAAATGCCAGTTTCTACATCATGATTAAATGTTAGCTTAGGAGAAATAAAAAACTACTACCTTTAAACTAAGAAAGTTGTTTGCTTTTATGCATATTACGCTGAAAGAAGTGTTTACTATGCAGGATAGTTCAATAAAAGGGACCCTATTACTAAGACTTCATTGGTTAGAAAAGGAAGATGCATTTACAAACTCAGAGATAAGCCCTTAGATAAATAAATTGAATTATTAAATACTTAAAAGTAAAAATGAAATATACAAAATTTAAATTTTACTGGTTAGTATTGTGTTAGAAAAATAATTCAAATTTTTTCCAACATGATCCAATGCAAATTTTTAAATAGATGTGCATACTACATTCCCACATCTAGTGAGGAGGTAGATTTAAGTATATCATTCAGGGTGTCTAGCGACAGGGAAAACCTGGAAAAGTCAGGGAATTTTAAGATTCTGGAAAATTCAGGGAAAATTTTAAAAAATCGGGAAAATATTTATTTTGATTAGAAACAAAACTAGTGACCATTGCTCTCGAATATTTGGTATTGTAAGCCAGCAGGCTGGTTTAGGGGAAGGGCAGTCAGGAAATAACACTTCTTTATTTAGATTCCCATTATTTATTTGATAAGCCCATTGCCATGACTTCAGGACTTATGTCAATAAATAATAAATGTGTCAAGCTGGTACAGCTGGGAAGTTTTAGCCTGGACCGTGGCCTTGGGGTTCTGTTATCATATGGACGAGAGGGGATAACAGATAACTCAGTCTGTTTCTGACCACACAGAACGCTGTGTAAACATTCGTAGCCAGCTATTTGTCTAGACTCGTGATAGTATATGTTTTATTTGACAGTGATTATTTTTACACTGTTTATTTCAACATGGAAGGTTCCAGTTTTCATTGCCGTAGCGGGCAATCGCATCATGCATGTCGTCATTACCTCCCCTCCTTCTTCAGGATAAATATAAACTAAAAGATGAAGTGACCGAAGCAGAGATTATATGGTGCGTGAATTTAGTAATGCAACACTTCTTTAGGCAATGCAGAAGGTAGTGTGTGCCTCTTTCCAAGGATGTTCCCTGATAGCACCGGTGCACAGAACATGAGATTGCGGAAAGATAAAATTTCCTATAGTGTTGTATTCGGTTTATCAAATTATTTTAAAGACCTGTTACTGACATCATTAAATTCGAATTCTAACTATGTAATTGGCTTTGATGAAAGTTTAAACAAAATATCACATAGAGCCCAAATGGATTTGAGTGTTAGGTATTGGGATGCAGAGACGGATGAAGTGAAAGCTCGATATTTTGGTTCTGTTTTCCTTACAGACGCAAAAGAGTTACTTAATTCGTTCTTAAAAGGTGTTCAAAGTCTGGATTTATCCAAGATCCTTCAGATATCAATGGATGGGCCCAATGTAAACTGGGCTTTCTATAGACATCTAAAAGAGGAAAAGTCAGAGAAAACTCAGGGAATTTCTTCAAGCTATTTTACTAGACACCCTGTCATTACCGTCAAAATACTACTAGTTTACTTTTGCAGTTACTATCAGCTAAAACTTATGTAATTTAACTTTAAATTCTAAGTGAATAAGTAAGGCTTTATTATATTTTAGAGATTAATTTTAAAAAATAATCCATCTTTTTTTGCCCATGTATATTCAATGGTACATCTTTTTTTGACAATTTAGCAATAACTATGGATAAATTTTGCTCTCTATTTTTATATAGTTTTATTTAGGTTTTTAAGTTGAAGGTTTTGACAATATTTTTCAGGTAAAACGAAAAAAAATGAATTTATTAGGTAAAATTTTATTTGTAATTATTTTTACTATTACTAATCAAACTTTTGATTGTGCAGAAAAAACAGTAAGATTAAAAGAGCATGTTAGCAAATTAAAATCAGACGTAATAGAAAAAGAGAAGGAAGTTCATGAGCTCCAGAATATTAACAAGGAGTTTGAAATAAAAGTTGACCTAAAAAAAAAGGAGGTACAGGAAGCATGTCTAGAAATATCTAAAAGAAAAGAAGAATTGGATGGCTTACGATTGAAAAAAATATCTCTTGAAAAAGGTAAATTAGAAAAATTATTTGCATATTTGCTAGCATGTAACCTGTTATATATATATATATATATATATATATATATATATATATATATATATATATACACACATATAGTTCTAGTAAAGCTTAAAGCTTATTTAGGAATTTTTGGACTAGATAAGAGACTGACAGACGTACCTAATGGCAATTGTCCAAAACTGCAATCTCTTGGAAATAAACGCATATAAAAACTTAACACATTATTGAAATATTTCTCAAAAATGATCTTCTTCAGTCAATAAAGAGAAAAACAAAAGACTGACTTTTGTTTTTCTCTTTCTTGACTGATGAAGATCATTTTAGGTCGAAATATTTCAATAATGTGTGAAGTTTTTATATGTGTTTATTTCCAAAAGATTGCAGTTTTGGACTATTGCCATTAGGTTAGTCTGTCAGTCTCCTCCTATCTAGTCCTAAAATTCCTATATATATATTTATATATATATATATATATATATATATATATATATATATATATATATATATATATATATATGAAGTTAATATATTACTATGTGAGTAATTTTATCCACCATTAAGTGCAATAATTTTACCTTGAGTGATGAGGCACCTTTCGGTCGTTGACCATTGTCGAATCACTGATTTTTCTCTGCTGTGGATGCTCGGTCCGTGAAGCCGGTGTTTTTTGACGTTACGCGCACTTTTTCTTGATCTGTGTGTATGATATTTCTGTATAGTATGTCTTCTGTATATGTTGTTTGTAGATTCATTAAGTTGTTGTGTATGTTTTTATAAATGTGGTATTTTTCTAGTGAGTTTAGTTCTATTGGGTTGTTATTTATTTCCAGTATGGTTAGGTTATTTTCGTAATTTGTTATTTCGTGTTTATGGGATATTAGGTGTGCTGCAACATTTGATACTTTAGAATTGTTTTTGAATGCTCTATAATGTTCTTCAAATCTAATTTTAAATGTTCTGGTTGTTTTTCCTATGTAAAAAGCGTTACAGTTGTTGCATGTGATTTTGTAAATTCCTGATAGGTTATGTTTTTCTGAATTTGTTATGTGGTTTGTGTTATTAAACACATGTTATTAATAACACAAACCACATAACAAATTCAGAAAAACATAACCTATCAGGAATTTACAAAATCACATGCAACAACTGTAACGCTTTTTACATAGGAAAAACAACCAGAACATTTAAAATTAGATTTGAAGAACATTATAGAGCATTCAAAAACAAAAATTCTAAAGTATCAAATGTTGCAGCACACCTAATATCCCATAAACACGAAATAACAAATTACGAAAATAACCTAACCATACTGGAAATAAATAACAACCCAATAGAACTAAACTCACTAGAAAAATACCACATTTATAAAAACATACACAACAACTTAATGAATCTACAAACAACATATACAGAAGACATACTATACAGAAATATCATACACACAGATCAAGAAAAAGTGCGCGTAACGTCAAAAAACACTGGCTTCACGGACCGAGCATCCACAGCAGAGAAAAATCAGTGATTCGACAATGGTCAACGACCGAAAGGTGCCTCATCACTCAAGGTAAAATTATTGCACTTAATGGTGGATAAAATTACTCACATAGTAATATATTAACTTCATAAAGTCAGTGCAACGAAAAAACAATGGATAATGTTAAATATATATATATATATATATATATATATATATATATATATATATATATATATATATATATATATATATTGTAACATTTATAGAATGGGCTATATAATGTCTTTAGGAATTGGAAAAATAGATTAGAAATAACTCACACAAAATTTAAAAAAGAAATTCATTAAAAGATTGGTTAGATTAAATTGAAACTAAATTTAGGTAAAAGCCTAGAAATGTAAACAAGGTATTTGAACTGTAAATGCATAAGGAAATTTGTTGTATCAAATAAAATTTAAAACAAGATAATCTAATAATAATTATATTCAAACAAAATTGTAAATATTAGTAACATAGGGCATAAGTAATTACTTGAAAGAAAAAGTGAAAAACGATTGTAAACAATGAAAGGTTATGTTCTATGAATTCAGCTCAAAACACACACAATTCAAAATATTACAAAAGTAAAACACAAAGACACTTCACACACAAATAATAATAATTAAATAAACACTGGAAGGTTGGTTAAGGATCGGAAAATTGAAACAGTATGTTAACAAAATTAAAACTGGTGAAAACAATCGCGTTATTGCATCAGCTGTAGAAAGCAAGAAGTAGGTCAGTTGCAGTCGACTCTAGTGAGAAGAAATCGAACTGAATTATAGCAACATGTGTTTTAGAAGAAGGAGGCCGCCATATTTGTAACATTTTAAAAGAAAAACGAAGCGTTAGTTTAGTTAGAGATAGCGTGGGTGACGCAACGAGATGGGACCTGCCCTGACCAGTCAAAATTCCTTTTAAAAAAAGCCGTCAAAATTATACAGATTTGTGAAGAAACTTGGAAATTTTAAATAAGGAGAAGTGAATTTAAAGATAAAGTACAGTGGTAATATAATTTGAAGGAATTAAAACGAGTTTAAGTGTGTAAAAAGTGAAATTTGAAGAGAACGGAATCTCACGTAAGCGACCTGCAGAATTTCAATATTTGATAAGTTAAGTATATAGCGCTATAAAAAATAAACTTTAGTGGACTCTTAGGATAATAGGGAAGTTTAATTTTGTACATTAGAATATCTTGTGATTAATAGTAATAAGAACATAATCTAGTTCAAATAGTTTCGCCTTTTTGCTTATTCCAAATTAAAGTTTTTCCATCAGGAAAATATTTATTAAAACTAATTTCAAAATTTAATATTGTTTTTCAAAATTTATTTAATTAACCAAAGAATTAAAAAATATAGCCCATGCTATAAACCCCGAGATAGTAAGAGATCTTAAAATTAGCCTGGGGTATATGAAAATTTGTAACTAAAAATCAAAGAAAGTGAGTTTAGTATATTGTGTTAAAATTTGTTAAGTTTATTTTTGTTCTGTGTATTGTTTAAATATTGAAATAAAAATTGTTATAATAAAGAATTATGAATTGTTCCTGAGTAGTGTTTTTGTTTTAACTAGAAATTAAATATCATCATTCAAATAAATAATAATAATAAACATCGTTGTATTGCGTCTCGGGAAATTATGTTATAATATATATATATATATATATATATATATATATATATATATATATATATATATATATATATATATATATATATATGGTGAAATAAAATAATTTTCATAAACAAGAATATATGAGTATTACTTCATTTTATTGTTGATTGAAGCTTTTCGGTAATTTACATTATTAGCATTTTCAAAATTTATAAATCACTGTCCAGTTATGTGACTAGAGTAAGACTGTTGAATATAATTGTACTATGCTCAGTAAACGGTATCAGTTATCTTATCTAACACCGTCTATCTAGATACCCTTTACTGAGCATAGATCCACAATGGTCAAGTGACCGAAACGTGCCTCATCACAACAAGGTAAAATTATTGCACTTAGTGGTGGATAAAAGTGTTTACAATAGTAATATATCAACTTCATATATATATATATATATATATATATATATATATATATATATATATATATATATATATATATATATTTGTAGATTATGCAACACTGTTTTCTTGTATATACTTATCACTTTCACTTATGTACTTAAACAAGAATCTTACTTGGTATTTATGCGAGTACTTTCAGAGACTAGTTAGTGTCTCCATCTTCGGGCATACTGAATGTGTTTTGGACTGCAATCTGCGTGGAATTTGCCGTTGACCTTGGTGTACCGTTAACTTCTATTTTTAGCTTCACTGCACTGTGCGAGTTTTTAACGTTCGTTTTGGGGTTTATATTGTCTATTAGATTGAATAATTTATCGTTTTTTGATTTTATTTGTATCTGTTTGTTGATGATGTTATTTTTATTTTTATAAATTTCTAGTTGTTCCCAGATTGTCATTTTGAGGCCTTTTTGAACCTTTTTTATTAGGTGTACGTTTTTTAATGTGGGGAATGTGTGTTTGTTTTTGATTGCGTGTGTGGCTAAGTTTGAGTTATAAATTTCAGGTTTGATGTATGCATTGAGGTGTTCTTGATATCTGTCTTTTAATTTCTTTTTTGTTTGGCCTATGTATATTTTATTATATATATATATATATATATATATATATATAAATATATATATATAGATTTTTTGGACTAGGAGACTGACAGACTTACCTTGGTAAGAGTCCACTCTGTAGTCTTGAAATAGAAACACATAAAAGCACTTAAACAATGATATATTTCAACCACACAGTGGTCTTTGTCAATTGAAGAGAAAACACAAAAAGAAATATGAGAGAATGAAATAAAATAATTGTAATCACAGATTGTGTAGAGTAGAAATCAGATGTCACAGATGCACAGATTAAAGATATATATATTGTTTCCATGAACATATGAGTGATTATAGTTTATATAAGTCTGTCAAGGAAAAAGAGATAAGGCTATTTGAAAAAAAAAAAAAAAAAATGAATGCATTTATCTGATGTTGAGGTTAGGGGATTCTCTGGACTTGGTATACTTCTGGTATGATAGTTCCCACCTTCTCAGTTCTGAGGGATTGCAATCAGGGGGGAGTGATTTAATTATTTTTGTGGTATAGCAGTCATCAAAAGTTGTGATGTGACTCGCAGCATGTTGAGCTGTTGGTCTATCCATATTCATAATTTTAACATCATGTCTGTGGCCATTCATTCTGATATTCAGACCATCCGTGGTCAGGCCTATGTACTGTGCTGAGCAAAGTTTACATTGTAGCTGATATATGACATTTTTCGATGTACAATTATGATGACCCTGTATTTTGAAGACCATTTTTGTTGTTTGGCTGTTGAAACTATTTGCTGAGGGGTGTATTGGACACGTCTTGCATCTAGGTCTATTACATGGGAAGGAGCCATGAGGAAGTTTGTGTGGTTTCTCTGCATCAGGGTCTGGTAGTTTAGGATGTACTAGGATGTTTTTCAAGTTGGGAGGTTGCTTGTATCAAATTTGCGGTGGATCGGTGAAAAGATTTTTGGTGTGGACGGAAGCTTGAAGAATTTTGAAGCCATCTCTCAATATCTTGTTGAGTTTATGTAGACCAGGATGGTAGTCTGTTATTAAAGACAGTTTATTTTGTTCTGTTTGTGGTTTATGGTGAACCGAGGGTTGTGCTGAATGAATTTGGTTTTCAATGAGTTTTTTTGGGTATCCTCTTCTCTGGAAGGCTGTTGATATCTTTCTATTAAAATCTTCCAATTCCCTATCATTCGAACAGATTCTCTTACTCCTGATTGCTTGACTGTATGGAATGGATCGTTTTATGTTTATTGGGTGGTTGCTGTCGAAATGGAGATATTGTAGGTGGTTTGTAGGTTTGATGTGAATTCCTGTGTTGATATTTCCAATCTGGAGTGTTACCTCTACATCCAAAAAGGAGATGGCTGATGTAGATTTCTCCCAGGTAAATTGAAGTGTGGAGAATTGTGTCAGGCTGTCTAAAAATGTCTCAAGTGTTGAAGCACCCTGTGTCCAAATTAGGAAGATGTCATCTATATATCTATACCAACATAATGGCTGGTGTGTTTGTGTCTTTAGAAAACTTTCTTCCAACAATCCCATGTACAGATTTGCGTATGATGGTGCCATTCTGGTACCCATTGCTGTTCCCTTTATTTGAAGGTAGTTCCTTCCCTCAAAGTGAAAGTTGTTCTTCTCGAGGATGAACTTGACCAAATACACAACAATTTAATGAATCTACAAACAACATATGCAGAAAACATACTATTCAAAAACATAATACACAAGACTCAAGCGGAAATGTATATGACGTCAACAATTACTAACACGACGGACCGAACATCCGCAAAAGAAAAATTAAGAAAAAGTAATCAGTGATTCTACAATGGTCAAGTGACCGAAAGGCGCCTCATCACTCAAGGTAAAATCATTGCACTTAATGGTGGAAAATTACTTACAATAGTAATATATTAACTTCATATATATAATATTGTAAGTCCTTTCTATTATAAAATTCTCTAAAATGTATTATTTCAGAAATTTCCTTTAATAAAATTTCTCAGTTATTTAGTTCAAGGTAGGTTAGTAAATTTTCTTATTTATTTTAAGAGAAATAAATATTCTAGAGCTTTCTTTTTAATAACAAGTTTAATGTATCAAATAAAAAAATTACTTAGCATTTATAAATTCTATTAATAAATTACAATTTTCTGTTCTTTTTTTTAAAGTTTATAAATTTGCTATAAGTGTCCTCTATTATGAGTCTTATTACTCTAAATTCTATCTCTCTTTTGGCAGCAACAGTTTTTATTTGATTTAGTCTAAATTGATTTTAATTTTAGTTTAGCACAAGCTCTCTTAATCTCGGGATATCTGGTAGGTTTTAAATTTTGAATAATGAAATCTTATTTGGCACTCTAAAGTACAAGAGCAAAAAAAAAAAAAATCTAAGCTATAAAATCTTATAAATTATGTTACAAATTAATTTATTTCTAGGTAAAATTGTGCCTTAATATTCTTTCTAAATGTTTTTCATAGTTTGATTTTATAATAAATTCACTGGTTCCTTTTTTTTTATAAATGTCTGATTGCAAAATTGCCAAAGTGTAGTAATGGATCTAGCCTAGATACTTAAGTGTTGTAGATTGTTTAGCCTAGTTTAGCTTATGTTTACATTCTTTTTTTTCATAATTTGGTTATTTCATGGTTTGAATTTCCTTACACATATTTATATTATATTATACATAGTGCCTTTCCTACTTGCTATTCCAAAATGTTACATAGTCCCCAAATTTAGATAAAAATTTTTTGATTTCAAAATTCCTGTCTTTTTTATCTCAATTTCCACATTTTGGGAATCACCTCTTAATATTTTTGTTTATTTGCTGCCCTTTAATTACATATTACTTAACTTAACTGCTAACAATCCAATATACTTATAACTAACATTCAATCAACAATACTTCAACAATTCTAACATATAGTAACAATAAATCATGTTCTTGTATTTACAATTCATTCTTCATTTTTTTTTGTCTTTCATATTGGAATCTTTCCAATTATAAGTCTTATTCCATATTTATTTAACATATATCCTCTGATATCGTGTCTTTAAATTCCAGCCTATCCGGGTCATAGTATGTCTAGGCTTGCTTATAGGTTAGGTCTTTGTTCTGATTTCTCTTTCTTACTTTTGGTACTTTCTATATTTGTTTTGGTCAAATTGGTTATAACATTTCTCTTTCCCTTATTTCTGTTTATCACTTGTTTATTATTTATCTCATATTTATTTTGCTTTTAGCTTCATATAACTCTCAGTTCTAAGTTAGTATTTTATCTCTCCTTCCAATCTCACATCCAGTTCAATTATTTTCTCATATCATCTCAGTTTATTTTGTATGAAGTTTAACATCTCCTATTTTTAAAGGTTGCGATCTTATATCCTCTATTTGATCATATCTATAATTCCTTTTATTACACTATCCCTATATTAACGAATATAAATTTTGTTTTAATACCTTTTTATCATAGATTCATTTTTTAAAAAATATTATATACAACGAAGTTCCATTATTTCTCAACGCAGATTCCCCTTTACAATACGACGAAGTTTAAATACACAATTACCATATTTTTATTACAGCGATGCTTCAATATTTATTATCATAGATTCATATTTTTCTTTATTCATTATTCTCAATATTTGACGAAGCTACCAATAAATTATCGTAGATATAGTGACTATCCCTTAAAACTTATTTCCTGCTAATGTTTTCTTATACACATAGTCACCTAGAGTTTATTCATATTGCTTCCTTCATCTACGTTTAATATCTCCCTTCCTATTTTATTTTTATTTTCCCATATCCAGTTCTCCTGGATATATATCCCATTAATGCCTGTGTCTATTAATGCCTGTAAACCTGTTTCCTTTATTTTAATTTCTATTTCTGGGTTTCTTATTTTCTTATTAATTCCTAAATTATAATTTTGCTCCTCATCCTCTTGTTCCAAAAATTCCCTATTTATAAGTACATTATTTATAATCAAATTATTACTATAGTTGGAGCTCTTATTAAATTTCATTACTGGCACCCTCATTTGTTCTTCTTGATGCCCCTTTTTTGATCCAAGACGACGATACCAGTGTTTTTTAGTTTTCCGCCTGACTGTGGGCACCATCCTCTTTTCTTGTCCCCACGCCTCTCCTTGCCTCAACACTGTTTACTTTTCTATTGCTTCTCTCATTTGTTCCATAGTTTCTATTTATTCTATTTTCTCTGTTATTCTCATATCCTGGTCCTCGATCAATATTTCCCCTCATGTGATTTTCAATTTTTTTATTAAAAAATTGGACATATGGCCTCCCTTCGTTTCTATATCCATTATTTCCATTCCTTCCTGCCATTTCTCTGTCCTGGAAATCTTCTATTTTCCTACTGCCTAATTCCTTCTTCACCCCTTCTAGGTGGAAATCTGTTTATATTTTGCTCATATCTAGGGGTAGGCCTATTCCATTGTCCCCTATTTCTTTGCCTGATGTCATTATTACGCTCCTCTATGTCCTCCTCATTCAACATTTTCTCCATTTCTTTGATGGTCTTTATATTCTACACCCTTCTCGACAACTGGATTCCCTCATTAAAGTGCCGGCTTAATCTCCGGACTATTTCTTCTTCACTTAGCGGCAGTGTCATGTTTTTCAATATAATGACCCTATCTATAAAGTAGTCTGCTCTGGCCTTTCCATTCTGTTCAATATATTTTTCACTTTCCATCCTCTCTTTAATTCCCTCTTGTACTTCTTTCGCCCAGTACCTCTCTATAAATCTATCTTGCAAATCAGAGAAATCTTCCACCTCTTCTCGGACTGACTCCCACCATCGAGCCGCTCCTGCTTCTAAAGCTCTATCTATAACGCCTCTCCATTCGTTTTCGAATCTCTCCCCTGTTCTACGTTCAAATTTTCTCTCTAAATATCGATCCAGCCTTTTGAGGAACTCCATGGGGTTACCATTTCTTCCATTAAATTTGGGTATCTCGTCCTGATTCCCGCAAGATACTTGTATGATCTTTAGGCCTTCTCCTCCGTCTTCTTCCGCCTTCTTCTCTACCTTCTCAATTCTCTGGGTCAATTCCCCTTGTTTTTCACTATTTCTCCTCCTTTCTGTCTCCAATTGGTCGATCCTATCATTTTTTTCCCCATTGCTATCTCCCTATTTAAACTCTTAACTCTTCCCTGTTTTGCTTTGCTATATTTTCTACTTTCTCTATCTCTTTTTTATTAATTTCTATCACATCAGCTATTATTTCTTTTGTTTCCTCAAAATTTTTCTTAATCTTCTCTAATTCTCTATCTTTCTCCTCTAAGTCACTTCTCATATCCTCTATTACAGTATTATTCTCTGTCCTCAACTGTCCCCTCATATCCTCTATCATTCTCCTATTTTCTTCCTCAAATTCCCGAAATTTTGTACCTAACTCTATCTTGTTTTCCTCTAATTTTTTGTTAAAATCCCGTATTTCCTCCTTCATCTCCTCCTTTATTTCCCTTATTTCTTCATTACTCTCATTAAATTTCCTATTCATTTCATCTCTCCCTTTATTTATGTTTACACTCATTTCCATTAAGTCCTCATCATATCCCTTAAATCTGCATTCTCATTATTTCCCCGTTCCTGTTGGGTTTGCATAGGTGGTAGTCCCCTATCCTCGTCTACTTGGGTTTCCACTTCAATATCTCCTATTGGCATATCTGTGCCTTCCTTTTCCTTTTCCTGTACTTCCAAGCTTGTCCCTTTTTCCAGTTCTATTAGGCCTATGGTAGTTTCTTCTTCCTTTTCGTCTATTTTCTCCTTTAAAGTCACATACTTTCCTTTCGCAGCCTCCCAAATTTCTGTACTCTTCTTAGGCTTACTATGTTTATTATATTCCTCCATCCTTCCCGTCCTTCTAGCTTTCTCCCCCCTTAAATTGTATGCACTGGTTTCAGATTCCATTATATTTTCTTAGATAAAACTTCAAAACCCCCTTTTATATTTAAATTTTGAAATTAATTAATAATGTCGACTTATGATTGTAAAGTCCTGAAAGGTAAACAATATTAGTACAAATATTCAATTATTTATATTATTCAGAGTGCCTTTTTCTTATTTTTCTAATGATCGTGCCTCACGTTGGTGTGCCAAATGTAAGTCCTTTCTATTATAAAATTCTCCAAAATGTATTATTTCAGAAATTTCCTTTAATAAAATTTCTCAGTTATTTAGTTCAAGGTAGGTTAGTAAATTTTCTTATTTACTTTAAGAGAAATAAATATTCTAGAGCTTTCTTTTTAATAACAAGTTTAATGTATCAAATAAAAAAATTACTTAGCATTTATAAATTCTATTAATAAATTACAATTTTCTGTTCTTTTTTTTAAAGTTTATAAATTTGCTATAAGTGTCCTCTATTATGAGTCTTATTACTCTAAATTCTATCTCTCTTTTGGCAGCAACAGTTTTTATTTGATTTAGTCTAAATTGATTTTAATTTTAGTTTAGCACAAGCTTCTTAATCTCGGGATATCTGGTAGGTTTTAAATTTTGAATAATGAAATCTTATTTGGCACTCTAAAGTACAAGAGCAAAAAAAAAAAATCTAATCTATAAAATCTTATAAATTATGTTACAAATTAATTTATTTCTAGGTAAAATTGTCCCTTTATTCCCCTAATATTCTTTCTAAATGTTTTTCATAGTTTGATTTTATAATAAATTCACTGGTTCCTTTTTTTTTTATAAATGTCTGATTGCAAAATTGCCAAAGTGTAGTAATGGATCTAGCCTAGATACTTAAGTGCTGTAGATTGTAGATTCCATTTTTCGGCCTTTATTAAAATATTTAATAAAATCTTTCTTAATAAATAGTATCCATTAATTTTCTTGAAAGTATTTTGTACTGTTAATTGAATTCGAGACTAACACTGCCGCACTAAGTTTAAATTCATGAAATTTTATTCTGAGGTACGTCTGTCTTGTTCGAGTAGGTTTGTACAACTGAAGGGACGCCAAGCTAAGCATTTAAAATGGCTAAACGATCTATTTCCTTTTTTTTATTGTTGTTACCGGCTTTACGGATGCTGTATTCACTGCCTTTGGTACATTTCATCTTCTTAATAACTGCATTTTAATTTCTTTGCAGGTAAATATTATTTAAATCCAACTGTGTATTCAAACTATCAGCTGTTGCCTTCACATGCGCGTGCACCTCACTGAATATGTCAGCCCTCCACCAATACATGTTCGCCATCTTGCTTTGGTTAGTTCGTGCAATCTAAAATGTTTCACCTTCTCAATACTTAAAGGCTTTTACTTTTATTTACATGGTTTTAGTGTTCTTTTCAAACTGTTACACATTAAATTGTTTCTATTATATTGTTTTTATAGTGGTTATTGTTCTAAACTTGTGATTACATGTTACGATTTTGCCTTGTGCATTCTTCTTCATAACCTAGTTTAGCTTATGTCTACATTCTTTTTTTTCATATTTTGGTTATTTTATGGTTTTGAATTTACTTACACATTTATATTATATTATACACAGAGCCTTTCCTACTTGCTATTCCAAAATGTTGCAATATATATATATATATATATATATATATATATATATATATATATATATATATATATATGAAGTTAATATATTACTATTGTAGTAATTTTATATATTTTAATATATTAACTTCATAAAGTCAGTGCAACGGAAAAACAATGGATAACGTAAAATATCAAGAATATATATATATATATATATATATATATATATATATATATATATATATATATATATATATACATACACACTCATATATGTCAAGAAGTTTCAGTATAAATCATGACCTAAATTATATTTGAGAAAGCTTGCTGAGATGATAGCTTTCAGTTTTTTTATATGTTTCAAGACTTTGTATATTTAGATAGTTGTATCCAGCTTTCGTCCTTATTAACAAGTTTTTAGGTTCAACTGCTATTTGATATCTTTAATGCCAGTAGAGTGAGTGCTCTTAACCATGCCCAAAGTAACTAACAGAATCATCTGCTATAAGGTTTTCAATGTGTGTCAAAACCTTATAGCTCTTTTACATGTGATGTATAGCTCGAAATCGTGTTGCTGTTCATGACAAGCTGGTTGTTAATTATTACACTTTTGGTCCGAATTTGTTGAACTTCTGCTGAAGAAGTTGTAAGACGAAAACATTTCCTCCAAGTGTAAGTTAACAATTTAACAACCTATAGTAAACAAAAAGTCTGGTCGCAAGTAATAGCAAAAGTGTAATAAGTAATTAACAACCTTTAGTTACAAATAGTCTGGTCACAAGTAATAGCAAAAGTGTAATAAGTAATTAACAACCTTTAGTTAACAAATAGCCTGGTCACAAGTAATAGCAAAAGTGTAATAAATGTATGGCTCTTTTATTTTCTATAATTTATAACAAGGCTTCACTGAAGAAATGAAGACAGTGGAAGCCAAATTGGTTCCCATTTAGCAAACTGACCTTCTTACTATGAGCTATCTCAAGATTGATGATAGTTACTCGCTTATATCTTTATTTTAACATTGACAGTTATAACAACGTTATCATGTTTTCGACATTCCTCTTTTCCATGCAAAAGATATCTATATTCTTGAATTTTGTAGTCCATTACGTTCGGTGAATCTTAATTAATTAATTTAACAATGTTTATGACTATCCGAACTTTAAATTTTGTAAACTTGTGAAAACTTACTGAGACAGAACGTTTTCGATCGCTGTGTGGTGATCTTCATCACTGTCTTCTGCTTGGAGATGTCGGGTCAAGCAGTGATGGTTTTAAAGGCAGGTTTTCGGTAGTATCAAAGAGTATGTGTGATTTGTATTGTGTTTGTTCGTTTGTACTTTGTGTTTTTGTGTTTCTGTAAATTTCATATCGTTCTAGTGTGTTGAGTGTGGTTCTTTTTTATTGATGTGTAGGATTTCTAGGTTATGGTATATGTCTGTGATTAATATCTAAATTATTTGACAACCTAAAATTACAAACTTTATGAAGTTATATCTTCATAATAGAGGCACAAAATGTTATGCGCTTTGAAAAAAAACTATATTTACTATATTAAAATATATTTACAAAGTATCTGGATATATTACGTTATATTAGAAGTAAATGAATTTCTCTAATGTAATCTAATCATTTGATCACATATTGTGTAACTGTAGAATTGTAGGCACAAAATGGAGGCCATTTCACCATCAATCAAATTCGTTTAATTAGAAACAAATATTGAATATATTACTTAATACTTTATAGCTATATATTGTAATATATACTTGTATAAAGAAACCTTGACTATAAAGTTTTCTCTTTCTTTAGAGATCTTAAAAGGGGTCTACTTACTACTTCAAGGAAAAAGACACTGTCAGAAAGTTCACTGCATGACACCATGATAGAAGAAAAAAACACAACACGTAATAGATTACATTTTGAGAAATAAATACTCAATATACAGAGACAAACGAAAGCAGATAAAGAAGTTTGCTTCCATTTGAAGAAATTAATACATATGATATAAATTAACCACTCAAGTTGAAATACATTTCTTTAAACTTGCAGTGGATGACACTTGATGTTAATACAGTTTTCAAACACTAATTCATTAATTAAGTATTATGTTCAGTATTATTAAGTACTACATTCTTGCTTTTCTGGCTCTTGCATTGAAGGTACGAAGTCGTTATCCAGGATTTTGTAGCCTGGCATTTTTATCGAGATCCAACCATTCGTAGGATTCTTGAAAGCCTGGAACCGACTGCCATAACAAAACCTATACTCTCACAAACTCAAGCAATTCAGACTGATTTTCATTGGTGTAATCATCTGATTGTTCACTTTATGGCCAAAGTTTATTCCACTCTTTCATTAAATTAAAGAATAAGGTTTTTAACATGAAAGACTTAGACCGTTACATGCATAGGCGGGGATTATCCACCAAAAACCAATATAAACTGGTTTTTTTTGGTTGTCTATCATCTCAAGAGCCGGGTTTCTAAGAAATGTTTGTATAAAGTTTCATGAACTTATTTATTGCATTTTTAATTACCTATAGTGTTAGGGTTCATTAAAACTCTTATTTTTTTCCAATGAATAGGAATGTAATCAGATTTTTCTGTAATTTGAGGGTGGCGTCTCGGTCCTATTTTTCTCCAACTATTGAGACTACTGTATATAATTTTGAAATCCAAATATGAACTAGCTTTAAAAAAATTATAATTTAGTTAATATTTTTTTTGTATTTTATTAATTTTAATTAAATTTTATTACAGATTTGAAGAAGAAGCGAGATGATATGATAAGAGAATTCAACAGTTATAATATTTTGTGTCACAATTATAAGAAATTCTTTGACTGCCACATTTTCTTAGAAAAGCCTAATATAGTAGTTTTTGAATTTGAAAAACGTCAAGAGTGTAATGTTCCGTCAAAGTTTTTTGTTAAACTATCAACATCTGACAGTGGGAAAACGTTTGAATGTAAGTATTTTTTTGTGTGATTAGTATATTCAATTTTTTAGTATATTATTAAAATTGTGTACTCACATAAAGTATTTTGTATCTTAAAATTTTCCTACAATTTGTAGCTTAATAAAATAAATTTCTATTTTAAAAAATAGGAATATTTGTACGGTGTGACAATAAACTACATTTTAATTGCTTATTTAAAAAAACAATTTCAAATATACTGTTAAAATATTTCAACTAAAAAAAATTTTTTTTTCAAAGTAAATTTTATAATATATCTACTTTTTGATGTATTCTGTTAAACTAAAAAGAAAACAAATGAATTTAGTTATGATTTAAATGTAATAATTTTTAATCTTCAAGAATGACATTTATTATATTCTTTTTTCCATGTTTTATAATATCTATATCCCAATAACCAATTTATAATGTTTGCTATTGAATGATTATTTATGGATAACTAATTATATCATATCTCATTACTTTTTATAAATATTGTCATGTATTTGTATATGTTAATGTGGTAGGTAAAATAAAGAAAAAAAATACTTTCTAGTGTTTTGGGTGTGATGCTATGTTAAAATTGTTTTTCACATTTTATGAGGTATTTCTGTTTATCGGTACTTGAGATAATCCCTTTCTTCTTTAAACATTAAAAATAACAAATTTTATGCTTAAGCCTAAGTGATTTTACGAATACAGTTTTTTAATAATCTTTTTATAAATTTATAAATACTTGGTAATTCAAGTTGCTTGATGTAATCATCTTGAATTCACTGATTAAACTAGATTTAAAAATACTTAACTAAGTGAATACGTAATTGCTTACTTGCTGACGCGTTTTAAAACATTCCTTTCTTTTACAAGGCTAACCCTCTACTGGTGGCATCGTTTAAGTATAAAGGGTCTAACGGGATGGATTTATGACTGTGGAATGGGGAGGGTTATTTTGGTTGTGTGTCATATAATGGAAAAGGCTGTTGGCTTCAAAATGTGTGTGATCATTTAATGTGTTTTCTTTATCTGTTGCGTAGTGATTGTATATTTCGTAACACTACGCAACAGATAAAGAAAACATATTAAATGATCACACACATTTTGAAGCCAACAGCCTTTTCCATTATATGACACACAACCAAATAACCCTTCCCATTCCACAATCATAAATCCATCTTATTAGAGCCTTTATACCTAACCGATGCCGCCAGTAGAGGGTTAAAGGAACAAATGTTTTGAAACGCGTCAGCAAGTAAGCAATTACGTATTCACTTAGTTTAGTATTTTTAAATCTAGTAACATGATAATTCATTTGGCTTTCACATTGTAGTTTATTTATCTCAGTAAACTTATAAAACATATAGTAAGGCTCTGGATGTTAAAATTAAACAATTTTTGTAGATAATTTGCTGGATATCATGCATGCATTATCGAGAGTTTAATTTATATATCCATATTATTATTAAATATCTTTTCTTTAAAATGAAAATCTAAACTAATTAGTTTTTAGCCATCCTTAATTCTATTGACATATGTTTTTAGTGTACCCTTCGCTCCATTTTCCTTATGCCTAGTATAGCAATTTTTTTATTGTAAGCTTAGTAGAATTACAGATTCTAAATTTGTTTTATTTTGTTATAATAATCTATGGTAATGCTAAACCCAAAATATTTGTTGAGAATTTTAAGTTTCTGCCATTTCTAGCATTGTCATATTAAACCACTTGAGAGACAATGTTGTGAGTAGATAGAAAATTTTGATTGATGGAGATTCTAAAAAATGTATCAACATGATAATGCTAAGAATAGCTGACACTTATGATGCTTATCAAATTTATTGTTTTTTTTTTTTTGTCTACATCATTAGTAATTATTGCCGCTCACAAAAAGATCATATAACATTAAGTGTCAAATCATGACTTGATTTTATTTATATCCGATGTTTTAAATGTTAAAGTTGGAAATAATTGAGAATACACAGAACTAAACTGCATATTAATTAAAGGTTTTTATATTAATTTAAATATGAACTTAACCTATTTTGGATTGTTGCATGAACTTATGAGTCATCGATGATCAGTCGTTGAATGTTTGACCCTTGTTAATGTGTTATAATCTCCATGCTTCGTATAAGCATTAGCAACATACTTCTAATCGGATGGTGACTGTTTTTGCCTCTCGAAAACTGTGACCATGAAGAAAGATATTCATAGCTGTCTTTGGAATAACAGGACAAATAAAGTATGATTTTTATTGCCGTCCTAATGGTTTCTTATAACTAACTTATCCATTTAGGTCAAGTTAGTTTAGGCCTTTATCATTCAGTCACATCTTAGTTGTGTGTTGCGATTGTTCAAGTTGGCTATTTCATGCTACTTGATAATGTGCAGTGAACTTAGAGATTTAATGTGACGGTGTAGTGTAGAATGTGATAATGACGGTTTGGTGTGATTGTTTCTACATAGTTTTTCTAATATAATTATTGCAAATATGTTTTTGAAATTATTTTAGTCTTGTACAGATGTAAAGTGAACAATTAGTTGCAAAAGCATAAGGGGGAACCTGCAATCAACCTCTAAGCATCAAACCATTAGTAATATTTTGTTTATATAATTATTTTTTTCTTAATAATAAATACAAATAATTAAATTTATACCTTAATTTTTAAAATTATTATTAGGTAATAATTACCTAATTTAAGTAATAAATACTTAATAGTACATTTTAATATTTTATACAGTACAGTCTTGCTAATCCAGTCTTTGATGATCTGGATGTCCGGCTAATCCGGACGACCCAAAAGTTTTGTTTAGTTATAGTATTTTACAGTGCACAATCAGTCTGCCATCCACAAAAATATTTATTTTTATACGTTTATATTTGTTATTTTTCAAAGGGGTTTTCCTACTCTAATAGGCAAATAATATAATTTATTCATTAAAATATGAATTTACCATATTATTTCTTTTGCCTATTAAAGTAGGAAAAACTTCTTTGAAAAAATATATTCACATTAGATCTCCCAACACTACATCGTACGTGACATCTTACGATAAACGAAAGATAAAGGACCGCTGGCTAAACGGATAGACAGTCTTATCCGTCTGCGTCAGGTCAGTTGTGTTGTCGGACGGATGCCACCTTTACTGCTTCTCGCAAGATATCTGCTCAGTTGTCATTTAATTCTAGTGCGATATTGATCTGTGTTTTTTATTTACGTCTTGTTCAGTGTGCAGTGAAAATGGCGACCAAACATATGACAGTGACAGTGACAGTGACAACGGAACAAAAACTTCAAGCTTTGTTTCGTATTGATGGAGGTGAATCGCTTACTAAAATTGCAAAAGAGTTAGGCGTGGGAAAACAAACTGTTTCCGATTGGTAAAAAAAGCGATAGGAAATTGAAGATTTTTGTGCAAAAATGGTTAGTAAAGACAGTTTAGGCAGCAGACGCACTTTAAAAAAACCAAAAAATTAAACCCTAGATGATGCTTTGTATGTTTGGTTTTGCTGACAACAGGAACAGGGTGTTCCATTATCGAGTGTAAATTTGCAAACGATCGTGCTGAAACTGAATGAAAAGTTAAAAGGAGACTCTAATTTTACTGCCAGTGTGGGTTGGTTGTCACGGTGGAAGGAACGACACGGCATCCGTCAACTTGGAATAAGTGGTAAAATTTTGTCAGGTGACAGTGATGCCAGTGAAAAATTCAAAGACAAATTTGGCAAGTTTCTCAGAGATGAAAACTTACAACCTTGTCAGGTGTTCAACGCTTACGAAACCGGATTAAATTATAAAATGTTCCCAAAGAAACTTTAGCTTCCAAATTAGATTCAGTAGCAAAAGGCCATAAAGTTAAGAAAAAACGTATGACTTTGCTGCCCTGCAGTAATGCTTCTGGCGATCTAAAATTTCCACTTTTGGTGATAGGGAAATCCACAAAGCCTATTGTTTTTAAAAATGTAAATTTAAGTGTTCTACCGGCCCAATACAAGTTCCAACAATCAGCGTGGATGAACAGTCAAATTTTCAAGGACTGGTTTTTTGAAAACTTTGTTCCAGCAACAGAAAAGTTTTTAAAGAGAAAAAACTACCTCGAAAAGCGGTTTTACTAATTGATAATGCCCCATGTCACCCAAATGAAGAAGAATTGCGTCATGGTGACATTTTTGTTAAATTTCAGCCAATGGACCAGGGCGTGATAGAGACGATAAAACGGCGATATAGGTTACGTTTTTAAGATATAGATAAGTTTTTTAAAGTTTATTTTTGTTTCAGTTTCATTTTGGTTTGAGTTTTTTGTGCGTTTATACAGTATAGTGTAAATAACTTTATGTTAATACATTTATTCAACGAGAAAGATGCTTTGATATTTATTCATGTCATACCTTTTCTGTTACAATTACAGGATTTTTTGCTAAATAAACTATGAAATACTGTACTGTCAGCTATATTTAGGCCTCAATTTCACTAAAACTACAATTTCAATATGTTTCCCCGCCTAAAACACATATTGTATGCATTTGTTTGGCTTTTTCCGTCTAATCCGGACTTTCGTTGATCCGGACAGGGTCCGGTCCCATCAAGTCCAGATTAGTGAGACTGTACTGTAATACTTATGAAATTATTAAAGTTGGTGATAAACCCAATTCGGTGACCACTGGTTTCAAAATTAATGTGCCAGCTGGGTCGCTCGGAACAACAATCATTTAATCAGAAATGAGTTGAGGCGCTAAAGAATTTTGCATATTAAAGTGCACTTAAAAGTTAAAGGTCGTAAAGTGTGAAATTATTAACAAGATTTTACAGAACTACATTTAGTTAATTCTTTATGTTAAAATTTTTTATGCAATTAAATTATAAGGAACCTTTAATGTGTTTCAGTGCTTGAAATTCATCCGGAGATAGAGGATCAAGATAAGCTTGCTAAACAACTTTTGCGGACCAATAATGTTACAAACCTGCTTGTATATTTGCGCAAACAGTTCAAACCTCTTTTAATGAAAAAATGAGTATAAACTGTTCAGTAGCATTATGTTCAGTGATCCAGCCTTGAAGAAATATTTTTCCTAACTGTTAGTTCAGTAAACGTTTTAAATGTATTTAATAATATTTTCTACTTCTAATAATTAATAAGATATTTTAATTTAATGTTATATTGATAGTTTATAATTTTGTAAAAAGTAGCATATATTTAATAAAGGCTAGAAATCTAAACAGCAATTTATTTATTGTTGAATGTTATATGTTTACTTCCTCAAATGAGAGTAGGAGTAGCCCCAATTACTGATAGGTGTGTTTCTTACCAAACCCCCAGTCAATGACACCCGCAATACAAGTAATGAAATAAAACAAGCAATGAAAGTTCTCCCCCTTCCAGCATTACAAAGCTGTTATATCCTTTAATCCAACTTTTTCTTTTAATAAATGGAAATGTAATAGGCCGTTTAACTTCCTATGTTCCCAATATAAAGAAGCTCTTCAGGGTGTGACCCTGTACAGAAATTTTCTCAGACCAGTTGAATGAGGAGTTGTGCTTACCTAAATCTCATCTATATATTAAAAATCCTTTTCCATATCCATCAAATGCATGTTAAATTGTTATAAGAAATTTAGAGATTAATTCTTCAAGATTTATTTTAAAACATTGTCTCCACTGCAACTAAAAGAGATATTCTAACCATATTTTTTTCAGAAACCTTAAAGCTTTACATAGACATTGTTACCTTGGGATCAATATTTGTGAAATTGATTGGAAAACCCTATTAATAGACATTTTAATTAATTGTTGATTATTATTTTTACAATATTCTATCTATTAGGTAGCCATATTTTACTACTCTATACATTTTATTGCAAAATACTGACATTTAGAGAGTATGTGTAAAAACCATGTTGTTTCAGCATGGAAACAAAAAAAATCTTGTATCCCTTGCTAAGGCCATTAGTTTGGTGCTATATCGCCTTTTACAAGACACAATTACGGATTCTCAACCAATACAAATTATGTTGAAACAAAAAAGCTTTATATATATATAAATAAATAAAAATATTTCAAGTACAAGAATTGTTTTTTATTTATATATTTTCAAAGCTTTTTGCTAATAAATGCTTCTTCAGGAAAAATAATAAAATAAATTCTTTATAAAATGTTTATATATATATATATATATATATATATATATATATATATATATATATATATATATATATATACATTTATAGGTTAGTTTTGGTTGGTAAAGATTATTTAGATTTTTTGGACTAGGAGACTGACAGACTTACCTTGGTAAGAGTCCACACTGTAGTCTTGAAATAGAAACACATAAAAGCACTTAAACAATGATATATTTCAACCACACAGTGGTCTTTGTCAATCGAAGAGAACACACAAAAAGAAATATGAGAATGAAATAAAATAAAACGATCCATTCCATACAGTCAAGCAATCAGGGGTAAGAGAATCTGTTCGAATGATAGGGAATTGGAAGATTTTAATAGAAAGATGTCAACAGCCTTCCAGAGAAGAGGATACCCAAAAAAAGTCATTGAAAACCAAATTCATTCAGCACAATCCTTGGTTCACCATAAACCACAAACAGAACAAAATAAACTGTCTTTAATAACAGACTACCATCCTGGTCTACATAAACTCAACAAGATATTGAGAGATGGCTTCAAAATTCTTCAAGCTTCCGTCCACACCAAAAATCTTTTCACCGATCCACCGCAAATTTGATACAAGCAACCTCCCAACTTGAAAAACATCCTAGTACATCCTAAACTACCAGACCCTGATGCAGAGAAACCACACAAACTTCCTCATGGCTCCTTCCCATGTAATAGACCTAGATGCAAGACGTGTCCAATACACCCCTCAGCAAATAGTTTCAACAGCCAAACAACAAAAATGGTCTTCAAAATACAGGGTCATCATAATTGTACATCGAAAAATGTCATATACCAGCTACAATGTAAACTTTGCTCAGCACAGTACATAGGCCTGACCACGGATGGTCTGAATATCAGAATGAATGGCCACAGACATGATGTTAAAATTATGAATATGGATAGACCAACAGCTCAACATCACAACTTTTGATGACTGCTATACCACAAAAATAATTAAATCACTCCCCCCTGATTGCAATCCCTCAGAACTGAGAAGGTGGGAACTATCATACCAGAAGTATACCAAGTCCAGAGAATCCCCTAACCTCAACATCAGATAAATGCATTCATTTTTTTTTTTTTTTTTTTCAAATAGCCTTATCTCTTTTCCCCTGACAGACTTATATAAACTATAATCACTCATATGTTCATGGAAACAATATATATATCTTTAATCTGTGCATCTGTGACATCTGATTTCTACTCTACACAATCTGTGATTATAATTATTTCATTCTCTCATATTTCTTTTTGTGTTTTCTCTTCGATTGACAAAGACCACTGTGTGGTTGAAATATATCATTGTTTAAGTGCTTTTATGTGTTTCTATTTCAAGACTACAGTGTGGACTCTTACCAAGGTAAGTCTATCAGTCTCCTAGTCCAAAATATATATATATATATATATATATATATATATACACTTTAACTAATTTTGACACACGTGTGAAAGTGTTATTTTTGCCACCAAACACAACTAGTTTGCTTCAGCTGATGTATCAGGGAGTCATCAAAATATTTAGAGCTTATTACACAAGAAGATCATTTGTGCATCTGTATGAAGCTATGAGACAGAACAACGAGCTCCCTGTTGAAGATTTTTGGAAACAATTCAATGTTTTAGATGCTTTGAGAATCATTGGACAATCTTGGAATGAAGTTTCACAAAAAACTTTGAATGTTGTTTGGAAAAAGGTGTGTATTTTGTCGCCACTGAAACTCAAGTGGAATCAGTGCTAGAATCAGATAAAATTGCTGATGTGATTGAGGAAGGTGTCGGTTTTGCCAGACAACTCAATTTAGAAGAGGATAATGATGATGTTCAACAGCTGCTGGATTTACACAACCAGGAGCTAACAATTAATTGATGAGCTCATAGAAATGCGTGCGCAAGAGCAAGACCTTAAAAACGCAGATTCTTTAGACCCAGTTGACGTTAAAGATGAAAATATCATTTGCACCATTTACTTGAATAATTTTAAATTCTCTACAAGTCATTGTTACTTATTTGCTAATCATAAAAAATCTTTTAGCGAAATTACTTATAAATATAATACCACTGTATTCTATGTAGTTTCTGAAACAGAATATATATATAAGTTACGTGTTTTGTTATACACAAAAGGTTTTTATAAAATGATTCAATTTTTTAAACCTTTATTAATTTAGAATATTAATTACAATATTAGAAACTATTATAAGAATTAATTTTACATATATGCTGGTATATTCGCAGAGTACATATACACACACAGTAGAATCCCTCAAATCCGAATATGATTTGATGAAAACAAAATTTTAGTATCTTATAAAGTATCTTATATTTAATGAAGTATGTACTGAAAGTTTGCTACTTATGTAAAACAGGACTTAGATGTGCAATGTATTGGAATTGACACTGTGAAAACATGATATAATACGAAGGCCTATAATACTACTGTGTCACTTTATTAATATAGAATTTATTGGCAGTAAAATAAAAATTAAAAAGACAAACACTAAATTATATGTTTCACTAATACAGAAAGGACACAAACACTTGACTATATTTTTCACTTGAAATCAGTAATCGTCATCTGGTGAAGAGACGTAAAGATACCTGAGGATGTGATGTTAAGCCACCGTCGCATTAGCATAACATCGTGGAGCTGCATGTTGTTCTACGTAACGCAACGAAATGTCGAGAGCGTCTGCATGAGTAACAGCATTCGTAGAAGCACCTTTTCCCTCGCTATCGCTATCTGCTACACTATCATTGTATTGATCCTGGATCATAGACACCATGTCATGCTCGGTATATTCTTTATTATTATCTAGTCCTGTCCAGTCTTCCAGGAAACTTGCTTCACATCCTGGTACTCTCTGAAGGAGCTTAGTTTCATCATCCCGTGTTTTAAGCAGTGTTTCCACAAACTCGAGGCTAGGCCAGAGCTTATTCCAGAATTTAAGCAGTAAAGTGTTACTGATATAATTCCAGGATTCAGCTACCCAGTAAATTACATCCTTTATTGTAATTGTTTTCTGGAATAGTAAGAGAACAATCTTCTTCAATTAATGTTTGCAGTTGTTTTATTCTGTAGCTCAGTTTCATGTTCTGCAGCACACCTTGATCCATAGGCTGAAGCAACGATGTCAAGTTATGTGGGAGAAAAATTGCTTTTATGTCTTTACATACTAACTGCATACCTGAAGGATGTGAAGGAGCATTGTCTATCAAAAGTAGAGCTTATGGCGGCAGTCTATTTTCTTCATTAAATTATGTTGCTGCATTTTTGAACCACTCCTTGAAAATATTACCAGTTATCCACGGCTTACACTGATTTTTGTAATAAACAGGGAGAGGATTCAAGTTCATATTTTTAGGGCTTGTGGCTTAGCAGATTTTCTAATCACCATTGATGGTAGCTTATTTATTCCCGCGGCGTTACTATAAGGTAAAACTGTGAGACGCTGTTTGCTCGTTTAAAGCCTGGTGCAGAAGATTCCTCTTTAGAAGCAAGACATTTAGTGGGAAGGGCTTTAAAATTCAATCCAGTCTCGTCTGAATTATACACTTGCTGGGGTGAGTAATTTTCAGATGAAATCAAATCTGTGAATTTGTCTAAATATTCTTTTTCAGCAAGATTATCAGCTGATAACTTCTCCCCACCTATTGTTAGTTGTCTAATTCCGTACCTTCTCTTTGTAAATTACAAATCACCGTTCATATATAAATACACCTTTTCTTTTTATATAAGTCAATAAGTTATTGAATTAGTTGTAACTAGTACAAGAAGTGAAAAAAAAAACTGCCAGATAAAGAAATTTCTAATGAATCACAGCTTACCAGATATAGGGTTCAACCAAATAATCGATTGAGTATTCTTAGAGGGGTCCTTTTATTTTTAGAAAGTTTGTTTTATATAAAGAAAAGTATTGCGTTACTTAAATTGAGGCAGAGGCAGTATGGGGCATTCCCACAATGGTCTAATATTAGATAATAGGTGCTAAAAATTGGCAAATTACACCGGATTGATACACATGATCCAATAAGTTTCTATCTATAAAAAAGTAGCATAATTGCAATTACAGTGCCGGCAAAAAGTTTAGGGACACCCCTACATTTATATGTTGTTGCTATTGTCCTAAAACTTTCTGCCAATCATATATTAGTAAGTTATCAATGAATTAAGCATGAAAAGTTACGATTTTCCTGAAATTTTCATTCATTTATAAGTAAGGGTTGGCAAATTATAAATTTTTTTCCCATTTTAAAACTTTTGAGGAAACCCCTGTTTTTTTCTAATTAAAAATGTATAATAAAAAAATACACATCTGATTAAAATGATACTTTGTACAAATGTTTAGCATAACATTTAGAATGTAAATATGCATTATTTATTATTTACAAAAAATCACCTCTCATTTGGTACCAGGTTAACTTTGCTTTAGACTTTCAGATTTTTCAGCATAAAATTCTCACATTTCAATAGCGAATATCTAGTGAACGGAGCCACTTGGAGCGGAACTGACTGTACCCCCGACCTGCCATGACGCGAGGAACACAACGGTATAGTCAGTTCCGCTCCAAGTGGCTCCGTTCACTAGATATTCGCTATTGAAATGTGAGAATTTTATGCTGAAAAATCTGAAAGTCTAAAGCAAAGTTAACCTGGTACCAAATGAGAGGTGATTTTTTGTAAATAATAAATAATGCATATTTACATTCTAAATGTTATGCTAAACATTTGTACAAAGTATCATTTTAATCAGATGTGTATTTTTTTATTATACATTTTTAATTAGAAAAAAACAGGGGTTTCCTCAAAAATTTTAAAATGGGAAAAAAATTTATAATTTGCCAACCCTTACTTATAAATGAATGAAAATTTCAGGAAAATCGTAACTTTTCATGCTTAATTCATTGATAACTTACTAATATATGATTGGCAGAAAGTTTTAGGACAATAGCAACAACATATAAATGTAGGGGTGTCCCTAAACTTTTTGCCGGCATTGTAGACCACACTGGGAGTAAAAGTACATGTTGCAACACCTATTTCTGCTCTTGATTTAATTTCTTAAAAAATGAGGAATGACTGTGGCTAACCTCAGTTGGATTTGAATTCTGGACAGATCAAAACATATTTAGTAAATTTTTTTTTGTAATCATATTGAAGGTTTGAAAGATTTTGAATTTAATTTTGATCAAAAATAATTGTTAACCTTTTGTATAAATATTTTTGATAAGGAAATAGTTTAATTATAATACAAACATTACTTAGCCTTATTAAAACAAAAATTGTTGCAATTTTATAAATGACCCACATCAAGCTTTATTTTATGACTATTGCAATATCAATACATTATATTGTAAAAGGTATAGATTATTTAATGTGCTACTCTGCTGATAGTTGTGTTATATTTGCAGTAAAATGAGAGCTTAAAATGAAGATTTTATATCAACTTGGACAGTTGCATAGCCTGTAGTAATGAGTGTGCCAAGTGTAACAAAATGCCAAAGTCTTGAAGAAATAAAATGGAGTGAAAAACTTCCCCTTGCAGACTTCTATTGAATGGTGGCATAGCTCATTTTCATATTAACGATGGTTATTATCATCAAGTCTTAAGTCTTCCTCTTAGAAGATTGTTAAACAATTTTTCTTATAAGTCATAAGTAATTATTGAAGAACTAAGTGAAAGAACGTATTAACTTACTTGCTAACACATTTCAAATCTGTAGTTTCATTGACGAAGCCAAACCAACTGGTGGCAATCGCTCTCAAGTTGCAAGCATATGATTTATAGATGTGGTATAGGCAGGTTGTGCACTATGGAAAAAAGTGTGTGGTAGTTTAAGATGTTTTGTGTTATGTTTGTGTTTGTATATTTCAAAATTTTTTGTAGTGGTTAGTTTTTTACTATGGTTTAGTTCATGGAGAATATTTAAATTAGTCTGCATGTCTTTATTTGTGTTGTGTAGCTAGACTTCGGATTTGTGTTTTATGTCAATGTGCTCTTTGTATCTTGTGCTAAATGATCTACCAGTTTGACCAATATAGAAGCTGGGGCAGTCATTACAAGCTATTTTGTACATACAGGATAGATTGTATTTGTCTGTTTGTTGTTGAAAAGGTTGTATGTGTATTTTTAGAGTGTTTGTTGTTTTGTATGATATTTGGTAATTGAGTTTTCAATTACCAATTGGTATTGGTAATTGAGAAGGTGGGAGCAATGTTGTGTATGTTTGTTCTGGTAAGTGATATAGATATATTTATTGTTTATTTTGTGGCTCATAAGAGTGGCTGTTTTATGGAGTTGTTTATGTTTAATTTTCTTGAGTATAAGTGAAATCAAGATGATTACAATTTTAACTTTTTTTTAGTAATAGACCAAATAAGTATTGTGTTTTGAACTCGTGTGTTTGTGTGAGGAAAAGTTAGTTTTTATGCTCATGTAATTTAGTCAAAATTTGGTTAGCCTTGTTTCAAATAAAATAAATAATTAATTTTTTTTCTAAGGTTAGGCTACATAGGCACTAAATTAAGTAGCTACTTCATACATTTTGTGTAGGAGGTTGTAAGCCATTATTTTAACGGTATATCATAAATATAGTAGGCTAGTTATTGTAGAGGAACTTTCAACATGACTAAAGAAATATTTGTAAGAAGTATTCTTCAACTAATCTGAAAAAATATTCTGCAAGGGATGGATAAAGTAATAACAGTTCCTAATAAGAAAATAATATCCCTATATACACTCTATTATATAAATTTTAAAAAACAATTACAAATTTAACTGTAATGCTAGAAGTTTTAATGGTTTATAGTCCTGGCAACTCTGTAATCATACTTACAATTTATGGATTTAGTTAAACTAAATGGAGTGGAGATTTCAATAACAACGTTGTGTTTAAAACAATATATTTAATAAAAAACATGCATTCATTTTTATGCAAACAAGATCTTTGTATATTGTTAAAATTATTTCACATTATTATTATTGAAACAAACCCTGTATAAGAAGTTACAAAGATTTATCACAATTAACACTGACCAGAAGCAACAATGTAGTTGCAAGGTTTAGTAAGCAAGCTGTGTTTAAGGACAATCTGTAAAATACTGTTTTTGAGTGAGCTCTGCAGTTTTTTCTTTGTGTTTGAAAACACGTACTAAGATTTTTGTTACTGTTGAATGTAATGAACATAGTCTCTGTGTAAAAATTTGTTACCTCTTAAAGCAATTAACAATTTTGTTTTTTCTAAAAACTAGAAGCCAAACATTTTAGGTATAAATGAGAACTGTAAATTTTAGCTGTTTGCTGAGGGAATGCTTAAACTGTGAAATTATTATTCAGATCAATAATCTGTATGCTTGAATATTTGACATTCAGGACCTGGATAAATATCAATATTTTGGATTTAACAGCAAGAAAGGATCCTTAAGACTTAGCTAAATATAGGAACCCACCACAATAGAAAAGAATTCTTATGTCAGCTTATCTCCATATTTATTTACACTTTGTGTTCTATTTTTACTGTTAGCGAATTCTGTGATTTCTACTAGATTGATTGCCTTTCGTTTATAAGCACATACTGATATGTAATTAACCTGTCACAATTTTGAAAAAAAAATTAATTTTAGGTCTGACTGATCTTCCTGTTAGCAAATTATTTTTATCATTTCAAATGTTTAAATGTAAATGTAACATGATTCTTAAATTTGGTCAGCTTCAACTTATGTAAGAGGTAAGTCTTAAATTGTCAAATGATAATTTTCTTAAATAGGATTACAAATATTTCAATCTTTTTGTCAATGACTACAAACAGTAGAACATTTTCTTTAAATGATACTGTCTACCATCTAAAAAATTAAAACGGGTTTTGTTATTACATTTTTTTAAAATCATTTCTAAATGGTATTACTTTAGATTTGGCCAACGTTTACCCAAGAAAGATGAAACAAAATTCCACCCATATCTTTTGTTCTTTATGATCAGTTGTGAGAAAAAAAGTGGAAAGTATATGCAAAAAAAATATTGTTTGTTACAGCCAACCACTAAACACATAATGCACAACATTATAGCTTACTACACCTGCACTGCCTGTTCAATATGAACTTTATTTGGTTGCCCTTCACTAGTAAAAAAGTAAAAACTTATGTACTATCCTATACTATGTAAATCAAGGATAAGTTACATGTTCAAATATTAATGATCTTCACAATTTACTTTCAACACTGTCACAGACCCAAATTTAGGATTGCAAACAGAGAATGGAAACTGCTGCAGCCCATGACAAGCTGCTCCATATTCTCCCTTTATATTTGTAACAATAATAGCACCAGAAAATTTAGGATAGAATTTAGCAATCCTCTGAATGGCCGTTTTCGCAGCATCTGTTGGATTTGCACCTCTTCTCATTTCCTCCACAGCTAGGAAACTAAACAATTAACATATTTTTTATTCAGATTTAATCTTGATATTGTGTAAAAGCTTATGTAATTTATCAGAAACAATAAAACGATCCCTAAAACTGAAAAACATTGGGTTTTTAATGTTTTACCAATAAATGAATTATAAAGTTAAAAAAAGGAAAAAAAATCAGTAACTTTTTTCATAAAATTTATTTTATAAAATTACGTTACATACCAGAAACGTATTATTTGAATAACAGAAATGTGTCTATTCACTATGGCACAGTGAAGGAATGAAATAACAAGTGGAATATAGGAACAGGAACTCCCGTGGCCTGGGAGTTGGGTAGGATCATGCTTCACATATGCTGGCCTAAAAATAAGAAATATAAGATGATATTTAATGTATTTAAAGAGCAAACTAAAGCTACATTTACATCCAGGTTTAGGTGGAAATTCCTTAATACTGTAGAATGGTAATCATGGTCACACAGAGTGACTTTCCTACAATGGAACTGAGCTCTCTAGAATGGTGTGTTTACTTTACTTTCCAGCATATGATTATGAAAGTTTGGAAAAACATAGATAGGGATAAACCTTTAGTACTGAGATGGCATTTGTGGGCAAAGTAGTTTTCCAAGAGTAGACTGGCTCATTATCAAACTTAAGGCAAAGACCCCCTTATGTTCAACAAGTCTACAGTAAAAACATCTTCAGATAATGTTGATGTTTTTATTCACTTGACCACAATCTAAAAAAAATTATTTAATACAAGGGGGAAAAAGTAATATTTTCTGGAAGGAAAAAATAACAAGCACTAATAAAGCAAAATAAATGAATATAATAGGGTTGTGTTCTTACAGCAGAAAGTTTTAAATATAATACCTTTATGAGGAAATATTTTGAGGAACTCTCCTTAACACTTTACTGAAATCTAATACATGGAGTGGTAGAAAATTTCTTAGCAGTTGTTGAAAAATTTAAAGTTTAAACTACTGTCAAAAGATATCAATAATGTGTTACAGAAATGGTTGATTAAAACAAATCTTAAGAAAAAAAACAGGCTAGCAGCTCCTATACCTATAAGTTTGGCATTGTGTGAAAATTATTTCAACTAAGAGAACAGTTAAAACTTGGCTCCATAATTTAAGTAAGATATTTTATTATTTTTGTATCTTAAAAATGAGTTTTATGTAGAAAAATATAAGCAATCAAAACATTGTAGTCAATAAAACCAAATTAATTTAATTTTTTGTACATTAAACAGAGCCTATAAAAAATATAACAGTTAAAACATTGTCTACAGTTATTCCATTAAATTAATTTTTTTTTAAATAAAGTAATTTTCTACTAGTTATCTATAATTGTCAATATTTTAATTAAAGTGAAATTAGTATATATTTCTTTAACTTGTGTCTTCAAAATATACCTAAAGAGGTTCATGAAATTAATTCAATATTTACTATATTTTATGGTACTGATCCTGTTAATAAACTTGTTTCAATTGTAAGGTATACAATTTTATAAACTAACACACTCCCAATATGTATGTGAGTAAGTCTTCATGTTTCTTAACCTTAGCTCCTAAATTTTTTGGCCTGGATTCCCTATGCTATCAAAAGATGTATAGTAAAACTACAATTATCCAAATCAATTGGGACCTGACCCCATTCGAATAGTCCGATTTCTTTTGAAAATAATTACTGTATGTATGTTGCAAACTATGTTTTTTTTTTTAGAGTTTTATATGCTTTTCTAACCTTCTGAGCTATGATTGTAGCTTATCTGTAAAGAACTGGACTCAAAATTGGGTTTTTCATGGATTGTTATTGAAAAAACTACTTGAAAGCAGGATCTTCTAATTCTTTGTTTTTTGCTCCCTTCATTGGATTCCTCAAGGAATATTCATCTTCATTCTCAAGCTCTCACACGAAGTTTAAAAGTGTAGTTTTGCTTCTTTTAATGCCTGAAATCGTAGATTGTCCAACACCGTGCATTTCTGCCAACTGTTTACCTGTAACTCTTACTGATTGCGGGAATCAAAGACATATTGACTGATTAATGAAAAAAAATAATGACAGTCAGGCAGGGACGGGGATCTGGTGACAGACAACAGTCAACTATACAAAAATGCACTAAGATGGTGACTCAGCATCCAAATAATGTTTGCGCTTCACCTACACCAGCTTCGCAGATAAAAAGCCAATACCATATGTACACACAATCATTATTTTAGAAATCACAGTACGTTTGGATAATTGGAGTTATACTATATATATTGAACAACTTATAACTTGAAGGTATATAGGACCTAATTATCATAAGTATTATATACTGATTTCTTTTTCTAAGTATTATAGAAAGACTGTTTTAAATAATGACTTGATTCTATGTTAATTTTAAGTTTTAATTAATCTATAACAACTCATAATATATATATATATATATATATATATATATATATATATATATATATATATATATAGATTTTTCGGACTAGGAGACTGACAGACTTACCTTGGTAAGAGTCCACACTGTAGTCTTGAAATAGAAACACATAAAAGCACTTAAACAATGATATATTTCAACCACACAGTGGTCTTTGTCAATCGAAGAGAAAACACAAAAAGAAATATGAGAGAATGAAATAAAATAAATATTTATTTATAAATTTTTTTTTTTTTGTGTGTTTTCTCTTCGATTGACAAAGACCACTGTGTGGTTGAAATATATCATTGTTTAAGTGCTTTTATGTGTTTCTATTTCAAGACTACAGTGTGGACTCTTACCAAGGTAAGTCTGTCAGTCTCCTAGTCCAAAAAATCTATATATATATATATATATATATATATATATATATATATATATATACTAATAAGGATTTATTATATTATCAACCTACCTGGGTACAAATCTCAACATAATATCTCCATCACCAGTGCAGGCAGCGCCACCAACTGTATTATCTGCATAGGCTCCAGCACCTACCATGGGAGAATCACCTACTCTTCTGTAAATATAGGATTGTAGTTAATTACATGTTTTTTTTATTTCTGGTAACTGATATGAGTAGGTTTTGTATTTAAAAGTTACACATAATACATAAGTAACTTTTGTGACATAAGTTATGCATATATTTTTTGATGTTGAATATATATTACATTAAAATGTTTACACTTACAATACATCCCTCTAATTCGTCACCTTTGGAGCTAGGCAAATAGTGGGAATATAAAAAATGTTAGATTATCAGAAAATACAAAAAAAATAGTAAGATAAACAATCTTTGAATTTAATCCATCACCAATAGTGCAGCACAATGTGTGTTATCGATTAATTGTTTAGAGTGTATACTGATGCACATGGTCAAATATTTTTGTTGAATGTTTAGTATAACTTGATCCTTGTTTGACCCCAATCCGAACCAGGTTCCAAATAAGGCATATGCAACATGTTTGTGATGAATTAAGGGAATGTTTTTCCCTTTCAAAACTCTCACGATAATAAAAGATATTTATAGCTGTCCTAATGAGTTCTCGAAATGTCAGGACAAAAAAGTAGGATTTTTACTGTCACCCTGGTTCTTAGAACCAACTTATCAGCTAAAAATTCAGATCAAGTTTTCAATCCAGTCTTTATTACAGGCTATGTGTTTCAGATGTGTATCATATTGGTGCAGTTGTTATTAGATTGTGAGAATTGACCTTCAAATTAAACACTGGGGTCCACTGGATCCCACACAATTTTTTCCTTGTAATAATTTTTTTACATGATATTTAAAAAGACGAGGTAATCGTCTTTGTGCTACTAAAAATCTCAAATATAGTAGATAATTCTGATTTTATAAGATATTTACTTCAGGAAGAATCAGAATGATATTCAACACCATGTTAGTAGACCATAAATTGACAATGATGGAAACAATGAGGGCAAACAAATCCTAGATCCCTGCAAAGTTCTTATCAGTAAAACCTGTAGGACAATCTCTATTTGTTTTTAACAATAGTAAAACAATTGTGTATTTCATCCCAAAAGAGAAAAAAAATGTAGTTTTTCTTTTAACCTTTCTTTGCAGTGCCATAGTTGATGATGAAACTAAGAAACCCGAAATAGTCCTATTCTATAACAGCACAAAAGGAGGAATGGACACTTGTGATACTTATATTTACTTACACTTATAGAGACACTTATGCCACTCTTACTCAGTATGCAGAGAGACCAATCCTTGGCCTCTAATATTCTTTCATGGAATATTAGATCAATGTGAAGTAAATTCTATGGTCTTATACAAACTGAATGTGCAAACTCCAAAAATTACCAGAAGGTTGTATTTGACAACACTAGCCAAATAACTAATCAATATTCTACAAACTTTTATACACCGCAACAATGCGCAGAAGCCTTAAACTGGCCATTCAGGATATTTTAGGTATTCCTGAAATAGTACATGAGGAAGTAAGAGAAGGGGAAGAATCTCCAAGAAAAAAAGGTATACTTTTTGTTCTCGAACAAAAGAAAAAAAAAACAAAACTCCATTGCCAAACTTGCGGTGCTACTATGTGTAATGACCACCGGGCAATGGTTTGCAAGGAATGTGTGGTTTAAGGGACAGAAACATTTAAAGAAAATCTAAGTGAGTCTTTATTATGCGTTTTTCAATGTATTTTGAATTTTTGTTAATAGGGAATTTTGTAGGGTAGTATTATTTTGGGTAGGTATTAATTTTGAGAACTTTTCAATAATACTGTGTTAAAGGACAATACTATATCTTTCAGAATATGTATAATGGTTTATCCAATATAAAATAAATGTAACTACTTTTTCAATTTAGTACAACTATGCATTTTTGTGAAAAAGATTTGGTTGTTTAGGAATTTATCTTTTTTACCTTCATAAAAACCTTAATTTTAATACTAAACTACAAATATTCATAAGATAACTACCTAATAAAATGGGCAAATATTTTAAACTTTTTTTAGAACAATTTATATGACTACAGTAATAAAATATATTTTGGTGTTTGATGGACCCCAGTGTTAATGTTACGTTACAAAAAATAAGTGTTATACTTGAAGGTTAATGTAGTAATTTCTAATTTAATTGTAAAATTGAAGTGAAAATATTTTTTTATTTTTAAAATTATTTTGGTTATAACACTTTTCAACAAACACAATTAAACTATATTTAAAAAGTATTTAACTAAGTTAATACATAATTGCTTACTTGGGAACACATTTCAAAACATTTGTTCCTTTTACGAAGCTAACACTCAACTTTGAAACAAGTCAGCAAGTAAGCAATTATGCATTCACTTAGTTAAGTACTTTTTAAATATAGTTTAATCTGTGAATTCAAGATGATTATATCAAGTAACTTCAAACACAATTAGTTGCATGAATATTAGAGGGAATCTAGAACCAACCACTAAGCTTCAAACCATAAGTAGAATTATGGTTATACAATATGGTTTGTATAATAATTAATTACAAAATAATAAACTTGAGAATATTAAAACAAACAGGATTAATGAACAAAAATCTACATGTTTATGATATATAATATTTAGTTGTTTATAAGTATGAATATATGTGTGACACCTATTTGACATTTTGAGGGACGGGGGTTCCAAATGATTCAGTGTCAGCTGAAGCTCCCTCAATGCTATACAAATTGCTTTGTCAAACCCACTGTCTGCAGGACGAACAGTGAATTTTTAATGTTGATGCAAGAGTATGGTCCGATTAACTGGAGAGACGAATGAGAGGGGTTTTACTGTGTAATAAAATTTATTTATGGTAAAATTAAAAATTAAAATAAATTTAAAAAATACTGGGCAAACTCTAATAATATGTTTTCTTTCCATGTATGCAATTTAAATATACTAATGTAGGATAACTTATTAATTAAATGCATTCCATCACTGTCTCAGTTTCACATTTACATTCAGAAAATAAAGAGAGAACTATGATAGATTTTTGAAGACTAAATAAATTATTTATTAATTAATTTTAGAATCCCTCTATGAATAATAACAATGATTGGTTACAGTATTAATATCAGTTCAGGTAAAAATTGTATATTCATATATTTTATATTATTTATTCCACACAAACACTATCATCTTGCTAACGATTTTTAGCATGTTTGATATTAATATAATGATAATGAGATAATCATACCTCATTTTAGGTAAAAATAATTCAGTGAGATAAACCTGAAAATAAAAATACAAGCATTAACTGGCTATCCACAGAAATAATTCTGTAATAGATGTCTTACTCAACTATCTTTATTTAAAAAAAAGAATGAGTTTAGAATTTCTTAACACTGTTATAACGTTTATACGATATATCAAATATCATCTTTTGATAACTTTAGTATCTCACTTCTGAGATCTTGTCTTTGTGTAACAATGTCTTTATTGGGTTCTTATCATAACATATACTAGTTATATTTCATTAAATGGTACTGAAAGGTCTGAATTTGAATCAATAGGTGTTACTTCAAGTCTATGGGGATAATTACCTGAAGGAAACAAAAGCATTAATATACGTTTAATGTATTTATGAGGGAAAACCACTTCATAATAGAGGCCAGGATGACTATTAACAACAAGCACTGGCAAAACATTGTAAAAATTCAAGCAATTATTATCTGAATTCTTTGACTCAGAGATACGTATAGTCTCAGTGAACATTAGGAAACATTAACAGTAGAGTCTCGATAACTCAAGGTGAATGGGACCAAGACCCGAAAACTCAGCACTAACCCTAATACAGCATTAACCCTAATACAGCATTAATCCTAATACAGCATTAACCCTAATACAGCATTAACCCTAATACAGCATTAACCCTAATACAGTTAAACCCCTCATATCCAGATCAATGTGGCAACAGCAGGAATCAGATTTATTAATAGTAGGAATAAAGACCAGTCCAGCTAATTATGAGTGTCATCATTGTTTGATTGATCTGTATGATTCAAGAGAATTTATTTTCTGATATGTCATGCACAAGGCTAGAAGGCTAGACATTTGTGCAGGGATATTTTTGACTTCAAAACTTACACAGTAAATAAATAAAGATATTTATGGCCTATTGACCTCCTGTCATCTAAACATAACTGATACAACATCCACACACAACATAACAGCAAGCATGAGTGACAGCATAACAACAGAATGGGGAGGAAGAAAAATACCATATTGATATAAACATTTCTTGGAAACCTGACTCATTTCCTTTGCATGATGTATTGATATAAATATCTCTTGAACACCTGATTCATTTTCTTTATGGCTATAAACATTTCTTGGACACCCTACTCATTTCCTTTCAAATAAATAAAATAGGCTCAAATAGAATTAGGCTCGAACTATACAGAAGCTCGAAATATTGGGACTAGGATGTTCGAGACTCAACTGTATATATTGATAATATATAATGTTGTTAAAATTAATGTTGATTATGAAACATTAAAATGTTAAATAAAACATTTTGCAAAACAAACACAAGCTAACAGTAATATTATGTAATATACAGTGTTAAATGTGTCAACTTTAATGTTAGACCTTGTACATTATCAAACAATACTCAAATACTTGAACATATACTGATATGTCATACTTGCCTAAACTGTTACATATTTTCTTTGTTTAATGAAGATGGCTGTTTTAAAAAAACATATCTCATAACTAATCAATGTGAATGTTAGTTTATGAGAATTGGATGATCTGTTGATATTTTTATGTATTTGTGAGTCTGACAACTGGATTTTGTAGTGTTGAATTATTGAGTTTATTTTTCAGGCAGGAAAAATAGTTTACCAATCATTGATGTGTTGTATACATTGGCCTACCAATGATTAATAAACTACATTACTGCTTGGAAAATAAATTCAACAATCCACAAACCATTATTTACATAAACAGAACATAAATAGCTAATCAAACACAAACTGCATGAAACATACAAACGTTTCAAGCTGCACTCAACACAAATACTCAACACCTACTTACATATTCTACAATACACTTTTTGATCTCAGTCTAAAATAAATAGAGATATAGTTTCTATTGGGACACTATTTCAATTATAACTGTATCATCATAAAAGTGAAAATTAGCTATTTTAAATTAACACGAGCATCTTAAACTTATATATTTAAAATTTTGTAATAAAATTGAGTTAGTTCTAATATGACCGCTCTCCTCTTGGATCTTCTTCCCCCAGATGTACAAAAGTTTGAAAGAAAGTACAACTCCCTAGCTATACATTTATATTTTGACTTTTTTCCATGATCTCTCTATTCAAACTTTATGAAAAATATCTAAAGAAAAAGTCTGAGAAAATCAATGTTTCATATTGCATTGGGAGGTGAATAAAGAAATTAACGCCATACTTTCCAAGTGGTTAATGTAAGATGTTTGGCAAGCAGCAATAAAATGGTTCGTCATAACTCAAAAAGGTTATAGAAAGCACCAGCATGGAATTCATCATCTTAAAAACTAAGATTGAAGTTATACTAAATTTTCAGCTTCTCTCTAATTATCTGATCAGTGTTCTTTATAGTTTCTCTAGTGAAACAGGGCAGCCTAAAATATTGGACTTAAATGTTTGATGAATGAATCTGGTATCTAGAATACCTGTTCTATGGTCTTCAACAGGGATCTAGGTGACAATATTACAAAGAAACTCCAGGTTGGATTTCTTGTATTAATTTATAGCCAATATTATTTATAGATCTCTTATCTGGCCTTTGAAGAAATCAATTGGTATCCAAGTTGGATATAACAGCTTAATTTGGATTATGGGCCTCTGAACTGCAGTGAAAACTTTGATTTCTTGGTTAAAAAACTTTTTTTTCTTAACCTATTGTTATAATCTCTCTGTTCAACAGTTTTCTTCCCTGTACTCAGATATCACAGAAATATGCTTCTAATGGCCTGTATTGGTGTTGAAAATTGAGCTCAGTTTTTAATACAGATAACAGTGTACAGAATTGTATTGTAATGAGAAGTTATGACTTTAATTACTGAGCATTTCTACACAAAAATTCCAACTTATCTTAATAAAATGTAAAATTTAAGTAAATAACTTGATTTACATTAATTGGTACCTTGGTGACAACTAGTAGGTAAGCTGTGGAAAACAAGGACACCTTTTATCTGTGTCAATGAAGTGAAGGAGCTTTATTTTCTCAAAACTCCTTATTCCTCTGCCATTTTGTCTTACTAGCTAGTAATTATTTCAATAGCTACTTCATGTTTTAATCAAGAAATTCTTTCTTTGTCTTTATACTGAATAGTGTAATATGTATTTAAACAGAATAGCTCATTTCAGCTAAAATTGAAGCTGCCAGTGTTGAGAAATGGATACCTTTAAAAATTAAAACAGGTTTAAAATATGTTTTTGCAACACAAATTGAACATTTTATGAACAGTTTCAATGTGAAAAAAACTAATTCAGAGCAAAGTTACCAAATTAATGATAATAAACTCAAAGCAAAATTACCCAAACAAATCAGACAAAGCAAGAGAATGAGAACTAGACAAAGATTCTACTTTATACTTATAAATAAAAAATGTATATGTATGAATTTAAATGCATGTAATAACTCTAAAGGCTATTAATTTTTTTAATTGTAAACCAGATCTATCTGAATAGTAATCCTGGTAGAGCTCAATTTTAAATGCTACATTATCTTAGAAAAAAACTTCTATCAATTTATAGATTTTCTTTCACTCTCAATTTTTTCCTGGTATTATGCAAAAAACCTGAATTTAGGTTTACAATAAATCTCACTCTACTTTTCTTTACTTTACAATAATAACATTTACCCAGGTATTTTGTGGTTGGCACCATTGGTTGATGTTCCAGCAGCTATGTTATTTTGAGTATCCACTACCAACATGCCAATTGTATCATGGTTGTATTCATTTATCTCATTGTTATATTTATTCTGTTTACTGATTTTTTTAATTTGTAAAGGAGAATATGGTCCACAATTTTTTGAAGGGTCTGGTTTTACGTCCTGAAATCCATGAAAAGTAAAATATTTATTTACTAATACACAGTAGTTTGAAATAAATGGTTCATTTAGGGTCCAATGAATCGGAAGCATGTTGGATGATAAAGTAAAAAACTTTACAGTGAGCATATCTACAAGATGGATTAGAAAGTTTCAAAATATATTACATTAAAAATACTTGTTAATATTATACTTATTGTTTTAACACTTTAACTGCCATGCGTTTATAAATGATACACAATGAACTTTTCACCCAAGCCATGTGTATTATTGTTACACACGCTTAAACTTACCTACAGGTCAAGAGCTCTTCTCAGAAAAAATCTAAACCTTCACAAATAATTATTTTCATTGAAAATGTTAAAAAGTATTTTTTTTGACATGCAAGATACATATTTAACGAAAACTTACCTTCCTTCGTAATATTATAGCCCTTGTATAATTATGATACACATGGCTCAGGACAATAAAAACTTATTATATAATTCTTTTAAATGTCTTGTTTAGTCTTCATTAGTGTAATAAAAAATAAATTATAATAAACCATGGAAATCTACGTTTTTAAATTACTGTCATGTTTTATTAAAAAAACAAGCTAAACACATGAAACTAAAATCAGGACATCTAGTACGATTTGTAGTCGCTTGCTTTGACTGTTTACATGCAGATGCTCTACCATAAAGATTGGCCAGCCTTGAATAACAAACACAACAACGGCCTCTTTTCTTCTCTTCATTCTCCTGAAGCTCATGCTTACGTTCACGTGGTGTAGTTGGCCGGCTATCTGGTACTTCACTGCCATAAATCAAAGAAAGAGCTAATTTTTCTCTAAATTCTGTAATTGTAATGTTTTTATTGCAAATTGTTTTATAGACTGCAAGGGTGTTTCCAACTGTAGTATTTGTAAGCAGCTCAACGGCAACTTTTCTGTACCATTTTACACCCTTTGTTACAGTTGTACTGTAGGAGGTCATGTGATCAGAAACGTCAATGAATGATTTAATTTCTATTGTATTCTAGTATCGTAGACGGTTTTTTATTTATTCCACGTCGAGTTATGACCTCAGTCATTACCGGAACATCCTTAGTTGTTAAAAAGAGCACGTCTCTTTTATCTTTCCATTTCGAAATTATAGATTTTGTATTTGACTGTAGTGATTTCATTTCATTTCTTGATAACTTTGCTAAAACAACAGGTTGAGGATTGTGTTTTGGCTTTTTGTTTAAAGTCCCAATTAAGTGAGTTTGTTTTTTATTTACCTGGTCAGCTAATTCTACACTAGTATAGAAATTATCTGTGAAAAGGAATCTTCCAGAGTTTAGTAGAGGCTCAATCACTTCCATCACAACTGATGTTGAGTGGCTGTCCCCGGAGCCATGAGCAGTGGTTGTTTCCTTTCCAGCATAAAGTTTTAAATTCCATGTATAACCATTCTCAATACATAATTTATAGAGATTCAGGCAATATTTATGCCTTTTGTTGGGGATGTATTGTTTAAACCCTAACCTACCTCTGTAGGGAATCATTGTTTCATCTATACAGACTTTTTGGTGAGAAACAAACATTTTGGAACTTTTCATTCAGCTTAGCAATTAAAATTTGTATTTTATGTAATTTGGAATTATTATCAATGTTTTCATTGTCTGAAAAATGAATATGCCTCAAAAGAAGCTCAAAACGGTTTCTTGGCATCATTTTGCAAACTTTGTTTTCATACAGCAAATTTTTAGACCAGTATTTCTGAATTGAAGGTTTTTTGTCTAAACCAATCCAAAAAAGTAGGCCTAAGAATAGACGGATTTCATCTCTATTTGTATCTTGCTACATATGTAACCTAGAATGTGGTGTAATTGATTCGTCCAAAATGCATTTAATAATACATTGTTCAGCATAGCAGTTAGTCCCTAATACTATAAAGTCGATAATATTGTCATCAATGAAAATATTATAGGAATTAAGTTCATTTGGATTATCTTGCAGTTCTTCAATAACATTACGTTGCAAGCCACCATCTATATTACAAGTAAATTTGTGTAAATTACCTGATACTTCATCCCACACAACATCACTAGATTTTCTTAAATCCGAAGTTTGTCCTGAAGTTAGAGGCTGCACTCCTGTTGATTGAGAATTGATATGTTGAAATATATCAATTCTTTGTCTCTTCCTTTGCACCCCAGTATTGTGTTCCCCACTACTAATATCATCACTACTTTCACTTGACAATATGAACTCAGGGTCTTCAGGATCACTAATATCACGAAAACAGCTTAGTTCACTACTTGAGGAAGATTCATAAAGGCAATTTTCAATATATTTTCTAAAACTTTCACTATCATTCATTTTACTTGTAGGATTAATCAAGAGCAACACACATAACCTCAATAACTGAGAACTGTTTGGTATTCAATTATTCAACAAAACAAACAAGGCCTAAACATGTGAAAAACATCTGTTTGTAAAATAGCAGCAGTGCCGCCAATACATGATAATCATAAAAACCAAATGTGTCATATCAAACTACTAGGCCAAGGCAACAACACAACATATAGTATACAATGATAATGTGCATATATATAATACACAGCCCACTGAAGATTGGTAATTTGAGTATATAGTTTTGATACACATGGCCTGTACAGAACATATATTATCTTTGTGTATCAAACTGATACATGCGGCCTAAATGAATGGACTGTGAAAAGAGGCTTGGCCCTATAATGTAATCTGTAAAAACACCTCTGGCCGTTAAAGTAATAAGAACCTCAAAAATATTAAATTATGTTAAAAATATTATCTAAAATAAGTATTAAAAAAATAACAATTGAGAGCACAATGTGGCAACAAGTGACCTTCATATAATTACATGTAGTGTGTTCTCTCTCTCTCTCTCTCTCACACACACACACACACACACACACACACACACACACACACACACACACACACACACACACACACACACATACACACACCACACACACAAACACACACACACACACACACACGCATGCATGCACACACACACACACACACACACACAAACACACCGCGCGCGCACACACACACACACATATTGTCTGAATATAATTTTTTATTAATGAAACTAAACTGTAAATGAAACTTTGTTTGTCTTTTTTGATTAAGTGAAAATGTTTAACATAGAATAAAGGCATGTCTATAATACAACTGACAAAAAGATTTGGCTTGGGGCAGGTTACTGTTTTTTAAAATAAAATCTAAGTGTGCAAATATTAAAAATGGTGATAAAAAAATTAGGAAAAATGAAAAACCAAAAACAAAGAACTCGAGAGTGGTTTTATATCTGATTTTGTAAATATACTGTAACTGATGACCACTGTATAAAATAGTTTTGAAAATTTAATGGTTTAAAAAAATGAAAAAAAAATATTATTTATATATTGAAGATAAAATGGTTGAACAATCAATTTTTGAAATTTGATAGTTATAAAATACAAAATAATATTAAAAACAGTAGTAGAGCAATTTTAATATTGAATTGAAAGAAATTTAAATTTGAAATTAATATGAAGAAGCTGAAAAGTAAATAAATAAATATAGAGCCAATATTTGGGTTTTAATGAATTCAGAAGAAAATAAGAACTGAGAAAAATTTCATTTCTAAAAAATTTAAATAGATACCAATAGATATGAAGGAATAAAGAATTGATCAAAATTGAAAGAATTTTGTAAAGAGAGCAAAATAAGGGATAGAGATTATAGATAGTTAGTCAAGATCAATACCTTGCTGGATAGTCACAATAGAAACTATGTATAAAGAAAAAACGACAATTATGAAAATAAGACAACTCTTCTGCAGAGCTCTAGAACATTGGCTATATAAGAAAATGCAGAGAAAAGTTATTATAAATATGAAGTATGTTTAGCAGTTCATACATTTAGCAGTTTTATAATTATTCTGTTATCTGAATAATTTTAAGTAATATCAAGAAAGTATATAAAATTTAAAATATATAGAATACTAAAAATAAATAAATATATTATTAAAAATACTACAAATAATTTTAACATCCAAGCAAGTAATAATCTAAATATGCAATTAAAATTTTAATTAATATACATTGTAAACAATCACCTCTATTACATTATTTGAAAATCATTACAGATCAAATAAAATAATTCCGAATAATAATACAGTATAAGAACAAAAGCAGTATTATCAAATTTCTACCTAATTCTAATTTTATTAAAAACAGACATTTTGTATTGAGAAAACTCAGTAAAATCTTTTAATGCAGAAGGTACAAGTGTTCTGTGATAACACTTATGTTACAATCATAAACCACAATGCATATTTTAGTAGCTTTGAAAATAATTGACCTAATTAGGGCACGTGAGATTCTATCTAATTCATTATGAACAATTACTTTGATCCAGTCCTTTTCAACTTGGAGATTGTGACATGTTACATCAAGAGCCATATTCTAATAATCATTTTCAATTAAATAATGCCATGATTAAATATAGTTTACTGCTTTGTGTCCTAAGATTAAGTAATATTAACACATAAATGATAAAGTTTAAAGAGCTAAAGTTTCTGATAATGTATTGTATAAAGAACACAGCAACAAAAATGTATTTCTATGTAAATATCTGAACAAATAACAATATTTACATAAACTTGAGGATAAAGTTTGATTGGTGGCTGATATGTATTTTAAAAATAAACTGTACTAGTCATATTTGTTTATCTAGATAATAATAATAAAGACTCAAAATTATCAGCTAGAAAATATTTTTAACTCAAGATTTTAGAATTCATTTTAATTATACAAATATTATTTTACAGTTTATCTGAACAGTAATTATGCCAATTCATAACATTTTTAAAATAGTGAAAGACATTTAGCAAAGTAAATATATACGTAATGTCCTGAGGATGCTTTTATATGAAACACAGCAAAATTGTAGGTTCAAATTATAAACAGTTAATGGATTGATGTATGTAGGGGGTAAATATATTTCTGACTCTTATACATTTTAGTTCTACTTAAGAGTATCTGTGTCTTCTCAATGATGAGCTGCCTTAACACATTAACTGCTGCCTCCAGCAAACGCAACATCTGGCAGGAACTGACATTATTTAATTAAAAAACAAAAATGTACCCTCATTAATGAAAAAATATATTGTTTAAAATCAGTTCAAAGACTAAATTATGTATTCAGCACTGTTACACAGTGCTGCAAATGCGTGTTGCTTTTAAAATCAATGCTAGTAACAGAATGACACAACAAATTTGGTTGGCAAAATCATAGGATATCCTGCGCACAACACTGGTGGGCCATTTGTGAGTGAGGGATATCCCGCGCCCGCACTCAACGTGTTAAGACGTTGGATCTCGTCGTACTTCTGGATAGTTGTCAGAAAACTAAATTCGCGCTTTATCATTTCTTGTGGAAGTCTAAAAGTCCTTCACACCAAATGAGACTCTAAAAAAATCCTGTTTAGGACTCAACCTGCCTTACCTATATCAAAAAGAAAAGATCCTAACAGATTTAAGATTTTATCATGGAATGTAAAATAACAAACATTAAATCAATGCTGTTTAAATACACAATATGGCAGTGATCTTATTATAAGAGTGAGCAGTGTTGGGATTTTGAAGATTCCAAACATTGTACCCAAATAGAATGCTTGTAAAAATGTTATATTGCAAAATGAAATGGAAGGTTGAACATGAAAATAGGCATATGCCCTTGGATAAGCATTTAGGAAAGAAATTTAAAATGTAGGAGTAAAACATTTCCAAAGAAGGTAACAAGGATACCTCCTTCATCATTTATGCACTAGAATTAAACGTAGCATCATAAGAAATATGATGAATTGAAGAAGGTTCTGGAGGAAGGAAGAGTGAAAATTATATGTATATGTGAATCTTTATTGCAACATGTAGAATCTTGCCACCAAGAATTTAGAGGCTTTAATATTTACCACCCATTGAAGGAGTGCTGCCTTGGAGGTTAGTAATGGTGGTTTATGGGTTATTCTACTATTGCAATTAAGAAAATTTCTGCTACATTTCAGATTACCTAATTGGGTGAATTCATCTCCTTCTGTTTATTGATACCTTTGAAATCTACATGGGAAAAGGTTGCGGGCTGGTGTGTGGTCAAGATCAAATAAGGTTAGAATGACCACTTCCTGAAATTTCACATAGAAAATAAAGAGATAAGAAATAATCCCATAATCCACAGCAGGTATGAAATAAAGTAAATAACTTGATTTACTTACAATCCAGAAAAAGTAAACTTCCAAATTGGGGTATAATCACTCTGGAGGAATTAGAATCAGTTTTCATTAGTGCACCTGATAGGAGCTTCCATTGAAACTGCCATACCTAGTTATATGGTTAGGTTCTTGGACTATTGGCTACAAGATCTAAGTATCGTTCAAAAAATAAATCAAGATCCAATGCAAACACAAGTCACTGTTGCAAATGTAATGCTGTGCTGCACAGTTGTTTTTCAGATCATGGAAAGAGCTGGTTCAATTAACATAAATGTACCATTAAGTATACTGTGGATAATGTTCAGAGCTAGACAAGGAGAATTTTCAAGAAGGATGAACAGAATTATAGAACCAGATGGGAATTGATTTGAGGATTTCTTGTTGAATACATCACTCACTTCTGTCTGCAGACTTCGATGATGTTCGATGACAGAACGGATTATGTGAGTAAAATATGTTCAGTCCTAGGTCAACTCAAAATATTCAAGTATATGAGACATGTTTACATTTTATTTTGTTGTTTAATAAACCTTATTCAATTTTATGCCTTAGTATATGTAATTTGTATTGCTTTATCAATTTTTATCATTTATATTTGGGAAATTATATCAATGAGTAATGAAATGTGTAGCTAATTTTGATTTATAAATATTAGACTCTCTACATGCATTAAGATACTCTTAATTTATCTTTCATTTTCATTAATGTTGGAGTGAAGTCTAGGTCTTGAAAATATTTGTTCAGAAAGCAATACATTTGAAAAAGTAATTCCTCAAATATTCCTGAGAAAGAACTTACATAATAGTAAATTCTTAATATAAATTCTTACAAATGAAATATACATTTTAAATTTACCAAATTTTTAAGTAGAAATATTTGGTTAAATTTTTTTAACCTTGTTATTGTTGTTAACCTTTTTATTAACACTGTAATTAATGTAACTATTTTGAATTGTCGTAACTAACAATATAAGAATTGAATAATTGTTTTTTTTTAAATCATATCAAATGGACTTTGAATCATAATATTTTGATTATTACTAAACCCTTGTTCTGTTGACAATATGTGTTTTCTGTTTACTCATAATGATATAGTTTTGTAGGAAATAGTATCAATCATAGTTTTAGAACAGCTATAGAGCAATAATAATTCAACTACACTGCTAAAAAATATTTTTTAAAGTAAATAAACGTTCTTTTAAAGGAAGTATTGGCTGGTTAAATATTTCATATCATTATGGGTTTAAAAGTTGATTAAACTTTTTCTTTTCTTTATTATAACAGTTTTTTATGTACTTTAAAAGACACATTTTATATAGTACTGTTACTTTATATTTAATTTCTATTACTATTTAGAATACATTCTATTTATAAATTTGTTACTCTTTTATAAATTTGGAAAATTGCTTCCCATTTACTACTGTGGTGTCCTTTCGATTTTCTCAATGCAAGTAACACGAGCCATTTAGAGAGTAGAGAACATTTCGCTGTAACTTAATAAAAACATTTGATATCGATACAAAATCTTACTTCCAGCATTACAGTATCTTAACCCTTTGCCATCGAATGGGCCACTTAAGTGACCCAAATGATTTCTGTACCAGCTCTATGTTGATTGAAGAACCTTTGTCTTTTCAAGTCAGAAGGGCTACTTTTGTGGCCGCTGCTACTTTCATAGTCAGCTGGGAGCAATTTTTGTTTGTTTGATCTCTGAGGTTGGATTTTCCACTTTTGTGACCACTAGTACTTTCTCTACGCGGTAGATTAGGCCACTTGGTGGCCCTTTAGTATATTTGTGAATTTATATATATAAATATATATATTGTGGTAACATAGGTGTATATAGTGGGACTATTGAAGATTATATTTTCAATAGTTGGCTGCACTGATTATTTTAATTTTTTTGTAACATGTGTTTATAAAACGTTACTTTAGAGTCTAGTTACGTTTATGACTTTAACCAATCTGTCTTTAAGAACATGTTTTCTAAAGAGAGATTTAATCAATCTTTTTGAACCTGCATGTAAGCCCCCCTACTCATAGTGGTCCTTTAAGAGGTTCTCTAACACGCTCAAAAGAATTTGTTTAAAAAAAAAACAACAAAAAATGATTTTTGTACCTCTAACTTTTATTGACTTTTCAATGATTTTTCTTATTCATATTTTATCATTTTGTAAATGAACCAAAAGAATCAGACAAATGTGTATCTTAACTTGTAAAATAAATAAAAACAATTCATTAACATTAATTTTTAGACTTTTAACTATAAAAAACCCGAAGTGGCTCACAATTGTACTAGGTAAGCAAAAACAGGCTCCGACGTGGCAAAGCAGAGTGTGTAGTTGTGTGCCAAGTAAACAGACAAAACGCCATGGTCAAAAAAGTGGCCGTTCCTACCACACAGGACAATTAGGCCAGTATAGCGATCAAACTGCAATGGAAACAGCTGTGGGCAGTTAAATGACCCATCCAACCTGAGAGGACAATCCTTAAAACACCCATTTGATGGCAAAGGGTTAATCTATTTTACAATATAGTTCATATAGGTGTCAATGCATTTGTTGTAGCATGTAATTGGTTATTCGATGTCATTGTTATACCCTTTAGCCACCAACGACCAAAGCCATGATGATAGTACTTCTTTGAGTTCTAATCACTTTCAAACTGTTACTTAAATTGTTTCAACAAATGAAAATCATTACGTGCTTGGTTATGATTGTAAGGAGGGTGATCAAAGATTTTCTACTTAAGTCTTAGAAGTTCTTCTTTTATTCATGCACTTGGATGAGTATTGCATGAATCAAAACCACATAGTTTGTTTTGAATAGCCCATCATAGCCATTGTAGAATTTCAATGTAGGCTGCTAAACTAGTTATTTCTCCTCTTGTAATAAACGCCTTTAAATTAAACCTTTTTGGCCTCAAAAAATCGTTGCCATCACTTTTATGCTGTTCAAATTTCGTATTTTCTTTCCTTAGTATTGAGAGGTAATTTGAGTGATGCAATCCCACAAATTGGCGCTTTGTCTATAAATATTGTTAGGCCGAACATTTTGTGCATTTAAAAAGCAAACGATACTATGCAATTTATCAATTGGCGGGGCTTTCTATTGGTGGTATTAGAATATTCACAGAACACACAATTATGAATATACCGCAACAAAACTCTGCTCACCCTAAATTAGAAGGCTGAAAGCTGTCCTGCTAGCTATCGTGGTGGAGGATTGGCATGCCACGTGATCCACAAATGGTATTTTACTTTCTTAATGCGCTATATAGTTATACATGTAATTTAATGCAATTTGCTACAGTTAAAATTATTCTAAAACTCTCACAAACATTTTTGTTTTAACTTGACATCAAATATTGATTATAATTACTGCTGGTACGATAGTTGCTTACAATATAAGCACTCAAAATTTTCCATTGTTATTATTGTCACCAGATCTAATAATGTTTTTCTGTTTTGTTTAATAACAACATTTTATGTGACTGTTCTATGTAACCTATTGTTATATTATTCTAAATTCCAAATAATATTTCACAACATTCTAATACATGATTTAGATGTATTTATTTATGTGATTGTGTGAGTATGTTTATTAGTAATTATAGTTAGTAATTAGTTTCATTGCTACATACATTCTGACTTTACAATTTCTCTCTGCAACGACAGATCAATCAAAAAAAAAAAAAAAAAAATGTGGAAGCTATTTTATGTGTGTATTTGTTGTGGTAGGTGAGGGATATGTATTTGTTGTTTTTATACCTCACCTACCACAACAAAAACATACAAAATAGCTTCCACGTCAAAAAAACTTCATTACCAAATATCCTACAAAATAACAAACACTTTAATACAGCACATACAATCCTTTCAAAAACAAACAGACAAATTCAACCTATTTGGTATTCACAAATTGACATGTAATGAGTGTTCCAGCTATTATATCAGCCAAACCGGTAGGTCATTCTACACACACTATGAAGAACACATTACCCAAAGAAACAAAACAAACCCAAAATCCAACTACGCAACACATCTAAACATCACGCAACACATCTAAACAACACGCAACACACCTAAACAACACGCAACTCACCTAAACAACACGAAACACACCTAAACAACACGCAACACACCTAAACAACACGCAACACACCTAAACAACACGCAACACACCTAAACAACACGCAACACACCTAAACAACACGCAACACATATAAACAACACCCACCACATATAAACAACAGGCAACACACACACACACACACACGGATATACACACTAATTTAAACATTCTCCACATATTAAAACTAAGTTAAAAAGTAACAACTTATATAGCACACAACCAACTTAACCCAACCTCGCTACAGTCATAAATCTCATCCCGACAACCTTTGTTCCGAGCAGGACGCCGCCAGTAGAAGCTTTGCTTCGTAAAAGGATTGTTTGTTTTGAAAAGTGTTAGCAAGTAAGCCATTACGTATTCACTTGATTAAATATCATTTAATTATAGTTTAGTCTGTGAATTCAAGATGATTGGAACACATAACTTTTACATAATATCGTTGATAATAACACTCAGTTACTTGTTCAATTATGTGAAATAGGTCTTATGTGAATTTTGACCAATAAATTAATTTAAACTAAAACACTTGTAAATACTTTACAAGCGCTACTATAGGCAAATTTGTAAAATATTTAAAAGTGTTTTAGTGAAAACTAGTAGCTCACGTGAAGATGGAACCAACAAATATGAATTTAGAAATAATCAAATCATATCCTAATTCCTAAAACTTCTACAGATGCTGGTTTTCTAATATCATAGGGAGGATTTCTAAAAACAATAATAATATACAATAATACTCTCTAAAAGTAAGTATAAATATTTATATTTTGTAATAAATATGTAATCAATAAACAAGACTTTGAACAAATGACAAAGTTGAATATCGAGTCAAGCTTATTTATAACAACACTTACAAATACGAGAATAGTCAACACTGTCAGTTGGTGAAAAGCTTTGAAAATTTTATATATATATATATATATATATATATATATATATATATATATATATATATATATATATATATTTTGTAACATTTATAGAATGGGCTATATAATATTATTTAAGAATTGGAAGAATATATTAGAAATAACTCACACAAAATTTAAAAAGAAATTCATTAAAAGATTGATTAGATTAAATTGAAACTAAATTTAGGTAAAAGCCTAGAAATGTAAACAAGGTATTTGAACAGTAAAATGCATTAGGAAATTTGGTATATCAAATAACCTAACAAATGAATTAAAACAAGATAATCTAATAATAGTTATGTGTAAACAAATTTGTAAACTGTAGTAACATAGGGCATAAACAATTGCTGGAGAGATGTAAGGTAAAAAAATGCGATTGTAAACAAAAAAATTGAAAGGTTATGTTTGGAAAAGTCCACTCAAAACACACACATTTCGGAATTATTACAAAAGTAAAACACAAAGACACTTCACACACTAATAATAGTAATTAAATAAACACTGGAAGTTTTGTTAAGGATCGGAAAGTTGAAACAGTAAATGTTAACCAAATTAAAACGCCATTGTGAACAATCTCGTTGTTATAACAGCTGTGAAAGCAAGAAGTAGGTCAAGTGTGCAGTCGACTCTAGTGGAGAAGAAATCGAACTAAATTATAGCAACATGTGTTTTAGAAGAAGGAGAAGCCGCCATATTTTAAACATTGTTAAAAATCTAAAGACCCGTTAGTTGGAGTTATAGCGTGGGGGACGCTACGAGATCGGACCTGCCATGACCAGTGAAAATTTTCCATTGGAAGGAATTCGTCAAAATTATACCGTTTTGTGAAGAAACTTGGCAAGATTAAACAGAGATAAGTGAATTTAAAGAGTTAATACAGTGTGAATAAAATTTGATGTATCTAAAAAGAAAATATAAGTGTGTTAAAAGTAAAATTTAAAGAGAACGGAATCTTACATAAGCGACCAGCAGAACTTCGATATTTATTAAGTTGAGTATATAGCGCTATAAAAAAATAAACTTTAGTGGACTCTTAAGATAATAGGGAAGTTTAAATTTGTACATTAGAATATCTTGGAATTAATTAATAGATAATAGTAAGAATCATAATCCAGTTCAAATAGTTTCGCCTTTTTTTTGCTTATTCCAAATTAAAGTTTTTCCATCAGGAAAATATTTATTAAAACTAATTTCAAAATTTAATATTGTTTTTCAAAATTTATTTAATTAACAAAAGAGTTAAAAATATAGCCCATGCCTATAAGCTACGAGATATTAAGAGATCTTAAAAATAGCCTAGGGTATGAAAATTTGTAACTAAAAATCAAAGAAAGTGAGTTGAGTATATTGTGTTAAAATTTGTTAAGTTTATTTTTGTTCTGTGTATTGTTTAAATGTTGAAATAAAAATTGTTATAATAAAGAATTATGAATTGTTCCTGAGTAGTTGTTTTGTTTTAAATAGAAATTAAATATCATTCAATAAAAAAATAATAATAAACCCCATTGCGTCTTTTTTATAAATATGTTATAATTGGCGCCCAACGTGGGGCTCGATAAAATAAGATATAAAATTTATTTAGAGAGATTTTGAAACAAAATTAATTTAGAATTTTTTATATGAAAAACAATTGAACTGGAAATAGATTTAAAAAAAAAAATTGTGTAAAATTAAACACTGAGTTGTATAGAGTCAAGGCTAGATTTAGTAGTTTATAGTATATATATAAATTGTTTAATTTTGTATAATAAGTTACTTACAGTTTAAAAAAAAAAGAAAAAATATGTCTGATGAGAGGGAATCATACAATTTGCGGGGAGATAGAGCTTAAAAAACGGGAAAAAGGGACAATTTTGGAAATGAAAGAAATAGAATTGGAAGGCACAGATATGCCAATAGGAAACATTGAGGTAGAAGAAGCTAGGGGACTACCACCTATGCAAAATCAACAAAAAAAAAACGGGGAAATAATGAGAATGTAGATTTAAGGGATATAATGAGAACTTTAATGGAAATGAATGCAAACTTAAAAGAAATGGTTGAGAAGAGAAATAAAAAATTAGATAAGATAGATGGAATGAGTGAGGATATAAGGGAAATAAACAAAAAATTAAAGGAAAATAGAGACGAAATGAGAGAGATGAAGAAGGATTTGAAATTGATAAGAGATGAAAACAGGGAGGAGAATAAGAAAATGATAGAGGATATGAGGAAACAGTGGAGGACAGAGAATAATACTGTAATAGAGGATGTGAGAAGAGACTTAGAGGAGAAAGATGGAGAATTAGAGGAGAAGATTAAGAAAAATGTTGAGGAAACAAAAGAAATAATAGCTGATGTGGTAGAAATTAATGAAAAAGAGATAGAGAAGGTAGAAAATATAATAAAGAAAAACACAGAAGAGTTAGGAGAGTTAAAATTAAAGGTGATAGGAGAAAAAGAGATAACAGATGAGCGTTTTAGGAAAGTCGAAGATGTAAGGGAGAAAATATTAGGAGAGCAAGGAAGGTTAGGAGATATAAATAAAATGGGAAAATTAAAAATATGGCAAATAAAAATTTTAACCATTCAAACCGCGACAAATAAGAAGATTGAAAAGCTTAATAAAATGAAAATGGTAATAGGAGAAATAGGAGGAGTTAAATATCCGTCTCAAAGCTTAGTGGTACAAGGCTTATTGAGAAAATTTATCAGAGGTACGGATATGTTAATGAATGTGGAGGCACAACTCGAGTTTGGAAAATGGGAGATGGAATTTAAATATGAGAATAACAGAGAAAATAGAACTTATGAAGCAGATGAGAGATACAATGGAGATGTAAACGGTGTTAAGGCAAGGACAGGCGTGGGGACAAGAAAAGAGCATGGTGCCCACAGTCAGTCGGAAAACTAAGACAATAAGAAACCCAGGAATAGAAATTAAATAGAGGAAACAAGTTTACAGGCATTAATAGACACTGGCAATAATATGACATGTATCCAGGAGAACTGGATATTGGAAAATAAAAATAAAATAGGAAGGGATATATTAAATATAGGTAAAGGAAGCAATATGAATAAACTCTAGGTGACTATGTGTATAAGAAAACGTTAGCAGGAGATAAGTTTTAAGGGATGGTAACTATATCTACGATAATTTATTAGTAACTTCATCGAATAATGAATAAAGATAAATATGAATCTATGATAATAAATATTGAAGCATCGTTGTAATAAAAATATGGTAATTGTGTATTTAAACTTCGTCGTATTGTAAGGGAGAATCTGCGTTGATAAATAATGGAACTTCGTCGTATATATTATATATTATAAAAGAAATATGAATCTATGATAATAAATATTAAAGCATCGTTGTAATAAAAATATGGTAATTGTGTATTTAAACTTCGTCGTATTGTAAGGGAGAATCTGCGTTGATAAATAAGTATTAAAACAAAATTTATATTCGTTGATATAGGGACAGTGTAATCGAAGGAGCTATAGATATGATCAAATAGAGAATATAAGATTGCAACCTTTAAAAATATTAGATGTTAAACTTCACACAAATAAACTGAGATGATATAAGAAAATAATTGAACTGGAGGAAAGATAGAAGGGAGATAAACTCAAACAAGACAAAATAAAAATATAAAGATTTGACAAAACATAACAGAGTAGTGACTAAGGGTAATAAGTTAAAATATATTAAATAACCTAATTAAAAATAGATAGCAGAGATAAAATCGGAATGGGTACAAGTGGGACGCACTGCAAAGATAAAAATATGTATATTCTGGATGAGCATAACAATATAAAAAAAGGGAAATATAATTTGGAAAAAGGGGAATTTTTAATAAAATGAAATATATAGATAACGTCGAGAAATATAAGTATAAAAATATGTTGAAATAAAATAAATGTCTACGTGAATAAGGGTGTTAAGGTGTTGATGTCGTCGATAATATGTTAAAATAAAATAAATGTCTACGTGAATAAGTGGAGGTAAGGTGAATTACCGTCATATATATGTAACAAAACATATAAATATAATAGAGTTTAAAAAAAAATAAAAAAATAAGAATAATATGAAAGTGGGGTTAAATTTAATATAGTTGTGTTCAGATAGAGTTGATAGATTTATAACTGAAGTGAGGTTGAGGCAAGGTTAAGAAAAATTATTTTTAATTGAAAAAATTTATGATGAATAGTTGGGAGGACGCGAAAAAAGGGATAGTAAATAGAATAATAAATAACAACATATAAAATTAATGAAATAGTATTATGCGAGTTTTAAACTAGTATAAACCATGTAAGACAAGTAGCTTGAAGTTTCAGCTCAGTAGTTAATTGTTAAAGAGTTAAGATAAAATTGTATCATAGAATTAAGTATAAATGGACGAAAGTGGACAAATGAATATATAAAGGACTTTTAAGTGGACAATTATAAAAGTAGTAAAGACAATGGACGGTAAGTTAGCCAAAGTGTTGAGGTACTTACTCAATAAAAAATGTGTTCAATTAGTTATTAAATAAAATGTACAATTAGGAAATAAATGTTAATTTAAATTTAATTAAAAAAAAAATATGTATATGTAATCAAGCTTGTAAAATGTAAAGAAAGTGTAATGTAGATATTAGGAATATTTTTTTTATTTAAATTAAATTAGGGGACATTGTAACATTTATAGAATGGGCTATATAATATTATTTAAGAATTGGAAGAATATATTAGAAATAACTCACACAAAATTTAAAAAGAAATTCATTAAAAGATTGATTAGATTAAATTGAAACTAAATTTAGGTAAAAGCCTAGAAATGTAAACAAGGTATTTGAACAGTAAAATGCATTAGGAAATTTGGTATATCAAATAACCTAACAAATGAATTAAAACAAGATAATCTAATAATAGTTATGTGTAAACAAATTTGTAAACTGTAGTAACATAGGGCATAAACAATTGCTGGAGAGATGTAAGGTAAAAAAATGTGATTGTAAACAAAAAAATTGAAAGGTTATGTTTGGAAAAGTCCACTCAAAACACACACATTTCGGAATTATTACAAAAGTAAAACACAAAGACACTTCACACACTAATAATAGTAATTAAATAAACACTGGAAGTTTTGTTAAGGATCGGAAAGTTGAAACAGTAAATGTTAACCAAATTAAAACGCCATTGTGAACAATCTCGTTGTTATAACAGCTGTGAAAGCAAGAAGTAGGTCAAGTGTGCAGTCGACTCTAGTGGAGAAGAAATCGAACTAAATTATAGCAACATGTGTTTTAGAAGAAGGAGAAGCCGCCATATTTTAAACATTGTTAAAAATCTAAAGACCCGTTAGTTGGAGTTATAGCGTGGGGGACGCTACGAGATCGGACCTGCCATGACCAGTGAAAATTTTCCATTGGAAGGAATTCGTCAAAATTATACCGTTTTGTGAAGAAACTTGGCAAGATTAAACAGAGATAAGTGAATTTAAAGAGTTAATACAGTGTGAATAAAATTTGATGTATCTAAAAAGAAAATATAAGTGTGTTAAAAGTAAAATTTAAAGAGAACGGAATCTTACATAAGCGGCCAGCAGAACTTCGATATTTATTAAGTTGAGTATATAGTGCTATAAAAAAATAAACTTTAGTGGACTCTTAAGATAATAGGGAAGTTTAAATTTGTACATTAGAATATCTTGGAATTAATTAATAGATAATAGTAAGAATCATAATCCAGTTCAAATAGTTTCGCCTTTTTTTTGCTTATTCCAAATTAAAGTTTTTCCATCAGGAAAATATTTATTAAAACTAATTTCAAAATTTAATATTGTTTTTCAAAATTTATTTAATTAACAAAAGAGTTAAAAATATAGCCCATGCCTATAAGCTACGAGATATTAAGAGATCTTAAAAATAGCCTAGGGTATGAAAATTTGTAACTAAAAATCAAAGAAAGTGAGTTGAGTATATTGTGTTAAAATTTGTTAAGTTTATTTTTGTTCTGTGTATTGTTTAAATGTTGAAATAAAAATTGTTATAATAAAGAATTATGAATTGTTCCTGAGTAGTTGTTTTGTTTTAAATAGAAATTAAATATCATTCAATAAAAAAATAATAATAAACCCCATTGCGTCTTTTTTATAAATATGTTATTATATATATATATATATATATATATATATATATATATATATATATATATATATATATACATACAGTGATTCGACAATGGTCAAGTGACCGAAAGGTGCCTCATCACATAAGGTGAAATTATTGCACTTAGTGGTGGAAAAAATTATTTACAATAATAATAATAACTTCATATATATATATGTAAACTGTTCAATATAATGAATTGATAAGTTGTGAAGTCATTAGCTTAGTAAGTTTCTAATATAAATGTTTTATTAAAAAAAAACCATCAGGAGCTTAATAATAGATGGCTAAAAGAAATAGTTTTATAGATCACACAGTAGCTAGGATAAGAAAAATGGTAAATATTTTTATGATAGTCTACATAAATCTTACCGTCCAAAAATTAGGTTGGCAATTCTTTGCTTTCCAGTTTAACCAAATTTGTTTAGATCTGTTTGAAGTTAGGGATTCCTCAGTAAAACCCATTGATAATGCAAACTGAGTTGCTAATTCTCCTGCCAAGAATGAATGCTGAGTGTTTTCTAATACTCTACGAGCTACTGAAATTGCCCTTTTTATTTTTCTTAATGCTCCAACTGCTCCAACATTCAGTGTTGCACTAAAACAATAGGAAAAGATAATTTTGTTTAGAAAAATGTTATTTAAATTATGAAATATTGTTTTGTTAATAGTGAACAATCTCATAAGAAACAGAGAAATCTCATTGAATCATAATGTTTTTTATTCCATTTGGCAATCTTCATCGGTGTCCAAGAACCATTGTTGTAATGGGTAACATCAGGTTTTCTGTATTTGGTCAACAAATATATGTAATTTGTATTGGATTTCTCATTTAAAATGTTTTTATTTATTTTATGTTTTGATTTGTTTATAAACTTCAAATTGCTCTACTATGTTGACATCTAGGAAATTTCTAGATTTTGTAGATGTCTGTGTTTGTGCAACCTGTTTAAATTCAATTCATACTATTATTTCAAATTCTCAATATATATATATATATATATATATATATATATATATATATATATATATATGAAGTTAATATATTACTATGTGAGTAATTTTATCCACCATTAAGTGCAATAATTTTACCTTGAGTGATGAGGCATCTTTCGGTCGTTGACCATTCACTACTCACATAGTAATATATTAACTTCATAAAGTCAGTGCAACGGAAAAACAATGGATAATGTTAAATATCAAGAATATATATATATATATATATATATATACATCCCGCTATCAATATGGCAGCATTTCATTTTGCAACAATATGGCAGCCACTTGAAAGAGTGGAATATAAATGTTTTTCGTCTTGTGTAATTTATTTCTAATAAACATGATACTACTCCATATACTTTGATTTTATAAAATCTTAAAAATACAAAATTGACTGAAGTACTATCAATATGGCAGCATTTCATTTAGGCATCAATATGGCAGCCAGTGTATATTTTCGTTCCTTCTAATAACAATATGGCAGCCGGTGTGTATATTATTCCCACGCTACTAACGATACGAGAACCAACAGTGTTGCCAGTATGGTGCTACTATCTGACTAGTCAAATGTTTAGACTCTAAGACACGTGTGTGTAATCACGGTAAAAACACAAACATTAGTATGGTCCTTCTTCATTTCAGCTGGCCAATTATTTACTCAACTCACATAAGTCTTAGTTGTGAGTTTTCATAAACGTGTACAACTATCGAAAGCTGACGGGAATACAAGTGTGTGCCTCTACAGGAGTAGCAAAAGGATCAATTAGGGTAAAATATCAGAACACAAAAAAAGCTAGGAAATAATCAATTGGGATGTTTTTAAAGATGCTGAGTCCACTACTGTGAACAAAATTAAACGGGAATGAACGGGTGGGGCTCTATAGGAGTTATAAAGGAGGATTTTGACTTGGGGTCAAAATGACAAAAGGCAAAAAAAAACTAGAAAATGATCAGTCGGAGGGTTTTAATGGTGCTGAGTCTTTTACCGTTATCGAACGTAATGGGGATAAACAGGTGATCCTCTATGGGAGTAGGAAATGATGAATTGGAGTATAAATGTGATAAGGCAAAACAAAGCTAGAATATGATCAATCGTAGTGTTATGGAGGTAGCTGAGTCCAATACCGTCTTCCATATTCATCGGGAATGCACGGATGTGGCTCTACGGGAGTAGAAAAGGGGTAGAATTGTGGTACAATTGTCAGAAGGCAAAAAAACAATTGAAAATGATCATTCGGGTGGATTTTAATGGTGCTGAGTCTTTCACCGTTATCGAACGTCAATGGGGATACGCGGGTGACCCTCTATGGGAGTAGCAAATGATGAAATGGAGTATAATTAATTGTGACATGGCAAAACAAAGCTAGAATATGATAAATCGTAGTGTTTTGGAGGGTTCTGAGTAGAATACCGCCTTCAATATTATAATGGGATGCACGGATGTGGCTCTACGGGAGTAGAAAGGGGATGAATTGGGGTAAAATTTTCAGAAGGCAAAAAAACAATGGAAAATGAACACTCGGGTGTTTTAAAGGTGCTGAGTCTTTTACCGTTATCGAAAGCCAATGGGGATACATGGGTGATCCTCTATAGGAGTAGCAAATGATGAATTGGAGTATAAATCTGAAAAGGCAAGACAAAGCTAGAGTATGATCAAACGTAGTGTTTTTTAGGTTGGTGAGTCCAATACCGTCTTCCATATTTATCGGAAATGCACTGGTGTGGCTTTAAGGGAGTAGAAAAGGAGTAAATTAGGGTAAAATTGTCAGAAGGCAAAAAAACAATTGAAAATGATCATTCGGGTGGGCTTTAATGGTACTGAGTCGTTTACCATAATCGAACGTCAATGAGGATACACGGGTGACCCTCTATGAAAGTAGTAAATGATGAATTGGGGGTATAATTGTGAGAAGGCAAAAAAAAACTAGAAAATGATCAATCGTAGTGTTTTGGAGGGTGCTGAGTCCAATACTGTCTACATTATTAAACAGGGATGCTTGGGTGTTGCTCTACGAGAGTAGAAAATTGCTAATTTGGGTTAAAATTGTCAGAAGGCAAAAAAAATATATATATAATAATCACTCGGGAAGTTTTAATGGTGCTGAGCCTTTTACCGTTATCGATCGTCAATGGGGATATACGGGTGATCCTCTATGGGAGTAGCAAATGATGAATTGGAGTATAGACCTAATTGTGAGAAGAGAAGGTAAAATAGAGGTAGAATATTATGACTTGTAAAGTGAAACATTCAACCAAATAAGATTTTATTTTGGTATTTTTATCCTTTGGAGGGAATGAACTAGCTGAAGTAAACAGATACTATCATGAAGTAACTATAATGGTCCCTGTCACAAGATTAAAACTGATAAAACTGAATGATCTGGTCATCCTTTCAGAGATCGAAAATAAACATTACACAAACACGTACATGACTTGTTCGATCCCAGGCGCTACTTGGTCACGTGTTACAATGGAAAATTTATACCGCCATTTCTCCCTCTAATTTCAACATACAACCACACGGGACGTCTCTTTACAATCAGTTTCGTTTCAGCTACAATAGTACATAGTTGTCTTAAGTTGTCTTAGAAATTGTCACACTGATTGTTAAAATTCTATTATTCGTTATTTTTAATATGAATTAACGAAATGAAACTTAACAAATTTATTGTTTGTAATAAAAACAAATATCCACAAATAAATTTAAACCCTCAATTTAATTCATTTCTTTATTTAGGCTAGTACACACGCCACTGTCTTATAAAAGATATTACTCTCTTTGACGTATGTTTTGATAAAAAAAGGAGGCACTTGCTAAACCTATGCCATACGGCTCGCGTTCTTCATGTCCTTGATATTTTAAAATTTCCCCGCCCCATTGAAGGTGTTCAGTGCTCTGTCGAATATTAGGAATAGTTCTCCAGGGAAAAAATACAGGAGTGCAAGTAGACGATTGTTTTGTGAATCTGCAGGTTAGGTGTAGACCGGTATCCATCGATTCTCTGGATTGGTTACATGTTTTCAAAACCCTCAACAGATCTGCAACTAAATGAACGGTTTCATCTTTAACAATATTCAATCTAGATTTCCAGGCGTGCACTGCACGGGATAAAGGCCAAGTACAAATTCAACTTTTTTCTTCTGAATTTCTCATTTAATTATCAGTGTTAGAGTTAGTACACTAACTTCTCCTATATCCTTTACTTTACGAAAGTACATTTATTCTCATTTAATTTATTTTATCTCATTGAGCTTTCTGCCACAATTTTTAAATTCTATTTCTTTCGTGTTACAATCTTGTAAGAGTTTTTGCAGTTTAAGAACGATTTTGCAGAATGTTTAGACTAATACATCGAATTTTCTTCAACATTTCTTCTTCAGTGTATTAAAAATAATGAAAATTTCAATTTTACGTTTTTACTGCTTGTAAAAAAATATTAAAGGATAAGTAAAGGGTTGGCATAAAGTTTATTTACAGTAAGTTTCAAAAGTTAGGCCTACAGTAGAAAAACAAGAAATATTGTATCACCTTTACCTTAGGTAGGTAACCAGAAAAATCTAACTATATTGTACATTGTAAATAAAAGAAGGCTTTTATTTGGTCGAATCTCATCTAATGTTAATTTCTTGTTCACGTAGGCCTAACGAACACGTCCATATTTTATAGGTTCAAACGAGCACAAATTACCATTTTCGGGTAAAAAAATTAAACATTGAAATAATAGTATTTCTGTACTTACGACAGCCAAATGTAACCAAAAAACTGTTTTATTTTTCTGTGAGCATATGCTTTATAAGCATATAGTATTCTAACAAGGAGTAAAATTTTCACGAAGATGTGACATTTTAGTGCCAATACCAATCAGTATAAATATTTTATCAAGATAAGGGCAAAACATTTTAAGTATTTATATAAGGATTCATGTATCATAGGTGGTTTTCTGCCAATAAAACTAGAGAGCAGTTCAGGTGGTGTAACCAATAGTAAATATTTAAACTTCTTTAATTCTACATCTCTAAAGAATGTATGTAAGGATATAGTTATTCCCAATGTATATTGCATTGTAGACATCACGGTGAAAAACGATTTCGGTAAGCAATGTAATACATCTATTTTATTTATCCATCATATTTGATTTGTCATAGGTTGTTATAGGTACAATTGTGTTTGAGTAAAGACCTATTTTTTCTAAATGTTCTTCTTTAACTACATTCATTAAATTGTCCTGGTAATCGTTGTTGGCAGGTTAAAAAATTTATTTAATTCCTCCCTTAGATATTTTCCGAAAGGATGACATTTCACCTTTACTGTGATGTTACTTTCATCAAGACACGTTGAATGCACCTGAAAATATATCTGATAAGATTTAAATATATTTTAATCTTCTTCTTTAATTCTATCTTTAACCGTATCCCTCCTGGCTCGCATATCTACAATTTGATTTATTATTATTATTATTATGGTGAAAAAAATTACAAATATTTTGGCGAATATAGCTGAGGAACCCGTCTTCAAAAACTAGCTGTAAAATAGTGTTATGCAGTGACAGAATGAAATTAGTCACTATGATGGTATTTCTTGTTAAAAAAACAAGACGTAAAAGATAATGACTGTTTTGTAGATTTTTTCACTTTAAAAAATCTCTCCGTTCTTCGGTCGACATGTTTCATACATTTTTATAGTTAGTATCAGAATGATTTTAGTTCGTTCGGCTGTGTTTGATCTCAAGACAAAGTTTTCTAATACTCAATCACTTCTCAAAACTGTCCCCTTTGTTTATATATTTTACGAATCCTACCACTACCAATACCAGTTAATAAATAACTCCTAATTACAAACTTAATATTTCAATTTGAATATTCTCTATTCTTCGTTGATAGAAAATTACTTCAGTTAAGCAACCCTAACCAAGAGCTTATAAAACGTTTTGTAGTCAATCTTTAGACGTAGATAATCATAAATATTTTTACCGATGATCACGGTAATTGTTCACTATACTTCAAATTTACTGATATTTTCCTGATAATCTCGTTTTATTTTTATGGTAGGCGAACAAAAAGACTATCTACGATCAAAACATTGGGCGTCCTGATAAAGTTTACAACGGGCATCGGCTATTTTCTAGCTATAATTGCCGATACTTAGTAGACTATGGTATTTATATCGTATAGTATCCTTGCAAGCAAGATTCAGTACAGTGGACTTGGAGAGCCAAGCAACCTTAATTTATGCATGTACTGTAATCAATAAAGTTCTACATACGTATTTTGTGCATTCTTAATTATAGTATTAGGGTTCATTAGAACTCCTGTTTTTTTTCTAGTGTACATGAAGCTATTTCCGTGTAATCCAAGTTTTCGGTAATCCGACGGTATCTCGGTGCCATCTACCTCGAATTATCCGTGCACTACTGTATTTGTTTCCGTACCAATGATCACCATACTTGAAACAGTTTTTCATGCAACTCTAAAGTGAGTGAAAATCCCATAGACATTAAAGTTACTCTTGGGACTAGAATATCGAGGATAAACATAATAGATTAATTACATTGCTTACTGAAAACGTCTTGATTCCTAGCTACACTGTAATATACATTGGGAAAAACTATATCCTTACATATAGTCTGCTGAGATATAGAAATAAAGAATTTTAAATATTTACCATTGCCTAAACCGCCTGAACTGCTCTCTAGTTTAATTGACATATTAACACCTATGATACATGTATCCTTAAATAAGTACTTAAAATGTTTTGCCCTTATGGTCATAGAACGTGTGTATATATCCACGTGTTCTTTCTTATCTACATTATTTATATCTTTCAAACTATTTTTGAGTATTTGGATGAAAAAAATATATATAATGTTATTATTGATAAAAATGATGTTGTATGGCTTATAAATAACGCTAGCTCTTTAATACCTTGGTCATTCATTTGGAAAAGTTGAGATATTGTTGCCAAGTGTTTCATTAGAGTCCTCGATGTAAGTACTTAAGGAATTTGTAAACATGCTATTTTAGGACATACAGCTGTGGATTCGCGACCTTATCTTGGACAGAACTATGCTGTGTATTTAAAGACACAATTCTGATATGGAAACATAAACAGCCGACACTCCGAAAGCCATTCTGACGCGTTTGTTTACTTGATGACCAAACTTATCTTAATGGTCCGGTCAATGCATCTCGTTCTTTTCCCTTGGTGCTCTTAGATACTATAGGATCGATAAAGTATTTATTTTTTTTAATTTAACTTGCTTTTCAAATTAATTGTCATATCATCTCTTTCCGATTTTAATAATCTAAAAGTGACTATTATTTGCTGTATATTGTTATAATTTGGTAACATTACAAACATGTTAACACTTGTATTAACAGATGTAACACTTAATATGGCCTACGCCATATATATTCACTAAAAGTTAATACCAATGTATTCAATAAACATATTAATAAAATAAAATATAGACTACCAGCGGCTAAAGTCGAGGATAGAAACAAATGTTTCCGTCTTTATACGACCATTTTGACGCTGGGAGAATACGATAAATTATTTACGTTTACGCCGTATGTAAATGAGAGAAAGGGATGGAAAAGATAGAATGCAGAAAGTCAGTTTTTCGGGCATTCGTGCACGAGAGTACTTGTCGAGTGCGAGGCTTTATCTTTGTATGGCTTGGACCTATGTTTGTTTACACCAGACAGTTTGATATCGTAATATAAACTGACAACACTCGCACAGATGTCATTTAGGTTCATGTATACAATACAGAGATTAACGAAAGATGATTCAGTATTTATTGACCTTTAACTACTGTCCTGCACATTTCTGTCACATTAGTACTACCGTTGTAGCTCACAGGCACGAAATTTCTAAGTGTGATTTATTGTGCGGTTTAACAATTTATCTTGCATTTACTTTATACAAATTGTTTTTGAATATTCTGGTTGCATGTGACTAGGGTAAACGTAGTTTGATGAAATCAGTTATATTTTACTTACTAATTGAAAACTGTAGTAAATAAAACCTTCTACAGATTTTAGCGCAGTTTAGCTAAAAAGACTTATAATCGCACGATAATTAACATACACTAATCATATCTTGTTCACTGATTGTACACACTTAACTTTATGTACAAGATAACATTTGACACATTATAAGCTTTATTTATGGAAACGCATTAGAAATAATAACTCAATTTTGACAGCAGTATTTACACAGCGGCTCAGAACATTCTAGACATATTGGCTGATCAAAGTCAGTTTACAAAGTGTAACTAGTCCTTCTATTTTTTGTTGCTGGACCAATTCTACATTGTTTATAACAATTTATCTATACAAATAAAAAAATTTGTAAATTTCTGGAGGTTGCAGTTTTTCGAAATCATCTTCATCGTCTGATGCACTTCGTTGAGATTCGGTATCATGATCTTTTACTAAATTACTTCTGCACTCTGTTGCACAATTCCCCTATTCTCTTTAATGCCTTCTAAAAGTTGGTCATTAGATACAGCACCTGAATCACTGTCTTCTTCGGCTAACCCGTCGCTGATGGTCAGGCACGATGACGGTAGTTAAAGGTTAAGCTTGGAATTTGTAGATATTGGCATAATAGGTTTTCTGAATATATAAACTGATCAAGATAAGTCGATGAAATGATGTGGGTCAACAAATTCTCTTTGTCGTTTATTTTAAGTTGTATAAAGGTTGAAAAAATATAAGGTCTACTTATTTATAGTTTTTTTATTTACGGTTATAGTAGAAATTTTTCATTAACGGATGGTTGAAAAGTCATCCGCTGCCCCCGCTAACGATACCATACTTTTTAAAAGAAAAAAAGAAAATAACACGAAAAGAGAGAAAATTAATTACCCGAAGAAGAATGAGAAAACAAACATAAATGTTTAGATAGTCTAAGTAAAAATGGAAAGAAAATATATGACAATTAGGTAGACAATATACATTATTTTAAAAATTAAATAAAAAATTTAATTTTTATAAAATTATCAATTTGGGACAAACGGTTATCTTTTCAAATTGAATCGTTCGAGCATACAGTCTTTAAAATTCTTAAAGCACATGGCCAGGCTGCATTGAAACACTGCTTCAAGCTATAAAGATTAGTTTGACAGACATGACGTAAACAAACGTGCTAGAACTGCTATCGGAGTGCCGCCTGTTTATATATTCATATCACAAACATTTCTGTCAATAGATGTAGCACAGCTTCTGTCCAATACAAGGTCGGGAACCAGACTCTTTCTTTTGGTTATGTTGCATAGTTGGAAACATGCCAATTTCGGGCGATTTATTGTCAATGGGATATAATCACCCCTTGGTAACCCCTTACATCTTATTTTGATGACAAGGGACTAGGACCTTCGAAAATCTTCCAATGCCCATTTTTGGGCAATATTTTAGATTCTGGCAAGTTTTACCTCAAATCACCCACAGCGACACCCGCAGTCCTATCCCGGATTGTACATGGCCACCTTCGGTGCTAGGATTAGACTCAGCATCATTAAAAACCCCCAGTGATCATTTTATATCGATCTCTTGGCCTCTGACCTTTTTACCCCAATTCTCCCTTTGCTACTCCCGTAGAGCATACACCCGTCCCTCCCTGGTGTCTTTCGATGACGGCATTCAATTCAGCATCCTCAAAAACCTCCGAGTGGTAAATTTCAAGTAATTTTTTGACTTTTGACATTTTTACCCCAAATCATCTCTTTGGCACTCACGTAGAGTCACATACGTCCATCCCCGGTGACTTTCGATGACGCCATTGATATCAGCACGCTCAGAAACCCCCGAGCGGTTAGGTTCCAGCGATTTTTTATACTTCTGACATTTTCACCCCAATTTACCCCTTTGCTAGTCGCGTGGAACCACACCAGTGGATCCCCGGTGACTTTCGGCGACGGCATTGAATTCCGTATAATCAAAAATTCCCGAGTTCTTATTTTCTAGTACTTTTTGACTTTTGACATTTCTACTCCAAATTATCTCTTTGGTACTAACATAGAGTCACAACAGTCCATCCCCGGTGACTCTAGATGACGTCATTGAATTTAGCATCCTCAGAAACCCCCAAACGGTCATTTCCCGCGATTTTTAGGCATCTGACATTTTGACCCTAATTCAACCCCATTGTGCATGGGTTTAGCCTCACCAGTACATCCCCGGAGACTTTCGTCGACGGCATTGAATTCAGCGTCCCCAAAAACCTCCGTGCGGATATTTTCCAGCGATTTTTTGACTGCTGACATTTTCACCCCAATTCACCCCTTTGGTACTCGCGTGGAACCACACCAATGCATTCCCGGTGACTTTCGATAACGGCATTGAATTCCGCCTCATCAAAATTCCCAGAGTTGTTATTTTCTAGTATTTTTTTTGACTTTTTACATTTCTACCCCAAATCATCCCTTTGACACTTACGTAGAGTCTCATCTGTCCATCCCCGGTGACTTTCGATGGCGGGATTGAATTCAGCATCCTCAAATACCCCCGAGTGGTTATGTTCCAGCGATTTTTTGAGTTTTGACTTTTTCACCCCAACCACCCCTTTGGTACTCGCGTGGAACTATACCAGTGCATCCCCGGCGACTTTCTGGGACGGCATTAAATTCCGCCTTACCAAAAACCCCCGAGTGGTTATTTTCTAGTTATTTTTTGACTTTTGACTTTTTTACCCCAAATCATCCCTTTGGTACTTACGTAGAGTCACATCCGGTCCATTCCCCGTGACTCTAGATGACGCCATTGAATTTAGCATCCTCAAAAACCCCCGAACGGTAATTATCGCGCGATTCTTAGACATCTGACATTTTTACCCTAATTCAACCCCTTTGGTACATGGATTTAGCCTCACAAGTACATCCCCGGAGACTTCCGATGACGGAATTGAATTCAGCATCCTCAAAAACCCCCAAGCGTATATTTTTCAGCGATTTTTTGACCTCTGACATTCTCACCCCAATTCACCCCTTTGGTACTCTCGTGGAACCACACCAATGCATTACCGGTTACTTTCGGTGAGGGCATTGAATTCCGCCTCATCAAATTTCCCCAAGTTTTTATTTTCTAGTAATTGTTTCACTTTTGACATTTCTACCCCAAATCATCCCTTTGGCACTCACGTAGAGTCTCATCTGCCCATCCCCCGTGACTTTCGATAGCGGCATTGAATTCAGCATCCTCAAAAACCCCCGAGTGGTTATGTTCCAGCGATTTTTTGACTTTTGACTTTTTTACCCCAAATCATCCCTTTGGTACTTACGTAGAGTCATATCCGGTCCATCCCCGGTGACTCTAGATGACACCATTGAATTTAGCATTCTCAAAAACCCCCGAACGGTCATTATCCCGCTATTCTTAGGCAGCTGACATTTTTACCCTAATTCAACCCCTTTTGCACATGGGTTTAGCCTCACCAGTACATCCCCGGTGACTTTCGATGACGGTATTGATTTCAGCATCCTCAAAAACCCCCGATTGGTCACTTCCCAGCGATTCCTTGTCCAATTCAAATATATACATTACGTAGTACTATTGATATCCATGTGGATGCCAGCAATGTTGCCAAGTTTGTGGCTGCCATAATGTTAGAGAATGGTTGAAATATACAGTAAATTTATATACAGGAGGCGACTATGCTGCCCCTGGCGGAAATGTTACGAACTTGTGATATACAAATCCCGTTCACTCTGCTATCAATACGAGCACCGTTTGGTTATTACAAATTATTTTTTTAAAATTCAGAACGACCATAGAACTTCCAAATACAGTATAGCTCCAATAAAACACTTCTTTTTACACTTATTGACATGGTTTTTATTTCGATTATTGTCAGAGGGTGTTACATTACCATGGATTACTTTGTGGCAGCCGTATACGGCTGCCACAAGTACCCGGCTTCCAGTTTGAATGCAAAATGACCAATGTATGGTCTTCGTATTGTTAGCAGGGTGTATATATATATATATATATATATATATATATATATATATATATATATACATACAGTATTTAGGTTAGTTTTTAAAGAGCTTAAAGCTTATTTAGGAATTTTTGGATTAGATAGGAGACTGACAGACTTACCTATTGGCAATAGTCCAACACCACAATCTCTTGGAAATAAATAAATAGACACATATAAAATCATATCACACTACTGTAATATTTCAATCACACAATGATCTTTATCAATCAAAAAATAGAAAAAGAAAAGACTGAAGTTTACCACTGATCTGTATACATATCCAAATGTCACATATTCACAGATTTATAGTTTATGATGTAGTACTATATGTTATTTGTTTAAATATTTATTAATTGAAACCAGATATTAATAGAAGTGCCTCCTCTCTGATTGCAACCCTTCTGAAATGAGAAAATATTAGTCGTCATGCCAGTGGTACACCGATTCTAGAAAACCTCAACATCAGATAAAACTCATTTTACCTCTAACTTCCCCCTAACTTCTACAATTTTTAATAACTCTATTTACCTTCCTTCTGACAAACTATTAATATCTGGTTTAAATTAATCAATATTTATACAAATAGCATATAGTACTATATCATACATTATAAATCTGTGCATCTGTAACATTTGGATATTTATACACATCTGTGGCTCACTTCAGTCTTTTCTTTTTTTATTGATAAAGATCATTATGTGATTGAAATAGTTCAATAGTGTGATATGTTTTTATGTGTCTATTTATTTATTTCCAAGAGATTGGACTCTCTTGGAGTTTGTCAGTCTCTTATCTAGTCCAAAAATTCCTATATATATATATTTATATATTTACATATATAGTTTAAATGTTCAATTGTTAATAAAATAATTTTTTATTCATCCACTCAAGTTAAAATGGATTTTTTAAACCTGTAGTGGATGACAATTGATGTTAATACAGGTTTTTCAAATATTTATAAATTAGTTCAATTTTAAAAAGTTAGGGGGTATAGGTCGGATTCGAACTGAATGACTTCATGTTTGAAATCTAGCACTTTGGTACTGAGCCAACCTTCCCAAAGCTAAAAATGTATTTCTCAAAGATGAATATGAATTTGTTTAGGCCCCAACTGGATGTCATTGAAACCTCATATATATAACCTTAAAAAGTTGCCATGGTTACCACAAAATGTAACAAATAATGATCTAGGATTAAAAATGAAAGAAAACAATAAAATAAACAAACAAATAAATTAACGGTATCGAATCTTGCTTCACAAATGGACAATCCAAAAGGAAAGGGAAAAGAAACTACAACACAAGCGATAAAAAAAGAAAGCTTATAAATACTAACAAAGAAAAATAATAGTCCAACACTATATATAGAAAAGGAAATGGGATATGCAAGGAAATTAGCTTACTATTTGCAATTAATATTGTTATTCTGCCTTATGTAACACAAATACGTAAATAGGTATGTAATGTAATTAATTTTGTACTTACATGATTTATGTCGGCCGAAAAACCCAACAACACTATAAAAACACTAGTAGTCTGTATTATAGTTCATAATTAATTACAAATACAGTATGTTACTCTATTTTCATAAAAGACAAACTAATATATAACAGCAACTTGTAAGAACAATAACATTAGAAAAAAAAGAAAATGCTATTAAATCTATTCACATTTTAGTTTTTAAAAAAGTCTAACATTCTTTTCTTTTTGTATTGCAAGATTCCGAATTTGTCATAATACTATCAATTTCCTCAGTTCTGTTTCTTTTAGTCTCTTATACCATTCAAGCATTTCTTCTACTTCATTACAAATCACTTCATTTTCTGGGTAAATGTTTTGAGAGATTGTTTCAGTAATTGAACGACTCATGTCTAGTTCATCTGCTTCCTTATAAGTCACTTCATTTTTTGGGCAGATGTTTTGAGAGATTTTCTAAGTAATCGTACGACTCATGTCTAGTGTTGGCCTTATCTGATGACACCAATACTATGTAACAGTGCAGAAGATGTTTGTTATTACTGTGTCAAATTACAGAAAGTGATGAATTAGACAGGTTCTAGTGTGTATTTTTTTATGCTGTTTTTTTTTAGTTTTACTGTATTCTCGGTAAATCATTGAATATAACATAAACAACATAAGACAACTAACAACAGATTCAACACAGGAATATTACAAAACCATTAAGAAAATCATTAATAGTTGCAAACAATTCATAAATACTGATAAAAAAGCATATTTACACATTATACTTTCGCAAAGAAAGTTCCCTCAACTGACCAATTATAAATTACCAAAATGTAAAGGTACATAAACTAGAAAAATACAAGGACAAAATAATCAAACAATTTAAGAACACAGATACTTATGTAAAAAGCAGACAGGCTTACAAGCAAAATAAAGTTACAGTGTAACCTTTGTAATTGTCCATGGGTTTTATCCATTACTACTAAAAGCACTATTCAACAATTTGATTATTTAGTTAGAAATAATTATAATTGTTCAGAATAATAATAATTCTGGATTGTTCAGAAGTAATCTTAGAACTTTTTATCTAGTGTCTTGCAATTTTTTTAGATAGTGGAATTCTCAATAATATTTAACTTTTTTGTTATTAACTCATACTTCAATTAAAACATCTTATAACATCATGGAATAATTTTTTTCATGGGCATCTAAAAGAAAATAAAATACTGGATAGGGTATTTAAAAAAAAAAACAGTTGTTAAAATGCATTATAAATAAAAAGAAATTCTTAGTAATAAAAAATATTTTATGATGGCTCTGGAAACCTCTTGTCATTAGTATATAATGTTTTAGCTTCCAAATCAGTGATGGGAGTGAAGAGCCCCAACTATGGAGGCGGTGTTGTCAGGTAGTTCCTCTGCCTGAGTGCACTGACTGACTGATCTCACCAATGCCTTTTGAGTCTCATGTGAAAATCACACCTCCTTCCAAAAATATGGCAATGAAGGTGTGTCCTTACTGTAACCTACATTGCATTGGCTTTCTTGTGAAGAGCTCCCTATCACTCTGAATTAAAGTGAGTAGTCAATCCAGAAGTAAGATCAAATAGATTTTAGTGGAGCCTTTAACTGTGATCATGAAGACTCTTGTTGTACCGTTCTCAACAGGAACTAAATGTAAATCTTATTTTCAGTGGTTTTGATAAACTTAAAATAATTACCTGCTTGAAGAATGGAGTTAGTAGATCAAACTTGGCTCATAAATAAGAAATTGGAATCGCATCGACATCAGGTATTAAAAAAATGTGCAAGATTTGGTGGTGAAAAAACAGTGTTAGCTCTGAGTCCAAAGAAAATTGTTGATGGCTTTTTTCAAACTTTTGATGTATTACCCATTTTAATGTATTATATATTTTATGTAAGGTATTTACAGCGTTTTGTAACACATATGATACAAAATAAAGACAAACTTTTTTTCAATATTTTTTGTTTATTATCTTTCTAACACGTTATTTTTCATAAATTATAGGATTTTTGAAAATCCACTAATTGGAACACCTTCATACCTCAATTGTTTTGGATAATCAATGCTCTTCTGAACAGTTGCTTTCTCCTTGTATACTCAATTCTAACAAACCTTTCTTTATATGATCACGAAAATTGATACTGATGTTGTTATATTTGTTAGTATGTTTATTTCAGTAAAAATATTGAAAAGAACCCCAATACCACAAAAATAATAAAAAATAACAAATAAAACAAGTTACTTAAGATTAAACCCTTATGTACATTTCGATGACCATGTCATCATCATCAGAGGGTCTTGTTACAAAACACAATCTAGCACACAAGAAGTTACAAACTAGAATCATCATTCTGGTCATCGAAATGTACATAAGGGTTTAATCTTAAGTAACTTGTTTTATTTGTTATTTTTGATTATTTTTGTGGTATTGGGGTTCTTTTCAATATTTTTATTGTAATATATTGTACCACTGTGCTCTTGATATTGTGTAGTATGTTTATTTATTTATATTTGTTGATTCCATCTTCACGTGAGCTACTAGTTTTCACTAATCACTTGTAAATATTTACAAACTTGCCTATAGTAGCACTTAGTTATATTTGTTGAGGACAGCCGTTTCGGGAGATGTGTCCCATTGTCAACTCAGACCGTAACTCAGTTATTTATTTATTTTAAAAAAATGCCTTATTGATATTAATTTTAATTGATATTAATTTACATTTTTAGATCATAAGAAGGCAGGCCACTTTATTGGTTTAAAAAAGTTGAAAAACATTCCAGTTAAAGTGACAAAAAGTAAACAAAATAGAGATGACCAGAAATTTTTTTTCAAGTTTTTGTAAAACACAGCAAGGAAATTTCATCTTATAACATTTCTAATTTCTATAGTTTTTACTAACCCATCCATTATAAATGCGTCAAGAGTGGTTTCACCATTTTCATCAGGACTGCCACCAAAACCAACAGTTCCATCACATTGTTCTTCTTCACAAGTTGAGCAGCCAATTTCTACAGCATCTAGTGCAGATAATTTCTTCAAGGAGATTGCTTCCCATGCTAAAATAATTAAGAAATGATTTGTATCCATAGTTAAAAACTGGGAAAGTTAATATACAACTCAAATTTATAGTTCTAAATAAATCATAAAGGTCTGTAAATTCGAATATACTGTATGTCAATATTGTCAAAATATTTAAATTATTTTAAATACGGTAACTAAAAGTACTCTATATCGCGAGAACAAAATGTACTCTTGAAGTTTGTAGTCCATTACATTCGGTGAAACTTAATTAATCACTTTAAGATTGGTTTATGACTATCCGAACTTTAAATTTTGTAAATTTGTAAAAACTTACTGAGACAGAACGTTTTTGAACGACTGATGGCGATCTTCATCAGTCACGTGAGTTCACATTCTGTCTCAGTGATTTTTTACAAATTTACAAAATTTAAAGTTCGGATAGTCATAAACCAATGTTAAAGTGATTAACAAAATATAGTTTAGCCTTCCCAGTCATGGTTCTATTATAAACACTTAATAAAAATTAAAATGATGAAACATCATTGAAAAACCAACTATTAATTATTTATTAATATTTCAAAATATTTCTTAAAATTTTAAAGATTTTTGAAACCTAAATAGATCTTAGACATAACACTTTAGAATATGTTAAATTGATAATACAATTAAGATATTATTTGTAATGTCAGTCTTAAAACTAACTAAATCAACTGCTTGAATTACAAATAGAATAAATAATAATAACTTACAACTTTAAGGTGATTACTACTTTTTAAATTCAGTTTTTTAAAATATATATAACAAACTCACTATATGGTTTTTTTATATGTACATGTAGTTAAGTATTACTGTGTAGCCATTGTCAAGGACAATTTTTTTGTTGGAACTGGTCTGGCAGCTATGAAATGTCTTTTTCATCAGACTGTCTTAAAAATCACTAATTTAAATGAAACTATTAAATTTGAGTAATTGTTTGAACGACTAAGTTAAATGTATGACATATGTTCATGAACAACACAGAAATAACCAACGCTATACAACCGAACAATACGAAATATACAGACACTTCAAACTACACCCTACACACATACTCAATACACAATTACATTACAACTCACACACACTTTTTGACATCATAACTCCAAATACTCACAAAATACACACACACCACCATAATATCTCACCCCCACCCTAATACCCTAACCTACGTAAACCTTGAAATCAGTTATGGTCTGAGTTGACAATGGGACATATCTCCCGAAACGCCCGTCCTCAACAAATATAACTATAGGCAAGTTGTAAATATTTACAATTGTTCAGTGAAAACTAGTAGCTTACGTGAAGACGGAATCAACAAATAAAAATATTATTTTGTTAGTTCTATGATGAATAGTACTTTTGTGAAGGTTACTAATTATTACTACAAAGGATATTAATAGGAATTTGAATTAGAAAAGATTAATATATGTATATAAAACACCTCTGGTTTAGAATTCAGGAAAATTGGTATAATTACTGGGATTCCAGATGTAATTGACATTGACAAAAATATTATACTTGGAGATACACAAATTTTTAAGAAGCAAAAAAAAAAAAATTGTTGCTAAAGCCCCAAAAATTTAAAATACGACAAAAATAACTTTATTCATAATATATACAAAACTTTATAAGATTGTAAGGTTAGGATGTTTTTAACAAAACTAAAGACAAAAATGTCTTTACAATCTATGTAATTAATTATGTTTCAATCATTTAAGGGTTAGAACCCCAATCATCCTATTCAAGTATAAATGAGACATTCAAAACATTGGGTTATTACAAACTATGGACAATATAAATATGAATATCATATTTAATTATAATATTATGTTTTTCTTTGTATAACACTTGCACTATGTTATACTATATCACAATATAGGTACAAAATATCCAGTAAAGATATACTGTATTTGATTATAAAAAAATAAAATAAAGTTTGCTAAGATAAGCCAATTTCTTGACATATGAAGTATTTTTTTTTTTTTTTTTTTATTTGTATACATTTTTGCACCGCTCCAAACAAAATAAGGACAGTTATTTATTCTAACGTTTCAATTGCTCACATCATGCTTTAATGAACTTAAAATGAAAAAAAAACAAAAGAAAATTATCCTAACTAGATACTTTATACCTACATTGTACACAGTACAGTGTTTGGTTTTATGCCCTTGATTTATAGTTTCATGGTTGTTAAAAGTGAGGTTAAATAAATCTTTTTTTAAAAGATTTAATATTTGGGAATTGACCGCAACGTTTTATTATTTTCCCTTTGTTCTTAAGGTCATTCTACATCACCAGGTATATTTTTTTTGGCAACATAGATGACATCCAGCATGCCAATAATTACGAGAAAGGGTTATAGTTTATATTATGGGTCATATCAGTGAGGTAAATCTTCTCTCTGGTATTGTAGGGAGATCTCTAAGTGTAAAACGATGAATATATAAGGGAAATATTATGTTAATTAGTATAAATGAACTACTCCATGTAATTAGAGGCAAAATATATTGAAAAGTAATAACAAGTATAAAATATCTACTGGTAATGTAACTGTCGTTCTGAATAGTTGACATTTTTTTGTAGCCACCCTTGGGAATAGAAATTGATACATTCACCTACATAATTGTCAGTTCATACTAATATTTCATATTTTCTTAGAAAATCCCATGAGCAGAGGTTATAGAAAATATGACTTAAGTTTAATCTGAATACATTTTAGTGTAATATAGAATTACCTTTTGAAGTTGCGTTGGTGAATGTCCATGTGTTAATAACAATTGGCAGGTTAACTAATTCATTAATAAAAGAGTTGTTAGTTAATGCTATTGTAATTCCTAACCCTACTACAACTAACACAGTAGCACTTGATATAAGAGTACAAATAAAGCAAGAACTCCCTATTATTCCACCAAACATGGTTAATGTATAACAATCACAATCTAACTGAAATAGTTTAATATATACTGTTCAATTGAATAATAACAATTATTTTACTGATTATTTTATGCTCCCTTCTTAAAAGTCCACAGAACAACCTAAATTTTTCCACTCAAACTAATCCTCGTATCAACAAATAACAGATAAGAACACAAATCTTAGCAGCGGTTTAATTTCCCGCTTTTAGAGTTACAAATAGAATAATTTCATCATTGTAAAACATTTGTAAGGTTTAGCGGTTAGGCGCTAAACCAAAAATTTAAACTGACCAAAGATGCAATTCTGGTAATTATGTAGGAATCATGTCCCAATGCTAAAAAGTGACACCAATATTTAGTGATGGAAAAATGTCTACAAATCAGAGCACCGCTATTTTGTCTTGTCGCTTTTGCCTTAAACTATTAATTATAAATTTCAAAAAACATAGCTTATAACAAAAATACATTAAAAACCTCACAACACTTAATTTTAATAATCTAAACTAGCATAATGCCTTTGGGGACACGCTGTACACATTATTTTACAAAACATGAATATGATTTTATGAAAATGAACACTTACAAATATGTTAATAAATATTTTAATAAGGTCATATTACATTAAGTAATAGCCAATGAGAAAACAATTGTATACCACAATGGTATGTATTATAGATTTGTACAAAACTTCTAGATGAAAAATATCACGACCAAACCCGTGGAACAGAACGTTTAAGATATACCTTTTCATAAACATCACTTGAGATAAACAGCATTTATGACTGTAGATTGACTATTAACATTTAATTAAACAGTCACGTTTAGAGAGCTAATATACTATTATCTTCATGGCTATTTTGACGACCGTTTTTTTTTTATCTTAAATGAACGCGATCATACTTTTAATTAAAAAAACTTAATATTTGTTGATTCCATCTTCACGTGAGCTACTAGTTTTCACTAAAACACTTGTAAATAATTACAAACTTACCTATAGTAGCACTTACTTATATTTGTTGAGGACGGCCGTTTTGGGAGATGTATTGTCAACTTAGACCGTCACTTAATGAGTTACGGCCGTCCTCAACAAATATAAGTAAGTGCTACTATAGGCGAGTTTGTAAATATTTACAAGTGTTTTAGTAAAAAAAACTCTAGACGCTGAAAATTAGTGGAAAAGACGTATTTTCTATGATATATCCATTTTATTATTTTATAATTAGAAAACATATACATAGTTTTTTTCAAACACAGCCTTAGATTCGTTTTATTGTTTAGGAGTTAGGGTTGGAGTTTACAATGGAATACATCTACCAAAATGGTCGTCCTAATTAAAAAAAGTAACATTTGTTGATTCCATCTTCACGTGAGCTACTAGTAATCACTTACACTTTTAAAAAATGTTTTAGCATTTACTAAAGTAAGTGCTACTATAGGCAAGTTGAAACATTTTTTAAAAAGTGTAAGTAAAAAAAGTAGGTATGTGCTACTATAGACTCGTGTCAATAATACATCGGTGCATATTCGAGTGTTTTAGTGTGAACATTTTATTTTTTAGAATAATAATTTAATACTTCAACTACAATTGATAAAAATATTTCGTTTGTAAAAAAGATTATCTTGTTTTAATAATAAACCTAACGTAAATACGTACTTCATCATTGTTCATCCATCATATTTCAAGGCTTATATTATTAATAGATTTACAAATTTACTAAATAAATTAAAGCTTGGATAACCTTAAACTATTGTACCAGTGATTAAGTTTTACCGAACGTAATAGACTACAGATTTTAAGATATTCATAGATTATTACTTACTGGCCATTTCAGTGATCCAACAGCACATTCTCCTTCCACTAATCTCTATTGTTCCCGCTGTTTGGAAGTGTTTATCAATATTGAATTTGTTTCCATAAATATTTTAGGCGTTCGTTACTATAAAGAGTCGTTCTAAATTTTCAAGAATTCGGGAGGCTGCCCTTCACAATATATGGACCAAATTTGGATTCTTCAACCAGATAATCTTTGTAAGAGGTGGATATCTTGACTTGCAAAGCCTCTTACAAAATTTATGTGATTGTGAGTAAGCTTACTGCAATACAATATAAAGATAAGTTTATTAAGGTAAAGTATATAATTTTAACGCCCACTTGAACATAAGCAATAATTTCATTAATAAATACACAAAAACCTCTTAACCACAAACTTTCTTTAATTTACCCTAATGTACATTTCAGTTACAAAGTAACCATCCTCAGAGGGATAACATACAAAGACTCAGAGGGAGTCTTTGTATGTTATCCCTCTGAGGATGGTTACTTTGTAACTGAAATGTACATTAGGGTAAATTAAAGAAAGTTTGTGGTTAAGAGGTTTTTGTGTATTTATTATTAAATTCAACCACAGTATATTCCTAATAAATAGTAATAATAGTAAGTGAAATAGTAATTTCATTTCTCATGATTTTATATACAGAAGTAGAATGTATGGACGATAATGTAAGGTAAGAAAATTCCTAAGGAACAAAGATGAAACCTTCTTTGAGTTTATAAAATTAGAAAGTCATTTACCCTTTAGTTGAAATTTCATCTAAACATAAACTAATAAATTGACTAAACAATTACAAATATTTATAAACTTGCCCATAGTAGCACTTACTTATATTTTTTGAGGATGGCCATTTCGGGAGATGTGTCCCATTGTCAGCTCAGACCATGACCGTTACGGTCAGAGTTGACAATGGGATGTATCTCTTGAAAAGGCCGTCATCAACAAATATAAGTAAGTGCTACGATAGGCAAGTTTATAAATATTTATAATTGTTTAATTCAAACTAGTAGCTCACATGAAGATGGAATCAACAAATATGATTAATTGACTTTTCTTCTTAGTTCCCAAAGATAATGTTAAATTCTTTCTAAAATTCTTATTCTTTTGCTTCCTAATAGTATTATCAAATACTTTAGGATCATAACCATTAAATTTTACTAAAACTCTCAATCCATTGTAATTCAATTTCAAAACGGTTTCTAAGAAAGTCAACATCTAACGATAGATTAATAATGATTCAAACCACTGTAACCATTACATTCACAACTTTTATCAGTTTAGTAAATAGATTAAATAACATACTTCAGAAAGAAAACATTAATCTGCTTTTGAAAAGACCAAAGTTTAATTGATTATGATGTACTTTTTATCATTGTTTCTGCAATTCTAAGTACAGGAATTGTAAAATGTGTGCAATTGAGAAAATATTGAACGGCTCTTTAAAAGACTATAAACTTAAATTGATTATAAGATACTTTGAATCAGTATATTAATTAGTGTTTCTGCAGTTGTAAGTACAGAAATACAATACATAAAGTAATTTACTTTTCTAAAGGTTGGCAGCATGATTTTGAATTTTTATTTCACACTGCTATTGCACAAAGTTATAAATGAAAGTTTGTGTAAATGTTCAATGCAATTTATTCAGTTTTGTGCGTTATGACCTAGAGTAGTCTTTATATTTATTTTTTGCTTTTGTGACTTACTATTGCAAAACATGAAGGAGGGTATGTACGTTCAAGTCCTATAACTCTATAAAGTTTGAATTAATTTGTAGTTTTGAGGTGTTAACAGCAAGTTTAATTACTTTTCCAGGCATTTTGCTAACTTCTAAATAAATAAACGTCAAACATTAAATTTTTAAGATTTTAGGTATGTTTTGGAAGAGGGTTCAATATGCTTTTTTCCAAAACTATTTAATTTTTGGGATGTGATTGGAAGGTTATGCTATTTTTTTCATATTCTCGATTACTTTTATGAAATTCCTTATGTGGTAAAGGAAAAGTATATAAACTATATATCATTACACTTGTTTGTATTATCTTGACAAAAATAAAATTGGTACAGTTTCGGAGATGACATCCTACATGAGCAATGAAGACAAAATAAACGAACTAAACACAATAAAACACATAGCTCATAAAAACAGATACAAACACACATTGATAGACAACATAATGCACAAAAAACAACGTACACATAACACCTGAGCAACAGTCTTGTCAGTAATTCACAGCTTTGAAAAATGCATTGAATTAGAGCGAAACGCGTCTGCTGCAAAAATCAGTAAGTAGGGTTTCTTTGCCAAGATAATACAAACAAGTGTAATTTCTATAAAAACTCAAGATGTTTAACACAAAATTTGCAAGTTTTTTATATATCATTATTTTTGTTATAACATTCTGCATACAAATGAAATATTTTTGGTTTTCCATGTGCAAAACAAATAGAAGTTAGTTTTTATTTTTATAAAAACATACTGGATGATACCATCATTATTCTCCTTATCCATCCTAAAAAGTCTTTTTCTTCCTCCACCCCCTCTCTCTTTCACACACACATATTGGTTTAATATATAAATATTTCTTTAATAAATATTTTAATTTCTGTTTCTAGGCAATTATTTTCGTACTATCAATACCACTGCCATCTATAAAACCACCAACATCAGAAACTAGCAGCATCTTCATCATCACCGCCAATTGCATACTGCATTTTAGTTATATTAATCAGGTAAATTTTTTTCTCATCTCATATTTTAAAATCTTTTCCAATAAACAAGGTTATATTGATTTACAAATGCAGCAAATAAAGTGTAGTATATTATAAACGGCCTGAATTTATTTTATTTTTACTTTTCTTAGTACAGTAAACTCCCGATTATCCGTGGAATAAGGTGGCCTGGCAACACCGGATAACGAATTCCCCAGATAATCCGCTATGAACAAAGAATACGCAAAACGATCGATAATCGATTATTATACCATAAGTTACACAAATAATGACCCCGGTTAATGCAATTCACAAATAATCTTCAGAGGACAAAATAAATACAGAAAATAATTTAAAATGTCGATATATTTGACGGATTATAACATGTACATTTATATGTCTAACTATTTACAATACATACATAAGTATATGTCAAAATTAAGTATGTATGTACATATGTAATTTCCTTTACACATAATACTTTCACTTCTTAACAAAACATGTGCGATCTAAGTTTCTTGAGAACCATTTTGTCGCACAGTGTCTTCTTGTGTCACAAAACCATAAAGATCGATAATGTATATGACAGACATGGATAATGCACATGTCACGTACTAGACTATTTATAGCCGAGATTAGCTGACATTTGTTTACAATCTTATGATACACATTAGGTTTTCGGGCATCCAAGCATTTTGTCATTGTCTCTTATATACAGTAGTCTGCTCACCCCTTTTATTTCGCTGGCCCGCTTCTGGATGCTTCCCTTTCAATGTACAAATTAGTACGTACATATTTACATATCTATTCCCTTCATCTTAAATTCTATTAAGCCTTATATGTATTTACGTCGTAATTCACCTTTTGGAAATTTAAACACATGAATCTGATTGGAATAAAAATTGGATATTTGTAAAACAATGGCAGACCCCGGATAATCCGCAAACCGGTTAATCCGCCCACGGATAATCGGGAGTTTACTGTATTGTCATGTTATTAGTAGGCAAGTTTTAAAAAGTATCTATTAGATAGTTTATTTATTGACATGCTAGTTTTGTTGAACATATTGTAACATTATGTTAAAAATATTGGATATATAGAAATTGTAATTAATTTTCATTATTCATTAAATGTTGTATGTATTTATTTTTTTTGAACTAATTTAATTTAATTGTCAAATTATTTCTTATTAAATAGAGTTGAAAGAAATGGGATTACTGATTTAGTTGTATCTAGAAGCCCTAATGTTAGTTCAAAGGTTTTATATATTTTTATGTTATGGAACTTAACATTTTAAATTTTCTTATTTTATGTATATGTTGTTACATCAACCTGTCATTATGTCTATATCTCATTTCAATATCTTCAATTGTCACGTAATTTTCTAAAATCTTTTAATTTTATTCCCCTAATCCTTAAAAAATAAATTTAGTCAAATTTGCTAAACCACAAAAACAAACCAAATAAAATGCTGGAAGTACAGAGATGCCATTATAAAGCTCTTAACTGCAGTGAATTTGATCATCTTGATTAAACTTCTGATGCAGACTTTTAGTAAAGTATGTTATAATAGTGTTCTGTTAAAAAAAACTTTATTGTCAGATAATCCTATTTTGCTAACTCTTGAGTATTTTTGTTGCTGCACTAAATGAACGTACGGTCATGAACTTCTCCTAGTTATATCTATTCTTCAACAAACTCATTATTTGTATTGTTGCTCCATTTCATTTATGTCAATGCTGCACTAAACTAACTTACAGTTATGATTTTTGGTTTTTTGCCACCTTGAATCCACATTATCCAATAACAAATTACCAAAATCTCACCTCATATCTAGTTAAGAAATGGTTTTTACCTTAAGTAAATATGTTTTCAGGTTGTCAGTACTGTTGTACGGATCCTTTGCTGCTATAATTTTTCAACATTATGGAAAGCTTTGAGTGATGTTTGTTGTAAAATAAAGTTTTATTGGCTTATGCAAATAAAACTTGAATTTCAGTTGTAAGAAAATGCGTTTCTATTCTTGTGAAATGCCTTTCTGCTTTTGTTTTTTAATTTCTATCATCTGTGATTTTATTTTCTTATTAAGTGCAACAAAACTGATTATTTTAAAATCTGTCACAGGTCAATAAATCTGTGATTGCATTTATAGTAATATTCTCTCCATGCTTGCAATTTGATTGAAAGTTTAAGAACTTTCATCAGCAGAACGTTTTTTAAAATTTTCATCTCGTTCAGTTGATAACACTATAAGTAAAATTAAATTGTCAAAATATTTTGAGTTTTGACAAATGTTTTCAAATAGTTGTGTTAGATTTGTTGTGACCTTGAACATTTTAAAAACAAAATTCGTTCCTCTGCAAAGGCAATTTTTATTTTGATGCAATGTAGATTTAATACTGATTGTAAATTGTTTATTTTATATGAACATAATGGGGCCTTCATGCTGAAGCAAGCATAATTGTGTAGGCTAAGACTATGTTAGATATCATTGTGTATTTGTCAGGACTACTGTTTTATGTTTTAGTGTGTTTATCAATTAGTAGTTACATTTTGCTTTCATTGGCCTATATAAAATTCAAGTAATAGAGTTCTGTAAAAAGTAAACCAACAATTACACATCACCATCTTAAAAAACTGTGGCTCACATGGTGTAATCTTATTAAATATATAGTTTGCTGTTTAATATAGAATTTCTTGGTCTGTTCATACTTGTGTTATTATTTTTTTCTTACTTATTTTTTATTGCCACCAGTTTCCTGTCTGAAAAGGTTTGTGGAGAATTAAAAAAAATTTTTGTTTAATCTACAACATATCTATAAGGAACAGATTGTAGTTAATATCTTATAATAATAAAATTCCTTTTTTTTGTACAGTATCGTGATTTTATTTCAACAGACCTGGACTTTTTTAAAATAGATTCAAATTTTCAAAATTCATATTATGTGTGTATTATGATACAGGATCTACAATTTTAACTGGTCAAAATAATTATTCAAGACTTTGGGTCTTTATTTTTAAACTGTGGATTAAACAGATATTTAAGCTTTAAGATATTTGTATTTATAATAATTTTCCTAGTAGTTTTTACTTCATTTTTTGTATTCCCTATGTGCCAAAATAAACAGTACTGAAACAGTTGTGAGATTTTATTTTATTTACTTAGTTTTACAAACAGATACAAGTAAAACAAGCTAAATCGGTTAGACTTAGTTATAAACATGTTCTATATGACCCCCATTCAATTTGAGGCAACACTCATAACGTTTTTGAAGATTTTGCATAATTTTGATGGAGGGGTTGTTTCATACTAGTTTTACACATGGTTATTTGTTTCCTGTAGTAGGGCGATGGTGTTTCATCTCAGAAAATCTCCATCATCATTCTCCAGATGTAGGCATCAGGTGGTGTAAGATCGAGGGAGTGGGTTGGGTAAGGATAGTTTGTTTTAAATTAGATGAGGTGGTTCAAAAGTTTCTTGAAAGAAAGCAGTATTGTCTAAGGCAGTACAGCTACAATATTCTGAGGTCTCTTATAAAACAACCAAGAATGACCATATAGATTGATATCCTATAGTAAAAGGATTTCTATTGTTTTCAACCAAGTATATACTAATTATTCGTTTTCCTGACTAAGCTCACCAAATGGTTACACTCTTACTATGCTGTAGCTTTTGTACAACACTGTCAGGACATTAAACCCAAGAAAACGTGTTGTTAGTTTGTTAATGAAACCAGTAAAGTGCACAAGACATTGACCTGAAAACCATATGTCACTCAGAAACTCATGTTTTCATAGCACATTGCTAACATTGAAGCACAGTACTGAACTCTGGCTGTTTTGTTTATACAGTTCAAAGGTTACGCAGTTTGTATATTGTAGGGAAAACCACCAATATTTTTGAACATTTTTTTTATTGCTTAAATTCAAAGGTGTTTGGTTTAATTTTGTTTGCTTCAACTCATTATTTAGCAGCAATGTACCTACATTAGCACTGAAAATTAGATTCTGAGCCTGCACATTCAGCACTGGCTTATAGTCCCATTTATAGCACCAAATAGCTTTGAAGGCTAGCACATGAAGGTTTTGTAAAGTTTCAGCCATACTAGTAAGCCACAAAAAATCAATTTGTAAGTATAAGTTCATGGTATCATTGGTCCAGAGTAATTTCCTATATTTATTTACTAGCTCAAAGGTTAAATAGAATTTGCCTAGCTTTTACCAATAAAAACAACATTTAGATGAGCATTTATTTAGCTGGAGTGATAACCAAACCTAGGGAAGATTATACCATTTCCTTTCTACCTACAAGAATACTGGAGACATAAAACAGTTTTAACATTATATTACTTATCCAAAGGCGTTAGTAATACTAAACAACCAAATTAAGTTTATTACAAGACTGATAATGGCTGAATCATATATTCAGTATTTTCAGCCTGACTTCAGATTTGTAGGTGGTTTTCCTCTAATGACAATGGCTTTTTTGTAATGAATGTATGTTTTTGAAAAAGCAATATGACTTCAGATTTGTAGGTGGTTTTCCTCTATTGACAATGGCTTTTTTGTAATTAATGTATGTTTTTGAAAAAGCAATATGACTTCAGATTTGTAGGCGGTTTTTCCCCAATGACAATGGTTTTTTTTTTGTAATTAATGTTTGTTTTTGAAAAAGCAATATAATTGGGTATAACAATATTACATGCAATTTCTGCATACAGTGGATTGTTAATAATTAAAATTAATTGGTACTGAATATGGTTCTAATCACTGATTTTTAATGATAAGAAAAAAAATAATGGTAAAAATGTTTACTAAATTTTTGCATGTAAAAAAATAAAAATTTTAAAATACTGAAAAAAGATTTTTACATTTTGTAAAATGATTTTACATAGACACAGTCAATTATTATGAACTTTCAAACAACTGTATGTATATAAGTTAATTTCTAAGCACCTGGCCATTAGATGATCCTTGTATAAAATTTTAATAGCTCAATAATCCTCCATGATCTTGATCAATTGCTTTGTTTCCTTGCCTTCATTATCCATAAATAATGCAATCTTGCATAATAAACAGCTTATTATTACCTTAGTTTTGACCCTATGTACTCATTTTTATAGATTAATTTAGACCCCTACAAATTTGTTATTGCTATTAGGAATCAATTGTGAGACCATTAGGGTAGTTGTTAATTCCTGTGTCCACTTGGCCACCAACTGTAGTAGGTAAACTAGGTATAAAAGTTTTTAGACTTTCTACACACTTTTTATTAAAATATTCAATATTAACAATGTTTTTGTAAAGTTTAATACAATTATTTCAAAATGGTGTTTACATTTCATTTACAGCAATAGTAAACATGTTTCTTAAAGGAAAAATCATTCATGAAAGTTTATGTTACTTTCTATACAAACTACTATATCAACACGTTCAGCACAGCTAACTTACTGGCATGTTCTGGGTTCCCTTACAAGGCACTGAGATTGTGCCAGTGCGCTCCCCGCTTCCCTTTTGAGAGACGGCGAGCGCACCGGCACGCTCACTCCCAGTTTAATTGAAACTTCTCTAGTGTCGATATGTGATTGTATAAAGGTTTAATTTTTACGTCGGTGCTTCAGAAGAGTTTGGAGAACATTGTGCCTGAGTTGTTTTAAAATCCGACCACCCCAAGTTAACTTTTGATCCCCAAACTTTAACCACCCCAAACTAAGCTTTTTGAACTAACGCAAGAATAAACAATAGCTGTCCTATTAGAATGAATGAACCAACTGAAGGTGGGAACAGACTATTGTAAATATGAGTCATTGACATAATGCTCTAATGTGTCATCATAAGATTGTAGTAAACAAATGTCAGCTAATCTCGGCTATAAATAGCTTTGGACTTGACATTTACATTATCTATACCTGCGTTTACATTATCGATCTCTATTGCTTTGTGAAACACATGATATAAGCAGAAACAAACATTCCAAGTTATAAGTTGAGTGGTTAACTTTAGTATGTAGTATATTTTAGTAGTAGGTACTCTAAATTTTTGTGTAAATTTTTTTTCTCTGTCTTTTTTATTGTGTTTTATTATTTGTCAAACAGTATTTTATTATTTGTATTTTTTTTTTTAACTGTGACCCGATAAATAAAACAATATTTTAATGTCTAATACAGTGTTTTGATGTCTCCAATAAACCTGTATATGGTAAAAACAAAATTATTGAGATGTAAACAACGGGCACGATAATTAGATGATACCATAAGCTATGGAACCGCCGTCAGAGGTGGACATTAACAAAAAAACAGACAGTTGTTTGATGAGACCACCAGTATCGCCGCCGTGTTAAATGTGTTAATATAAAAGTTGTGGTAATAAAATTACATCTAAAGTAAGTTCCAATAAAATGCCTACACTTTTAAAATAAGTAAATGATTTTCAATACTTTGTATTACAATTAGTAGTTTTGTACTAAAATGTTTAGTTTCATACACACTTTACTAAATATATATACACATATTTAGAAAATTGTTTTAGATCTGTAATTTGGATATCTATTATGTAAACTGAGGAAAATCTTGTATCTCTTTCCTTATTAACTCTGCTAGCATTTTGCAGCCCTGTAAAAGACAAGAAATGAATGGAATAAATTGTTCATACTAATATCTATAATATCCCCTATAAAGCTATCATAAAATATACTGATTAGTTCTGACTGAATTAGCTAAAAAACACTGAAAATTTTTAAGCTTTATTTTAAATAAGTGCCTACTCTCAATTTAAACCCATATTAATAAACATATTTAAAATAAATTTCATGGATAAAATTCAACATTAATTTCATATTACTAATTGGCTCAAAATATTTTGCAAAATCTGCTACAAAATAAAATTTTTTAAATGCAAAGAGCTGTCAAAATGGCTTTTGAAAGAATGTTACTAAATACACTAAACCTGTTTTAAAAAACGTTTTTGTTGTAATATTGCTTCACTACTGAAAGAATATTAAAAAAATTAAAATAACTTGTAATTATTCTTATGTAGGTTTTTAATTAATAATATAATGTAATACGGTACAAAATATAAACAATATGTAGAGAGTGATAAGATTATCACCCAAATCTTGAGTCCCTTTCAAGAGGCGAGTAATGAGTGGTAGTCAAGTAATATTTTTCTTTGAATATCTAATAATATTTTTCTTTACTATGTCTAAAATGAAACAAATAATTATTTACAGTTATTGAAGTTAATTTATATTTGAAACACCAAGGTATTATCTATTGAGATTGATAACTACAAGATAATGGGAGGGTATTGTTGGCGTTGTAATCAAATAAAATGTCCTTTAATTGAATTTCAGAGATTAATGAATACTCTAGACCGGAGGACCATACGCAAATATACGTAAATATATTGTCTTAACACCAAGTCTATTAAACTATGACGCAACAACTATTTCATTTAAAGAGAATAAGTCTTAAGCGCTAAAGCTTACCTAGAACAGTGTAGGCGTTGTAAACTTTCACTTTGATGTGGTAACGTAAATGTACCTATACCACTTTAACTTTAATTAAAACAGTTGTCGAAACAAGGAGTCCTTACAAGGAGTGCACTCACTTAGAGATCAAAGTCACTTTTAAACACTAAGTCCTATAATGTCCTAGGTTAATCATTCACAGTTCACTTAACAACCATGTACAACATAACTGAATACAAGTTCTTGTTATAATGGTTCTTGTTACGGCACTTGACGTACTAACGCGAGCGATTGTACCACATTGCTGGAATACCGCAACACAAAGGGGACTTTTCTCATACACTTGGTTTTAGATCAAAGCGTGGTTAAACTTACTTGTGTACTTGTTATATGATGAATTATAGTTAGTTATAGTTAAATTGCTGTCATTGTAACTTGTTTTACTTTGCAGTGTAACTAAGCCCTCAATGCGATTCACTTCATACTGCTACAAGGAAAAGACTGCACACAATTGCGCAATAAGGAAACTAGCCTAGAAATATGGATCAAGCAAGGAAGTTAGGCGTACCTTCATTCGACCAAGGAAGTTAGCGGTGTAACCTTCATTCGCAGCTGTTAAAGGCCGCAGCAAATTACAAAATTCTAGAACTGAATAGGGCAATCCTGTACTGCCCACCAAAACGAATGTTTTTAGATCCTGAGAGGGTGAGTGGTACAGGGGCGAAGAGTCAGAAAGGAAAGTCCAGGAGGTCAGCGGATAGCTAAGAGATGGATGGATGTCCAAAAGTTGGTAATAGGTGTGCGGACTATCTGGTCTTCCTTAAGTGGCTTGAAGTCCTTAATCCTTCGGTAGGTTGTTGCGTAGGTAAGTAAGAGGTGGTTCAAGACTAATAGAAGCGGTCAAACGTCTGCTGAAGAAGTTGAGGTTGCTGAATGGTAGATGGTTACTTGGACCACTGGGTAGGATGATTCAGTAGCGGGTGACCAATTAGACAATTTGGGGTAAGAAGAATAAGGAGTTGGTAGGTGGAAGAAAAAAAGAAAATGGGGTTGACATTGAGAATTGATTAGATTTTTGGTGAAAGGTGTGATTACATGGAGGCTGATAAACTCTGTCGCCCACCATGCGGAGTCTGGAAGCGTCGACTATGGGTGCTGAGGGGCGAAGAGATTCGGTAATATAGTTGGCTGGCTGAACTCTTCTAACGGAGCCATTGGTGGTGGTAACCTTGCGTAAGCCCTTGTAACGTTGAATGTCTTTATTGCGGATGACTTCTTTGCTCTCCGTGTATCGACGTGCAGCGTCGTAGCATGCGGCTAATCTTGTAGTGAGGGCATGAGGTTGACGACATAGATGGTTGGGAAGTGGCCCAAAGATAATCCATCCGAAGAAGGTGTTTAGGGCAGCGGGTTGGCCTTGGATTACGGTCCGTGGTCCATCAACAAGACTACGGGTAAATACGTCAGATCCTAAGATTAAGTCAATTTGGGCAGGAGTGTCAAAGTGAGTGTCAGCTAGTGGGAGATAACTGTAACGTGCGTGTATACTAGGTGATAGTGTGGTTGATGGGAGAGAGTCAGTGATATGAGATAGCACTGCAGCTTCCACATCAAGTTTGAAATTTGTGGCATATCTAGAAGAGATTTGTAGAGACACATATTCTGATATACGTGTGATATGAGAAGCGACTCCAACAAGAGAAACATTTGATTTCCTAGTAGGTAAACTCAACAGTGCGGTGGGGGTTTTTGTTATCGCAGACACTTGACTGCCTGGGTCAATAATTGCCCGAAGTATATGTGGATTTCCAAAATGATCATTGATAATGACCCGAGCAGTCCCTAAGAAGGCAGAAGCGACATTAGTGTTATCGTCGCTGGCAAGCGGTTTTCCATTTGCGGTCGAATTGTCGCAGTTGTTGGCTGAGTTTGTACGTTAATGCATGAACAGTCGCTGGGGCGAAGTTGAGTTAAAGTCATGTAGCAAGGAGTGGTGCTTACCCTTGCAATGTTTACAAGTCTTGAGTGATTTTCATTTGTTTTGGTGGTGGGTGCTGAAACAATTGAAACGGCGCTGCATATGTCATATAGACTCGCGACGTTCCTGAGCCTTTAGTTTGAGAAAGTCTGGACAACGAAAAATATTGTGAATAGCTGAACAATAGAAACATTGTGATGTGGACGGATCGTCACAAGGCGGGTTGGTAGATCGGGTAGACCAGCGTGGTCTGGGCAAATTTTGTCTAACAATCGTTGATGGTTGCGGTGCGGACGATCTTCGGTTGGACTGGAAGCGTTGGCAGATCACTGGTGGTCTAAGAGCCTGCGGTTGAGTCATGGCGTTGTAGTGCGGTGATGACCTCATTCAGATTTGCGGCTTCATTTGCGTAGTCGCTGAGTTGCTTCTAACGGCTGTGGCTGTTGACATGAGCGTCATGAGTCTAGTGGGGTGTTCGAGCTGCAATGCTGGGCTTTCAGAATCTCTTTGTAGTAATTCCATTGCGTGTACTTGTTCCGTGACAAAGGTGTTAAGCGAGTCATAAGTGGGTATGTTTGACATCCCTATATGTTTTTCGATGTCCAATCGAGTTTCAACACTTAGCTTGTTTACGGACAGTTGGAACAATAAGAATTCGACTAAGTCAGGCATTTGAATGGCCTTGTGTGCGCTGACAGCATTGGAATGAACAGAGAGAAATTGGTTGACGTCTTTGTAACTCGCGGTTTGCAATTTATTGAAATTATAAATTTGAAAATTTAACAGCCAACAGCCTGGGATTAGCATAACGCTGTTGTAACGCTTAGTAAGCAATTGCGTAATTTTGGTCGAAGATTACAAGTCCAGAAATAATCGATAAAGCGTCGCCCTGCAACGAGCCTTTAAGATGCTGGAACTTATGTATGGGTTCAATAGTTTTATTGCGGTGCACCAGCGAATCAAACATATTAATAAAATCTGTCCAATCTTCTATTTTACCCGAGAATATGGGTATCTTTAAATTGGGCAAGTTAGCTGACTGTATTTGTATGTGCGGTTGTTCCATGTCGATCTTTTCTGATTTTATTAGCGAGGGGTACTCGTTTACTAGCTTTAAATAAACTAGAATAAATTTATTCTTAATCTCGAATAGTTCATCCAAGCAAAGGCTAGTTGGGCTAGCTAAACAGGATAAAAAACAATACAATTTAATTATTGTTTTTACCACGAGATTTACCATTATGTAATTCAACATTACTCAAAATAAATAAATATGCTTCAATTAGCAAAATATTCTAAAGAAAAAACTATTGGTTTTTCTGGAACCTCTACTGATGATTTGTCAACAGATGGACTCCAGACATATATATGCAATATAGTTTATTCATCTTGTTAGCTGTCAAAACAGAGGCAAAAAATAGAACTGCCCCAATCCCATTTTGCAGCCCTCTTTGCAGGGTTTGTATTTGGCCCATTTGGAGCCAATTAATTGAATCAAATAATATGAGTAATTTTTTATACCAACTTGAATATACCTTGAATTTTGTAGTCCATTACGTTCTTAGTTAATCACTTAAACAATAGTTAATGACTATCCAAACTTTAAATTTTATAAATTTGTTAGAAGTTACTGAGACAGAACGTTTTCGATCGCTATGTGGCTATCTTCATCAGTGTCATTAGATCGCCACATAGCGATCGAAAACGTTCTGTCTCAGTAAGTTTTTACAAATCTACAAAATTTAAGGTTCGGATAGTCATTAACTATTGTTTAAGTGATTATTTACTTTACCGATGTAATTATATTGAAAAGAACATTTAAACTTCTGACAATCAGCAGTAAAATATTGCTTAAGACGCTATTTGTCTGCTTGTTGCAAGAATTCCTAGAAACAGACCTCATTGTGTGAAAGCAGATCAAACTGAACAAAATAAGACATATTTTGAATTTCTACATTTTTATTAGATAGTGGTAATACCAAGAACATTATGCTGAAAAAAGCTTTAGTTAGAATGTTGTTGCAATTATCACACTTAATGCTGATATGACCCATCACTGTCACAATCAATGTATTAAAGAATATTAGACAATATTAAATGAAAAGCTGTAACTACAGTTTGTATGTACTCACTTCTTCCATTTCCCAAGGCTCTGCAAGGGAATAAGAAAGTCTTACATAGTTACTTGGTGTGTTGGGATCTAATCCTGTGAATGCTTGTCCATGTAGAATAACTAAGGACTTATCTAGACATGTCTTTGAAGCCAAGTGGTAAGTATCTTTTAATCCTTTTATCTTCATCCATAAGAACATGCCTCCACCAGGTTCTTCCCATTCTGCTAAGTCTGGTGTAAAAATTTCAAAATGTAAAATGCAAAACATTAATATTTTAATTGAGAATGACAGAAAATGGAATCTGACAATTTATAGCCTAAAAATGATGATCTTAAAATTATCAAAATTACAATTAATATTTTGATATAATTTGATATAATTTTAATTACAATGATATAATTTTAGAATATTAAAAAATAGAACAATGGCTCAATAAAAAAGTTAAAATGAAATGAAAGTAATGGTAGTAGTAAATAGATATTATAGTAGAAATTAAAAACTAATATTTTCTCTAGGATCTTATTACCCATTTTGATTGGTGGAACTATACATTGTTCACTAAAACACTTGTAAATATTTACAAACTTGCCTAAAGTATCACTTACTTATATTTGTTGAGGTTGGCTGTTTCGAGAGATGTGTCTCTTTGTCAACTCAGACCCAGTTACGGTCTGAGTTGACAATGGGACACTACTCCTGAAACGGCCTTCCTCAACAAATATAAGTATAGGCAAGTTTGTAAATATTTACAAGTGTTTTAGTGAAAACTAGTAGCTCAGGTGAAAATGAAATCAACAATTATAAATACTTAAATTTTGTGGTCCATTACGTTCGGTATCACTTAAAACAATAGTTTATGACTATCCAATTATATATATATATATATATATATATATATATATATATATATATATATATATATATATATATATATGTATATATACACATACACACACACACACACACACACACATATATATATATATACTTTGTTATTAAACTAATTAATTACTTGTCGAACTTATAATTTAAGTAAATCCTATTGCGATAAAATGTTTTCAATTATAATAGGGATTAAACAAAAAATTAAAAAACATGTATTTTCTCTAGGATCTTATTACCAGCGGCGATAAGCCCTCTGTAAGGTATAAGAACATATTATACTATAATCGTATAATACTATACTATACTATAATAGCATAATAATATACTAATATGGCATAGAAAATTCTCTGGTGTATTAGTATAAGCTTTTGTTATGCTAAAATAGCTTTGGCCTTATAAATGAAAATATTATAGACTTTGGATTTTATCTTAAAAATCGGGTTGTTAGCTATTTTATTAAAGGGCGCCTCACATTTCATTTTGCAAGGGGGCACTGATTACTTACCTCCGCCACTGTTTATTGACCATTTTGATTGATGAAATTATCTATTATTTTTAAACACTTTTAAATGTTTTAAACTTGGCTATAGTAGCACTTACTTTGCTTGTTGAGGATGGCCGTTTCGGAAGATGTGTCCTTTTGTCTACTCAGACCGTAACTGATCTCAAGGTTTACGTAGGTTAGGGTGGGGGTGGGATATTTTGGTGGTGTGGGTGTATTTTGTGTGTATTAGGAGTTATGATGTCAAAGTGCGTGTCAGTTGTAATGTAATTGTGTATTGAGTATGTGTGTAGGGTGTAGTTTGAAGTGCCTGTATATTTCGTATTGTTTGGTTGTGTAGTGTTGGTTATTTCTGTGTTGTTTATGGAGAATTTGTGGGTTAGATGTTATGTCTATGTAGTCATGTTTTGTGCAGTTTAGATGATTGGCGAAGTTTGATTGGTAGTTATTGTTTTTTAGTGCTTTTATATGTTCTTGGTAACGTGTGTAGAAGGACCTCTCTGTCTGCCCTATGTAAAAACTGGGGCACGAACTGCAAGTTAGTTTGTAAACTCCAGTGGTGCTGTAAATGTCGTTGATTTTGCTGTTGGGTTTAAATTGTTTGTTGAGAGTGTTGTCTGTGGAGTAAGCTATTTTGTAGTTGTATTTTCGTAGTGTGTTGGTTAGATTGTGGGTTTTGGATTGTTACCACTTAAGGAGGAAATATTGATGCTTGTATGTAATTCAATTGATTTAATATTCATAAAAATATATATCTATATTTATGTTTTTATTCAAAATACTAGCAAAGTTACCATTTTATCTACTTATTTTTTGTAACACCTTAAACAAAACATTCTTTAAGAGCACACACCTTTATAATAAATTTTTAATGATTTTTTTTTATATTACCGCCAACCTCCCCTCCATTAACAAAGTTTCTTTAGTTGCCACCGAGGGCAGCACTGAGGGTATTTGTTTATTGTATTTTTGTACAATAAATTCACTGAGCTTCTTGAATTTTGTAGTCCATTACGCTCAGTGAATCTTATTAATCACTTAACCCGACAGAGGTCGCGTCACCGTCTTTTCCACCGGGCCTTCACCATTTTCTTAATATCTCGAACTGCCGATTTTTGTAAGCTTCCACCCCCTCAGTACCTTCAAATAGACTCGTCCACTATCGAATGCTGTGTTTGTATTTTCGCTATCACCAACGAGTGTCTTTGTGTAGTAGCCTAAAGGAAAGCCAGTGTGGAAACCACCGTGCGTGACCTCTCGCATGTTCCAAAGTGTGACATAATTTTTAATTTCACTTTTGTGTTATTGATCGTTTAGTGCGTTGTGTGTTATATTTATTGTGTTACTACGCAATATGAATCGAGCAGAGGAAGAAAGATTTGCTAGAGTGTTAGATAGCGTGGAAAGGGAAGAAAGGCGTGAGGAAGAAAGGATTAAAAATCCTGCTAGTGTTAGAAGACATCTTTTTCGTGAAAAGAAACATTGAAGAGATGCTGGACCTACAGCCGCAGGGGCGAAATATTGGAGAAGATGCACGTGAAGGACGATGTGGTTTATGCAACTAGAGGCAAAACAGGAAATAAAAAACTCGGTGCAACAGCTGCGTTAGATTCATGCAGGGAAAACACTGTACCTTCTCGTCAAGACTGTGCCACCCAAGGGCATCAATCGGATGAGGAACTGTAAGGAATTTCATTGCTATAACCCTCAGGTGCTTAGACATATTGTTTGTCATTTTTGTTTAAAATTATAAATGTTTACAGTTTCATTTCATTATTATAATTGTAATATTATGATAAATTTACCTAAACTTTCAACACATTTTGATTCAAAATTAGTTCTTTTACTTTACAGCTATTGTAAACATCCAGTACATTTTCTTATTCAGAAATTAGTTTTCTTTCAGAATTTATTATTAAACATAAGTATTTGTAAAAAAATCCTTATGGTATGACAACTTATCTAACAAGTTGTATTTTTTTCAAAAAATAAATTTGTTAAATCTTAAAATATTATTTAAAATTAATTAATACATTATTGTCACAATTAAAACCAATAGAACTTGAGTAAATACATTATACTTAATTATGATGTTTGTATTTTTAAAATAAAATATTGTTCAGTATTTTTTTCCGTATTAATAAAATGACCTGGTCGAATCCACCGTGTGCGCCCCCTCACGTTTTATTTTTCACGCGACCTCTGCCAGGTTAAACAATAGTTTATGATTATACAAACTTTAGTCATAGTTCCGATAGTCATAAACTATTGTTTGAGTGATTAATATTATTAGCTGTTCTCTACGTACTTGATTTTTCCTGTCATTTTAAATCAAAACAGCAAGTCAAATAGGGAGTTGAAAAAGAGAAGTCAAAGGGTGCTTGTTGTAAGGGACCATGAAGGAAAAAACCAGTGCCAGCGGTGAATAAGGGACCAATATCCAATTGATAGGATATACCCCAAGGAATCCAGTTACAGAGGTAACCCTTATATCTTAATACAACAACTAGGCTAGTTGTTAAATTTTTTTTTGTAGGGTGGGACTTTCTAAATTTTATTTTGGGGCGTAACTCCGTTAGCCTTCCTAGGGTGGTGTGACACTTTACAAAGTCCTATCAAATCATAACATTGTAATGGTAAGAAATCAGTGACTAATGTTTAATAATATGCTATTAATAAATACATATATTTCTACTCACCTCGTAAGTGACGGTTACAGGCTTCTAATAAACAATCCCTTTTTGACTTATAAAATGCTCTTACATTACTGATATGATTTTGGAATCCATTCTCCCCCCACTCTTTGAGCAATTTGTAAACAACAATCTAAAAACATATTAGAAATTTTTTCATAAGTGTTTCATTCATAAGCATTAGCTAAAACAACAACATTGACAGCTACAAGAACAAAAACAATGAGTCTTAAATTGATGAGCAATTAATTTTATAAATAATCTTGTTTGTGATATATATATATATATATATATATATATATTAGTAGAGTTTCGATAATTTTAGGTAGCTGGGACTGAGACACCCTCGGATTTATCAACACTCGGATACGTTCCTGTACATTAGAAAAAATAGGGGCCCAATGAACCCTAATATAATAATTAAGAATAACTACACAAAATACGAGGGTTGTCCAAAAATTAAAAACCGTTTGAATTTTACCGCCGCACCAGTGAAATATTCTGCTAGGTGGCAGCACTACCTTGTAGCTTCACCTCTCCCCTCTAAAATGAAGCGTCTCACACATCTGTACCTTTATTAGTGTGCCCTTGGCAGTTGTTAGCAATTGATGTTTCAGTACCAATCTCCCGCCTGTGTCCGCAACCATTTCTCCACCTCTTCCTGGACCTCTTCATCAGTCTCGAAGCATTTTCCAGCCAAACGCTACTTCAGGTAAAGGAAAAGATGGAAATCGTGCCAGATCAGGGCTGTAAGCAGGATGGCTAAGAACATCCTATTTAAAGGAATCCAGGAGCGAGGTAGTGATCGCCGCAGTGTGGGGCCGAGCATTGTCGTGCAACAAACAGACTTCCTTGCTCAATCTCCCTCGGCGCTTGTTTTGGAACGCTCTTCGAAACTTTTTTAGGGTTTCACAATACCGAGCAGCGTTAATTGCCTTGACGGTCCCAAAAGACGGTTGCCATGATTTTTTTTTGCAGAGATTGTTTGGCAAAAATTTTTGACGCGAGGTGATGTGGAGTGACGCCATGTAATGGATTGGACTCAGGTGTGTGGTGGTACGTCCACGTTTTATCGCCAGTCACAATTGAGTCTAAAAACTCCTCTTCCTCCCTGTTGAAACGATCCAAAAACTTTTGGGAATTTTCCACGCGATTTTCTTTGTGAACTTCAGTCAACATTTTTGGCACCTTACGAGTACACACTTTTCGGTAACCTCATTTTTCCGACAAAACTGTTTGAATTGTTGATTTACTGGCTTCAGGTATCATTTTGGCAAGATCTCGGATCGTCAGACGACGATTTTCTCGAAGTTTTTCTTTAATTTTTAAGAACAATGCTTCGTCGACAGATGATTTCCTCTCCCTCCCTTCTTCATCATGGACGTTGGTTCTGCCACTTGAAAACTCTGTACATCACTTCCTGACAATGCGTTCATTCATTACATTACCGTAAATGGGCTTCACATGTCGATAAATATCGACAGGACGCAATTTTTCTGCGTGAAGGAATCGGATGACAGAGCGAACTTCACAACTGGTGGGATTCGGTACTGGGACATCCATCGCAAACGACCGCCAAGGACACACTAATAAAGGTACAGATGCGCACGACACCCTCATTTTAGAAGGGAGAGGCGAAGCTACAAGGTAGTGCGCCACCTAGCAGAATATTTCACCAGTGTCTCGGTAAACAAACGGTTTTTAATTTTTGGACAACCCTCGTATGTTTATACAACTATAATGATTACAGTACTTAGATAAATTAATGTTGCTTTGGAATACATTGTTCATCCCCAGTTGCTACATTTTTTTGAAAATGTTATGGATTTCGGAAAAAGTCTCCTGGGTTAACTTATCCCATCATTTTTGTGCTACGTTGTTGCGCAGACAACTTAACAGAAGCACATCTGTTGGCATTATGCCTGTCTGTTGTTAAATATACCGCAGTGCTGATTTCAAAGGGGGTGTTCATTCACTGAGATTAGTTTTTCCTTCTTTTACTGTCACGGTCAAACCTTCATCTTTATTTTTGTCATTCCTGCTTTCAATAGTTTCTTGTATCATTTCAATAGTAGTAACATCTGTTATCGCTCGTCCTTATTATTTCATTGACCATATCAGACATTTTCACAATATTGAAGTTACTTGATAAGAAATGTTCTGTTTCTTCTTGTGGATCAATCAACAGTTTCATTATGACTCGGCATTCTATTAATGGGTTACTTAATGTTTATCCTTTTATTTCGTTTCATGATTCAGCTATGCAGTACACAACTTCCTTTTTTGTAGAAAGTCTATGATGTTTCTTTCCCTTCAATCGCTTCAAAGAGACTAAAATACTATGATCCACCAGCTGGATTAGGGTTATAACATTTGTGGAATGAAATAAGGCATGGATATCATTAGACCACAGTTGATCCTCATCTGGATGCAACAGTATGTTGCCTAACAGTAAATAATTTGAATTTCCTTTCAAATAGATAAAATACTCTGAAATAAAAATAGGCTCAAATTTAATTAAAGGTAAAAAAATCGGCACTCGGAATTTCGATTAAAAGTTTTAATGGTTGTTAAAAGTTCTTCAGCCCCACTTACTTATGTTTCACTTTTCAATTTTCACGGTTCATAATTTAATTTCATTTTTTTAGTCAAAGATGTAACATTCTTTATAGACTAAGTGTTAATATATGATTAAGTATTATTATGATAAAAGCTCTCATCTTGGTTCAGTATCAGTCATCTATATCAAGGACATAAATATATAACACGGTCTTATCAAGATTTGTTTGTATCAGAAATATTCTCACCAAAATCTATGTTCTAGTCTAATTACACGTGTAAGAAACAATTGATTTAACACTTGATTCCTTAGCAATAACCCAAAACTTTCTTGCTCAAAGGTATAAAACTGCCTTTTCCACTACCATCTTTAAAATTACATTCACAGATGAGTTGTCATTTCATAAAATTAGAATTATTACCAATTTTTAAAAATCTTACAGATATTTTACAAAAACATACTAATTAAATACAGAAAAAAATTAAAATATGATAAATAAATAATCAAACTACAACATATTTCCTGCATGCATAAATTAATAGGAGATAACAAAACAATGTTATTTATTTTAAGTAATATTAAAACTAATATAAAACATTCAGTTAAAAATATTAGTCTTCTTTTACAAAACTCATGTTTGAGTTACTATCTGTACCGAAATAACAGCTGTAAGTGCATTGACTCTTTTAGTAAAGGGTAAGAAGAAACTGTAGCAAAAGCTAGTCACTGCAAAAATACACCTTTTAAAGTACTTACTAAATTATAAATTACTTCTCTTAAAGAAATTATAAATGCTATTCGATAAGAAGATTATAAAAAGTAACCAAGAGTGAAGGACAGCAATTTAGTTGCAAAAATATTTAATGACTGCAATTGAAACATATTGAAGAATTTTCCAAAACTTATTTGTATCACAGGACATAGATGTATAATTAAAAAAAAATTCATTTGATATATTATAAAAAATCAGCAAATAAAGGAATAAAAATTAAATGTTTATATGTATAAAAGGTTATGTAAAATTATTTACAAACCAATATACTGTAAGCTGTAAAATTTAATCATAAATAAAAAAAATTCAAACCCCAATTACTGGAAAATTACTACTCTCTATTTTAATTAAATGTAAAGTTAACTTTGCTAGTTAAGATTAACTCTTACTTGGGACAGCGCTGATGTGTGAAGACTGGATACTTGTAAGTGTAGCTCTATCCTTCGAAGTAATGTCAAAGGACCTGTTACATATCCCACTCTTAAGCCAGAGCTTAATATTTTAGAAAAAGAGTCCATTCTTAAAACTCTTCCTTCTGTATCCATCGACAAAAAGCTCTCAGGATTTTCCTAAAAATTATTTATATAATAGCTGTTAAAGCAATTTTTGTTTTATTTGTAAAAAAAATCAAGGTTAAACAACTTTTTTAAAACAACATTTTAAACTCTTTCAGTCATATAATTATTAAATTATATGCTTGAAAGAGTTTATGATGGGGATAATAATAAAGAAAACCATACATAAATGTAACAAATTATCAACTAAATTTAAATGAAAAAAAACAACAAAATATAGTAGTAAAATAACAATGTTTCACAGAAACAGATTGGAAAATATTGAACTAATTAACGATTTGAAAAAAAATAATACTGATAAAAATAATTAGGCGATTTAAAAAGGGAGTATCTTGAGTTTTGGCTGGGATATTCTCTCTTACCATCATCATAAACTTCCTCGAAGATCATATCTAGTGCACATATTTCAACATCACAATGAACCTGAAGACTTAAATACTATGAGAGTTTGTTACAAGGTAAAGGCTTTTTGCATGGTAACTCTGATATAACCAATTTCTTTGTGGATAAACATACTCATTTATAACAAATTGTTCACCGAAATGAAGGCTTATAAGTATCTAACAAGATAACATTTAATAATTTCCTTCAATAGTTTGCATAAAGCTTTTGTAAGGAAGATCGGTTAGCAACTAATAGGTTAGCTATGGTCTTGCATTGACTGAGAAGCGGTATTATTGTTTCTTCCAACCAAACATTAAGAAAAATTAGTTTTGGGGTTGTATATTTTAAGGTTTTTGAATAATAATAATTTATTTATTCACTTAGCAAAAGCCACTATTATTGATATTTCTCTTGAGACACTTGGCCAGTGCATTATTCAATGCCTAGTAAACTAATAAATAAATCAAAAAACTACACTCTGTAATTGTATAGTTGTTATATATCTAAAGGGCAGCAAAACATCTCAATGATGGTAGATGTTAATTCGTTAGCATTGTCTATACAGAATTATTAAACCTGAAACAAAGACTATCATTAAAAAATATACTTATTTTAATTGGTGAGTACATATCTAGATAAATGGCATCTGTGAAGTTATGAAAAAACAGAAATTTGTTGGTGGATATTTTTATATGTTGAAATATATTAATATAAACAGTATCCCAGGCCCGCCCAGAGGGGCGGGGGGGGGGCAAATGTCCAGGCTGGGTTGGTGTTTTTTTTACTACAGAAAATAATTACTCTTGTGGTGAGATAAAATCATTATATCAATAAAGTATAAAACGTACAATGTACAATTGTTCTCCTCATAGGTGGGAAATCCTTACAAAAAGGATAAACTGTTCCCTAAATGCACTTTCAACTATTAGTTGGTCAGAGTGAGTTGCTTCTGTAAGGCTCTTTACTAAACATATTCTTGGAGTTAAAAGGGCTGTAGCTATAGAACACTATAGATTGTTAATTTGTTAAGATCTGGGTTGTTAACTTGTTTTGTAAAAAGTTTACATTTAAATTTAATCTTGATCTAGTCTATAAATATTTACTGTTAAATATTTAATTAATATCTTTATTTATTGACAGTCTGTTTTGAGAATGGGATAATTGGAATGCCTGTCCTCATTGAACTATAAAAGTAAGCAAGTAAGTTCAAAAGTATTGACTTAGCTACGTGGTATACTTTGATTTAAAGTAGAATAGGAATGGGTTTGTGGTAGGTTAGGGATGTGGTGTTGTCAGATCGAACGCTGTTCCTTGTTACGTCTTTCAATACCCACCATTGCCAGCGGCTAGTAGAAGCTAGTTGGTAAAATCATTAATTAACTTACAGATTCCCCCCCCCAAAAATTTATATATTTTATATTCTGAATTTAATACTCTCTATAAGAACTGCCTTCATTATTGAAAAACTGTTTTTTCATGTAATAAGGGGTGAAGTATCTCTCATAAATACCACTTAATTATTAACCGGAGTTAATTCGGAAATTGAAAAAAGCATGTAATTAATAATATATAACATGCAACTATTATTTAATTACCATCTTATATAATACAATGTTCTTCATGCAAGAAATATTTAGTTTGTTAGTAATACAATGAGTGTTTTACTTTCATACTTATAAACAAATTTAATTCATTTACACACAAAAATACAAACTAAATATATGCACATTCACCATTAAATATCTACATAAATTTCCATAAAATGTGAAATTTATTATATAAATACATAATGGTATTATATAAATAATGGGTAGATATATATAACTAACACATGGATAAACGATAAATGTCAATAAAAGCGAATGAACTGACTAATAAAAATAAGAGGCAATGACCAAAATGCATGGACGTCCGAAGGAGTAGTCTGTCATAATAATGTAAACAAATGTCCGCTAATCAAGGCTATAAATAGATTAGGATGTGACATAAGCATTATCATGACACAAGAAATAAGTAATAACAATAATAATAATAATAAAATAAAAATGATAGTAATATCAATTTTTTAAAAAAGTCAATTCCTACTTAAATCAACAAATAAAAATTTTATTTCATTTTCTATTTATTTTATAATTACAATTAATATTAATATGTATATATATATATGTCAGAATAAGAATATTAGGTGGCAAAATAGAAAGTGAATTTTTTTGTAATTGTCCTTTTCATGTGTGGTATTGGACTATTATTTTCATTTGTTATTATTTATATGCTTACTTTTATTTCGTCGCTTGCATTGTGTTGTAGTTCTTTTTCGCTTTCCTTGAAAACGTTAATCCAGTTTGTTTGTTCATTTATAATTCTAGAGCATTATTTATGATATTGTGTGGTAATTATGGCATTAATTTAAGGTTATAAAATGGAGTTTTTTCATATAGATCTTTGAGAGGTTCATTTCTATCTATGGAAAGTTGGCTCAGTGCCAAAAAGCGCTAGACTTTGAACCGACTTAGACCCCCAAAATTTTATAACTCAATTATTGAATAAATTTTTGAAAAAAACTTAAATAAAATTGTCATCAACTACAGGTTTAAAAAAATGTATTTGAACTTGACTAAATGAATAAAAACATATTTTATTAACGATTGAAAATTTGTACAATATATATATTGTAACATTTTGAAGTAGTATATATATAAAAGGCACTTACAAAATAAGATAAATATATATATATAAATTCAGTATGTAAAAAAATTACTAAAATATACCAGTAACGAAATGTAAACATAACCTAATTTCACTTGTGTAGAAAATGCACATGGCCACATTTTAGATCTAATCACAAGATTTATATAAAAAGAAAAAAAAACACAAATCACTATTTATAAGAAAATGTATTAGAAGTAATTGATAGATAACAATTTGAATAGAACAATAGAACGATATAAATACACTTAAAACTTTCAAAGGGCAAGCTAGTGAAATGTTCTGAAGTAAACAAGATGGGAGAACGAATTTGTGGAGTTGCGTGCGCATTGACCGGCAAAAGATATTCGTTTTAAATATTTCTTGTGGAGATATAATCTAAAACAGTTTGGGAAATAAGATTTAAATGCAATTGTTTTGCAAAGAAAATTAAGTGCAGTTGTTAAGAAGAAGAAGTGTATCAGAGGCGGTGAACATGACATCCGTAAAGCTGTTACAAGGAATAAACGAGAAAATAGCGGAAATTGACGACTTGGCCATTTTATTGTTAAAAAGGGAGCGTCAGTTAGTTGGGACAGAGCATTTGAACGAGGCAGACGTGTTTCAGAATTGGCTGTAGAAATTTTATTTTTTTTAACTGGTGCGGAAAGTGCAGTATCGTATTCAAATCATAATTACAGAATAACATTAAGCCAAATCATTGAACTGATCGATTAAGAAGACATTATTCAGGAAATTATTTAATTAGAAACCAAATAACTTGTAAAAAATTTTAGCTTGTAAGAATTGTAACTTAGATATTTTTTTGAAAGTGCCAACTCAAATTTTATTATTCAAAATTTAGAAAACCCACCTATTAACCCGAGATAAGGAGAGCTCAAGCTCAAATTAAAGTAATTAAATCAAATTCAATTAATATTAAAATTTATAACTAAACTTCTTGCTGCCATAAACAAATTTTAGACTTAGGCTAATAAAGCTTAATTTTTGTAATTCTTTGTGGATGAAATAAGACTTTGTAATTAGTAAGTGACTTCATAAAAGAAAATAAGGAATGTCATATTAAGATATTAAAATTTTTGTAACAAAAGCAGCATTGAATCGTTATTTCTTTTAACTTATAAATTTTTATTAAGACTTATAAAAGTGAATTTACCAATTATTACATTTGGCACACAAACGTGGGGCTCGATTATAAAAAAATTTAAGAATTAACCTTAAGGCACTTTAGATAAGATTATTAATTAAATATTTGTATTAATATTGTTTACTTTTCAGGACTTTGCAACCATAAGTCAATAATTTTTTTAATTTTCAAAATTTAAATAGCATAAAGGGGAATTTTGAAATTTTAGATAAAGAAATAAAAATAAAAAAATGGAATCTGAAACAGGTACATATAATTTAAGGGGGGAGAAAGCGAAAAAAAAACAGAAAAATTAGAGGAATATAACAAACATAATAGGTCTAGGAAGGGTACAGCAATTGAGGAAGCTGCAAAAGGAAAATATGTGACATTAAAAGAAAAAATAAATGAAAAAGAGGAAGAAGCTACAATAGGCCTAATGGAATTGGAAAAAGGGACAAGCCTAGAAATACAAGAGACAGAAACGGAAGGCACAGATATGCCTATAGAAGAGAGTGAGGTGGAAACCCAAGTAGATGAGGCTAGGGGATTACCACTGATGCAAACCCAACAGAAAAAGGGAAATAATGAGGGTGTTGATTTAAGGAATATGATGAGGACTTTAATGGAAATGAGTGTAAACATAAATACAGGGAGAGAGGAAATGAATAGAAAATTTGAAGAGAGTAAGGAGGAAATAAAAAAAGAAATGAATAGAAAATTTGAACAGAGTAATGAAGAAATAAGGAAATTAAATAAAAATAGTGAGGAAGTAAAGGAGGAAAATAAGGAGATGAAAGAAGAGATGAACAGAGGATTTGCCTCAAGTAGGTTGGAAATGGATAAGAAATTCGAAAGCCTAAAGGAAGAAAATAGGAGAATGATAGAGGATATGAGGGAACAGTTGAGAACAGAGAATAATGCTGTAATAGGAGTTATGAGAAGAGACTTAGAGGAGAAGATTAAGGAGAATTTTGAGGAAACAAAAGAAATAATAGCTGATGTGAAAGAAATTAATAAGAAAGAGATAGAGAAGGTAGAAAATATAACAATACAGAACAGGGAAGAGTTAAGAGTTTTAAATAGGGAGATAGCGATTGAGAAAAACAATAATAATGATAGAATTGACCGATTGGAAACAGAAGGAAGGAGGAATAATGAGAAACAAGGGGAATTGACCCAGAGAATGGAAAAGGTAGAAAAGAAGGTGGAAGAAAGTAAAGGAGGAGAACACCATAAAATATATAGCACAAACAAACGGATACAACCCAACAATGATAGACAAATTATACAACCGCCTAAAAAATAAACATAATAACCCAAATACAAACACACAAGATGACAATCCCATAAAATACTTATCAATACCTTACAGATCATCCAAAACCCACAATCTAACCAACACATTACGAAAATACAACTACAAAATAGCTTACTCCACACACAACACTCTCAACAAACAATTAAAACCCAACAGCAAAATCAACGACATTTACAACACCACTGGAGTTTACAAACTAACTTGCAGTTCATGCCCCAGTTTTTACATAGGCCAGACAGGGAGGTCATTTTACACACGTTACCAAGAACATATAAAAGCACTAAAAAACAATAACTACCAATCAAACTTCGCCGATCATCTCAACTCCACAAAACACGACTACACAGACATAACATCTAACTTACAAATTCTTCATAAACAACACAGAAATAACCAACGCTACACAACCGAACAATACGAAATATATAGGCACTTCAAACTACACCCTACACACATACTCAATACACAATTACATTACAACTCACACGCACTTTTTGACATCATAACTCCTAATACGCACAAAATACACCCACACCACCAAAATATCCCACCCTCACCCTATCCTACGTAAACCTTGAGATCAGTTACGGTCTGAGTTGACAAAGGGACACATCTCCCGAAACGGCCGTCCTCAACAAAAAAAGTAAGTGCTACTATAGGCAAGTTAAAACATTTTTTAAAAAAGTTGTAAGTGATTACTAGTAGCTCACGCGAAGATGGAATCAACAAATGTATGTATTTTACGTATATATTTCAGTAGGTACTTATAATTATTTACAATTATTTAGATTCAATAGTATTTTAGTTATAACTTCTACTTATGTTGTTTTAAAATGTCTTTCTTGTTATTCCAATTTTTATTGTTAAGTTGACATTTATACATAAAAAGTAGATGTAGTATTTTATAGTTTTCACAAATAATAACTGAATACTGAAATGATGAAAGTCATAAATAATAACCCTTATACTTAATCCTAAAATTGTAGTTGATCTGATTAATAAATAGAAACAGCTCACCTGCATAAAATGTAAAAAATAATATGGATCATCTTCGAATATTAAAAAGTTGTATTCACAAGCCAAGTTGTAGATATGTTTCTTCCTTTCGTTAGTTACACTCACTCCTGAAGGATTACACGCTATTGGATTTATGTATAATAGCTGAAAATTAGTTACCATATTTCTTCAATGAAGCAAATTAATTTATAATATTTATATTCTAAAATATTATTTTATCTTTGACTAATATTCCAAAGATTATTTGTATTACAAATATTAATTATAAAAATATTGTATTAAAAGTAATTGTTTTTGTGTTGGAAATTGTGAGGTAAGGAACAGTAAGTACATATACATTAAAAATGTAATGTTGCTTTCATTTTTCATATTAATTAGTTAATTTAAATTATTGAAATATCTAATAAAGATAGCTAAAGGTTCACTGCCCTAAAATGTAATTGTTTGTTAAAACTACTTGAAGTGATACAAAAGGATTGTGAATAGTGTAGACATATCAATATTATGTGATAATACTAACTTATCAAGTGTCCATACTTGTTTTGTAAACGTACTTCCCTTCATGGTGACCATACAACATCAATTTGAAGATTTCTAACTAAAAAAAAAATATATATAAGTGGAACTGTTGTTGCAGAAGCAACAGTGAATGTGCTAACTGATTTCAAATCACTTCAAATAAAATGTACACCTTTTTAAACAGTTATTTTCTTTTCATTAATTTTTTACAGTTTTTAAAAATCTGTTTTACTTATATTTTAGCCACATTATATTGGACTTTCATTAAAACGGATTACTTTCAGCACCAATTAGTCCTTTATGAGGTTTCACTGTATTACATTTTATCAAAATAGATTTAGTTGAGTATCTTTATAACAAATTTGTTTCTATCTAAACATAACTTTCATTACCAGTATGAAATCTGTTAAAAATGGTCATGATTCAATACACTGATAGATTAAAGTTTATTTTAAGTCTGTGAAGTCTTGGTCACAAATTTAGTGTAGTTTAGTGTAATGCTTCAAGTATACACAAATTTCCTCTGAGTAAATATACACTACTGTATAGTCATTTTTTAAAGATTGTTCTCGTAAATAAATTATGGTTGTATTGTTAATGCGTGTGTTCACAAAGTTTCAAGAATAGTCTCAGAACTAAAGATTTATTAAAAATATTTGTATAGTAAACTAAAAGTCTTTAAAATATAGCTCTTGAGCTTCAACTCACCTCTGACAGTAATTTTTCCATAAACTTCCTTGAACACTTTGTGCAAAAGACTTACAAGGGACTTACTCAAAGCTCCCTGGTCAAATTGTATTTATTTCAGGTTTTTCTTGATTTTTGGGGACAAGGTAAAGTCACTTTTGTGGCAGGATTATCTTGTTGAACTTGGACAAAACATCAGTGGCAGCTAGCAATGTTTAAGATAGTGCATTGTTGTGTGAAGAACCCAATTGCCTTTGATCTCTAAGCACCAGATCTGGGTGACTCAATATTTCAAACGTTGGAGCACTGCAGCATACGACTGTGACTTGTAGATCTGTGATAGTTTGCCTGACCAGATCAAAGTCTTTGTGAATAGTTCCTTTGAAATCAAAGAAAAGGATGAGGGTGTCTTTGATATATGACTCACTTGTGAACACTTTCTAGGGCTTTGGAGATGAACTGATGAGTCACTTTGCACTTTATCCCTTCATTTCAAGATTATACTCAAATACACAGGTTTCATTACCAATAATAAATTTATTTTAAAAGTATTGTAATCATTTTACTAAAAAATCTTGAAAGTCTTGTAATGTTTAGACATTTTTTCACAAACAGACAAGTTCCTTGCCTTCTGTTCTTTGGTTAGAGTTTTGGAAATAAGTTTAACACTTTTCTCATCATGAAATCTTCTGTCACTAACCTGATTACCATAGTCGGACACATTCCCAGTTCAATGACATGTAATCCAACACTAAGACATATTAACGTTCATGAAGTTTGATCAAATTTTCATCAATTTCGCTTGTTGAAGGTCCTATAGCGAAATCATTGTCTTCAGCGTTCTTGTGGTATACTTAAACCTCTTATGCCACATGAAAACCATTGCATATGAGTTGGCTTCTTCCGTACAAATCTTGAATCCTACCAAAATATTTGCAGCGGTTTTGTTCAATTTGGAACAAAACTTTATTGAATAACACTGATATAAATTATGCTGGATTTTTGATGGGGGCATTTGACATGCACTCATGCTACTAGTTTTGAAAAATGTTTGTAAGAAATCAAATTTTGAAAAACTTTGTGAACACACTAGCTTATGATTTAAAAGTATTTAAAATTACGTTTATTATAGCCGTAAGAATAAAGTGTTGCACCCTTCATGTTTCAGTCAAATGATTTTAGCAATTAATGTATTAATTGCTCAACTGCCTTGTTTTTAAAATTACTGTGGAAACTTTAAAGCTGTGTAATTAGTTTGTAGCAAGGGTTTATAATTGTTTAATAATCACAATTTATACTAACAGTCTCAATTTATAAATTCTGTTTCTTACCTTTGGTAATGGAGTGCCTTTTGTTTTACAATTTTCTAATTCTTCCTGAAGTCTGTTAGGATTAAGGCCATATTTGTCTTGTTCTATGGCAATAATGTTTGGCTGTAATGGCCTCATCTTTATGACAGAATAACACAGTAAATTTAATGGTATTGAATAATAATATATTTCTCTCCATTTGGAGAAATTGCTATATGATTGAAACTAATACAATATCTTACACAAAATCAGTAAAACATTTATTGATCAAATGCAAAAATTTATCAAGGACATGTACAGTAGAACTCAAACCATCCAAATCAATTCGGACCAGACCTCATTAGAATAAACAAAAATCTGGATGATTGGATTTTTTTTAAAAAAGGGTTAAATTATTTAATTACTGTATTATGTTACAAATGGGAGAAAAAAACTATTTTTTTATAAGCTCCTAGCTAAGATCTCAGCTTACTCTCATTGAATTAGACCCAAAGTTTGATTTTCCATAGAACCTTGTTGCAAAACCCACTTGAAAACAGGATCTTTTAACTCCTTGTTTTTTTACTGCCCTAATTGATTTCTTTGAAGAACTTTCATCTTAATTTTCAAGCACTGACACGAAGTTTAAAAGTGTAGGTTCCTTTTAATGTCTGAAATCATTGATTGTCCAACACCGTACATCTCAGTAAACGGTTTATCTGCAACTTCTTTATCTAATTGTCCTAAAATTAGTTTATCCTCTAATGATACGTCAATCCGATTTGTTTTAGAAGCCATGGTGAATGACAAAATGCACTTACAAACAAAATAAGAGACTGATGCGAATCAAAGATGTCTTGACTGACTACTGAAAACGAATAGTAGTCAGACTGAGTCAGGCCAGGCATCTGGTAATGGGCGACAGTCAACTACTGTATAAAAGAACTATACTGAGAGAGTGACTCAGTATCCAAATAATGTCTGTGCTGAGCCAATATTTTGCACCAATAATGTTTGAGCTATGCAGAGAAATGACTAATAGTAAATGTAGACAGAATCATTATTTTGGAAATTGCGGTATATATCTGAATTGAATTTTTATTCTGAAAATCTGAAAGCGATTTGGATAGGAGGAGTGCTACTATAATTCCTTTCAGTAAGTTTTTGTATTATACATTTAAAACAAAATCATTTTTAGATTCGCAACAAAACTTTTGTTTTGAACAAAACACATGAATTGCCAACCACCTATTTAGTTCTAGGCTAATTCTTGAAAATAATAATATAAGTTGATATATTAGTTTTTTTAATATATTTCAATAAAACTCATAATTATTTTTGAATAAAAACCTTGAATTTGGAGGCAAGAAAAAAGATTAAATGAATTAAGATAAATTAATAATATGTATCTGTATGTAAAATCTGGCTAGAAAAATGAAACTAATTTTTAAGAATACATGGACAGGTCAAGAACTTCCTCATTTTCTGAGAAGATTTTTTTTCGAGAGAACAAGATGATTTTGGTGTCTTTTCCCTAACTGGTTTGATTTGTTAGAAATAACAATCTCCATAAAAACACTACAAATGTTTTGAATTCTAGATTAGATATGTATGATGTGTTTTTATGAAACATTCTATTTTTCAAAGACTTATTTTTGTTAAAATTAAGTAGATTTTATAGCATTTAGCCAACATTGAAAAGTAATGAATTATCTTTTTTGGTTTATTGGTAAACTAATTCTCATTAATAAAATATTTTTCATAGTATTCTAGAGGTAATGAAAAATCAACTACTAATTGGTTTATTTAACTGTTTTTTGGATATGTGTTTTAAGCTCATCTGGTTCTAGTATAATCATAACATTGATATAACTAATTTTTTTGATGTGCACTAAGCTCAAATATGTATCTGTGAAATGTTTATTCTAGACCTTGTTTATTCTTACAATTGTGATCTTATGTTCAAAAACATTAAATATGAATTGATTGGCTTCTTTCAAGAATTGTAATTAGTAATTTTCTAAATAACAAGTAATATACAAAAAAAATTTTCAAGTAAATTCCTACTAAGGTCAAGAAAGAAACTTTTATCATGGTTTGATTATTTCCAGTTTGTTTATTATATTGGTTTTATTCATTTTGAACCTTACAGCATTATTTATATTTTGTGGCAACCATGGCAATAGTTTAAGGTTGTACAATGGTTTTGACAACAACCAGGTAGGGGAAAATATCATATACGTCTTTGAGAAAATTCTAGCTGTTGGAAAGTTGGCCCAGTGCCAAAGCATGCTAGACTTTCAACATTAAGATTCACAGTTCCAACCCCGTTAGACCCCCCAAATTTTTATAATTTAATTACTGAATAGATATTTGAAAAAAACTGTATCAACAACAATTGTCATCCACTACATGTTAAGAAAATGTTTTTGAACTTGATTGTTTGAATAAAAGCGTATTTGATTACCAATTGGAAATTTGTACAATATATATATATATATCAGGAGAGAGTGAGCTAATACAGGGTGCGACAGCATAACTTCCTTTTTTTAAATGCTCGCCATTCAGTTAGTTGATGTCATAGCGGAGTGCTAGTGGTCTCGTTCAAGAGGGGGTACAGTAAAGTGTTGTCCCGATACGTTTCAGTCGCCATCATGCGTTGGAATAGTGAGGAGCATGCCTTTGCTGTTGAGGCCTACTTTTCAAGCGGATGTTCGGTTATTGCAACACAGCGTGCATTTCGGAATCGCTTTAAATTAGCCCCGTTGGCTCCCGTCCCAGACTGCAAATCAGTTGTTACATGGGTCACTACATTCAGACAAACTGCAAGTGCGACAAAACGAAGAACTGGAGTCCCTCGGCCCGTTAGATCACCTGAGAACATTGAAGCAGTGAGAGCGTCAATGTTGCGATCACCACGGCGTTCTGCACGCAAACACGCATCTGCCCTTGGACTATCCGATTGTTCTGTGAGAAGAATTCTTCGTGATGATCTTCATTTTCATCCCTATAAGATGGCGATAGTGCAGAAACTTTCAGAATGTGACTTCAATTCTCGGATGAACATGTGTGAGCTTCTTCTTGATGTCGTTCCCGAGGGTGCTATTGTTTTTTTTAGCGATGAAGCCCATTTTCATTTGTGTGGGTCGATTAACAAACAAAAAATGCACTACTGGGCTGACAACAACCCTCGAGAATTGCATCAAAGGCCTTTGCATTCACCCAAAGTCACAGTGTAGTGTGCAATTTCCTCAGCTGGAATTATTGGTCCCTGGTTTTTTGAGGAAAATGAGGTTACAGTGACAGTCATGCTACAGAATTTTTTTTTCTGACGGCTAGAAGAGTTGGATTTGGGGGACACTTGGTTCAAACAATACGGTGCAACAGCGCACACTTCAAGAGCATCGACGGCTGTTTTAAGGGAACACTTTCCAGAGCACCTTATCTCAATTAGAGACGATTTGGAATGGCCGGCACGCTCTCCCGATCTGTCCCCTTGTGATTTTTTTCTATGGGGTATTTTGAACCGTCCAAGAACCCTACAAGATTTGAGATCAACATCCAAGAAGAAATTGCCAACATAACACCTGCTACGCTAACAAGAGTCATGACAAACGCCAGAAATCGGTTTACGCAATTGTATGGAGAATGAGGGATGTCACATAACAGATTTGATCTTCAAAACAATGTAAATAAAAACTTTAAACATGTACCTACATTATAAAAAATAAATAAATATTTTCAGATACATACAATAGTTTTTATTGAGTTTTCAAAAAAGGAAGTTATGCTGCCACACCTGTAGAAGGAATTTAATTTAAAATACTTTGTTTCTTTGGTTGTCAATATGCCGCTTTACAATGAAAGTCAAGATAAAGATGACAAAATTTAAAATGTTCTATATACAATTCTACAAACTAAAAATGTAAGCGAGTTTTTAAAAATCTCACAAAGACAAAGAGTTTTTACTGAACTTGATTATAATCCTCAGTGCATTAATTTTTTGTGTGTAATAATGTAAGTTTTTAAAAAGTAATACTTATACTCTAAGTTTGTATGAATGTATATACTCGTAAGTTTTCTCTTGCAGACAAATCTTTTAAACTTTAAAAAAAATTTAAAATGTTATCAATAATATAACAAATGCCTGGGAATTATTTTACAAAATCATATATATTATTATAGTCTACATTCATTGTAAATTAAAATGAATTTAGCATACTTACAATGTCAATACTGCCTGGATACAGTGGATGAGGAATGACAATGGAAGTTCCAGGACTGATGCACATACTTAGAGCATCATGAAGAGATTCCTGTCCGCCAGATGTAATAAGAATGCCTCTTGAATTCCAGTCCTGAGGCCCATGAGTACGATCCTGTAAGTCTTGAAGCAAGTCAATAAGAAGACCATATCTGTTAAAACAAGGGTATTGACTTATAACATTGTAATTAAATGGGAAAAGTTAAATATCATGTTAATATCAAAGTTAATATCAAATCGTAAAGCTCCTTAATTTGCGGGTTCATCTTACTCTGATTGAAGATTACTGTAATTAATAGAATGCACATAAATATTGGAACAATTATAATAATTTAAACTAAAACACTTGAAACATTTACAAACTTGCCTATAGTAGCACCTACTTATATTTGTTGACGACGGCCGTTTCGGGAAATGTGTCCCATTGTCAACTCAGACCGTAACTGATCTCAAGGTTTCCGTAGGTCAAGGTATTAGGGTGGGGGTGAGATATTATGGTGGTGCGGGTGAACTTTGTGAGTGTTAGGAGTTATGATCTCAAAAAGTGTTGTTTATGAATAAATTTTAGGTTAGATGTTATGTTTATGTAGTCGTGTTTTGTGAAGTTGAGATGATTGGCGAAGTTTGATTGGTAATTATTATTTGTTAGTGCGTTTATATGTTCTTGGTAGCATGTGTAAAAAGACCTCCCTGTCTGGCCTATGTAACAACTGGGGCACGAACTGCAAGTTAGTTTGTAAACTACAGTGGCGTTGTAAATGTCGTTGATTTTGTTATTGGGTTTGAATTTTCGTAGTATGTTGGTTAGATTGTGGGTTTTGGATGATCTGTATGGTATTGATAAGTATTTTACGGGATTGTCGTGTTGTGTGTTTGTATTTGGGTTATAGAGTTTGTTTTTTAGACGGTTGTATAATTTGTCAATCATTGTTGTGTTGTATCCATTAGTTTGTGCTATATGTTTTATGGTGTTTAACTCTTGGCAGTGTTCTTCTTTGTCTAACGGTGTTTTAAGCAGGCGATATATCATGATGTTCTAAGCGGCTAGTTTATGTTGGTGTGGGTGGTTTAAGGAGCTGTGTATGGTTGTATTGGTACTCTTGGATTCTCGGTATATGTTGAATTTATGTGTTTGTTTATCTGTAAGTTTAATTGTAAGGTCTAGGAAGTTGAGAGAATTTTATTGTTCGGTTTTGATGGTGTATGTTATTTTTGGGTGAATGGTATTTAGGTGTTTTAAAAATATGTGTGCTCGGCGTGTGTTACCTTTGTTTAGTGTTATGATGACGTCGATATAGCTATACCAATCAATTATGTTATCTGAGTATTTATTAATGTGTAAAATGTTATTTTGTTCAGTATGGTGTATGAATATTTCTGCTAAGATGCTAGTAATGGGGGAACAGATAGGTAGGCTATCTTTTTGGTTATAGAAGGTGTTATTGTAGGTGAAGTAATTTTGAGATGTGATTAATTTTGTGAGGTGGATGATTTCGTCAATGTGTGTATGGGGTGTATTTGTGTTTAACACATGTCAAGCACACATATTTTTTAAAACATCTAAATTTCATACACTCAAAACTAACCTTCACCATCGAAACAGAACAACAAAATTCTCTCAACTTCCTAGACCTTACAATTAAACATACAGACAAACAAACACATAAATTCAACATATACCGAAAACCCACCAGTACCAATACTACTATACACATCTCCTCAAACCACCCACACCAACATAAACTAGCCGCTTATAACACCATGATATATCACCTGCTTAAAACACTGTTAGACAAAGAAGAACACTACCAAGAGTTAAGCACCATAAAACATATAGCACAAACTAATGGATACAACACAACAATGATTGACAAATTATACAACCGCCTAAAAACAAACTGAATAACCCAAATACAAACACACAACACAACAATCCCATGATAAGTAAAATACTTATCAATACCATACAGATCATCCAAAACCCACAATCTAACCAACACACTATGAAAATACAACTACAAAACAGCCTACTCCACACACAAAACTCTCAATAAACAATTCAAACCCAAAAACAAAATCAATGACATTTGCAATAACTCTGGAGTTCACAAATTAACTTGCAGTTCATGCCCCAATTTTTTACATATGCCAGACAGGGAGGTCTTTTTACACAAGCTACGAAGAACATATAAACAGACTAACAAATAATATTTACCAACCAAACTTCGCCGATCATCTCAACTCCACAAAATATGACTACATAAACATAACATCTAAGTAAAAATTCGTCACAAACAACACAGAAATAACCAACGTTACACAACCGAAGAATACGAAATCTACAGACACTTCAAAATACGCCCTACACATATACTCAATACAGAATTACATTATAACTAACACATACTTTTTGACATCATAACGCCTAACACTCACAAAATACACCCACACCATCATAATATCTCACCCCCACCCTAATACCTTAACCTATGAAAACCTTGAGATCAGTTACAGTCTGAGTTGACAATGGGGCACGTATCCCGAAGCGGCCGTCCTCAACAAATATAAGTAAGTGCTACTATAGGCAAATTTGTGAATGTTTACAAGTGTTTTAATGAAAACTAGTAGTTCTTGTTGAAGATGGAATCAACAAATATGAATGATTTAAAATATTGAATTTTGTAGTCTAATTACGTTCTGTGAAACTTAATTAATCACTTTTACATTAGTTTATGACTATGCGAACTTTAAATTTTGTAAATTTGTAAAAACTTACTGAGACAGAAGTTATATTTATACTATTACCATTGTACTTCTACATTACATTTATTCTGATTGTATACTGAACACAAGTCATCAATATTCAGTAACTGTTTATCATAGTAAAAATTTTATTTAACCAAACTAAACTACTATTTAATAACTGGTCAACAACTGGAGTATTAAACAGAGGACTATTTTATACCATAATAAAATATAGCTTTTTTTAGAAGATAATGGTACCTATAAAGTGTTTGGCTAAGACAGTTTGGAACATAAAAGAAATAAGTTTACAAATGGCTAAATTAAACTTCGTTTAAGAAAATGCCAGTTTAGATGCTACTATGTAAGTTTTAACCTCCGTTTATGGTTTCTGAAATTTAAAACAACTTTATTCTTGTTTTATAATATAGTACTGGGAGACCAAGCTTTGCTCGGATGAGACAGAACATTTAAGCTAAGTAATTAAGTAAAATACAAAAATGTATTTATTATATACATGATATAAACACATTTTATATACACAAAATAAACACATTTTAATACACAATATAAACAAATTTTAAGCATTATCATATCAACTTCCATTTTATAAGGATTGTCTGTTGGCATTAGAGGAGGATTAGAAAGATTGTTCAAAACTTCTTTCCATAATTTGTTATGGGTGTGAGGGATTGGATGGCGGTAAAACCACTTTCAAGCCATTTTGATTCGTAACTCTAGAGTAGGACATGTAAAGCATGTCATGAATGAGAACCGCGGTGAGCTGGATCACTCTGACGAATTTCAGCATTTATCATTGGCTCTTGTGAATGGCCATTGAGGATAACATGAGAACTCTAGGAATCACTGTGGTGGAATTCCAGATATTTCCAAGGTTGAGACCGGTGCTAATTGATTTCCTGTGACCAAAAATCCCCCCAAAATATAAAAAAATCTTTGAGCAAAAAAAATGCTTGTCCAAGGCTGTGTTTATTTTAGAGTATTAGATGCAACAACATTTGCAAAAAGGAAAAAATCGAAGGTAGTGTAATGTTATAAAATTTTATAATTTATGACATGCAACACATAAAACCCCCTGTTTATCGGTTAGCATGCGTTTTTAAATACTATATATGAAAAAAACTAATTGGATTATACCTGTATGTCTTAAAATATTACCATAATTATTACATTTATGGCTATGAATATTGTTTTGGTCCATTTTATAGTTAAATAATTTTTAAATTTACAAAAGTGAAATATGGCCGACAACATTAAATGTTGACCAAAAGTTTATTCTAGTTTCATGAGTTAACCATGTAAAGCTTTAACCCTAGATTCATAATCTATGTTTCTTAGGTATACTAATCATAGTCTTTTGTCTGTGAAACTATCTTGTAATATATATATATATATATATATATTTATATATATATATATATATATATATATATATATATATATATATATATATATATATATATATATATATATATTGTATTTTTAGTAGTAGGAACAGTCTTGATTTTTTAGATGTTTTTACAGTCTTGATGTAGGAACAGAATAAGTTAGAAGTATGATAAGTCAGTTTTGATAATGCCGATACTGCTAATCGGCGAAAAGCTTAAACTTTGTAATAAAATAAAAAAAGGTTTTATTCTTGTATGAAAATGGTTTTATTAAACATATATATATATATATATATATATATATATATATATATATATATTTGAAAATCGTTTAGTTCAATGTAATACTGCCTTAGTCATAAGTAGTAATTTACTTTTTTCATCTATGAACAGTCTGTATATATTTTTGCTTGATGCTCAAGATAGTAAAATGTTTTGCAGCTGAAACAGGAGAATCTAGTCATCCTCCTTTTTCTAGATCGACAAAATGCACATATTTTCCTTACAGCATGTTCAATATTGTTGGATAATGCCTCTTGTCCAAGTATCTCTTGCATTTTAACCTTTAGATTCTTTTAGCATTTCTATTCGTATTCTCTTTTGAAGGTGCAGTTTTGTCAGCTATTTGCATACTTGTTTAGTGAAATCCCTTCGGTAGATAGATGTTTCTTTTTTTTAACCTTACTGTAAATATATATCATGTAGGAATTTACTAATGTACTATTAATCATACCGCAAAAGATGCAGAGAGTATCTTTTGGCTACATGATATATTGGAAGACATCTTGTCAAAAGCTTCTACTGCTTCTTTAATTGAGTTATAGAACTTTAAAATTTCTGCTTTCCCTATAGGTTCTACTATTGTGGCATATTCACGAGGAGTGAAGACCATCTTAGCCTTTTTGGTTTTGTATGAAACTAATATAAGTTCATTGTCATAGGAAAATATAACTGAATCAAACTTCCTGGTTTTCAGTTCCTTCATTTACAGAAGGATTTATTTTTTTATCCTTTGTAGAGTACCTACAGCTGTTACTTGGTGGCTTTTCAACAAGTCTATTGTTAGTGGGATGGATGTGAACCAATTATCCATGGTTACATTTCTATTTGTGCTGAAGATAGATTTCATCAGTTCTATTGTAAAATAGACACTCAATGGCAGGCTAGATGTGATTGAAGACTTCCTCGAGTATGGCATAATATCAATTAGATAATTTTAGTATAACTATATAGTAGCGTTATATAGTATAACTACTTTGTACAAAGTATAACTATATTTAGTCTGTGTTTACTTGATTTGGAAGGTAAATACATCCTAAATGGACATCGACCTCTGGGAAAAACACACTCCCGCTATCTATGAACACTTGTCTCTCAGATGACTACGCAAAGAAAACGGAAGGTAACTTCAAAACAAATAACACTTAGATGTCAAATGCCTCCGTGGGATGACAGTGAGACCAGAAGGTTGATGGGAGGAGAAGACAGCCCTCCCGCTCTACTCCATCATACCAAAGTACAAATTCCTGGAATCTTTATCTGACAGGCGAATGTTTATGAATCTAGGGTTGATTTAAATATATACTAGAGTTGGATACCTGATGTTTTATATAATAAAACGATTTTTTAAAAAATACTCCATTTACATACAAGTATACTTACTTTACTTTATCCAACGCCTGACCTTGGTAACTCGACCATTTGGCATCGTACAGACCAGTAGAGCTAACAGAGTTTGGTTTTTGGGTCGCTATTGTATGCTTCGAGCTGTGGGCAGGCAGGAAGGTGGTCTCCATCCATCTTTCCTGTTTGGCACAAGGGGCACCGATCCGTGTCCGCCATCCCAATGCGATGAAGGTGCGCCTGAAGGTATTCGTGTCCCGTGGTTAGACGGAACAGCGCAACACTGATAGGTCGAGGCAGGTTTTTTGGAATAGGGTTGGTGCAAAGTTCTTGCCATCTCTTTCCAACAGCCAGGTTTTCTTGTGATGTTTTCTAGTACGTCTTAGCTGTTGCGTGGATCCTGGTGTAAGCAGAGTTCAGTGATATTTTGATTTGTGGCTGTGGTAGGCGGCACCCACTCTTGGCGAGGTTGTCAGCTTTTTCGTTCCCTGTTGTGCCAACGTGGCTGAGAATCCACTGAAGCACAATTCTGAAGCCTGCCTTTTGGCATAGTTGCATTTTTTCTCTGCACGACACTGTCAAGGTGCAGTCAGTTGGTGTGTTAGAAGAAACTGCCAAAATCGCTGATTGTGAATCAATCAGGAATACAACCTGCCGCAGCGAAAGTTGCATGACGCTTGATGCTGCTTCTCCTATGGCCACAACCTCACCATCAAAATTGCTGCAGCAGAGGCCCACAGCTACTGAGCCCTGAAATAATTTTGAAAAATATCCTGCTCCAGTTTCTCCACTTGAAGGGTTTGAAGATCCATCTGTGTAAACATGAAGTCAGTCACTTTCAGGGAATTGTTCGTTGATGGTCATTAATGATGCTTTCCTGAGTTCAATATCCATAGCATGTGACTTTGGTTTCACCTGGTCAACAAGGTTTAGAAAAACTGGAGGTAGGTTGTCAAAGACTCAATTGTGTTGATTTAATGGGGCAGTTTCTGCAATAAGAAAAAGGTTATATTTTTGTTCCATCTGTAGAGCTTTGTTTACTGGAGTAATCTGAGTTCTGAGGCAGGAAGTGGCAGCTTTATATGTTTCCCAAAACTTTCTATTTGTTCTTTTATTAATTTGCCCAGAATTTTAGGAGATATTTGTATCTTCTGACTTCCAAGGGTTCCAGTCCTGTTTGGATTTCCATAGCTAGTATTGGAGTCGATTTAGCTTCTCCTGTTTCGAGCCTCATGTTATTATTTTGAACCTTGTCTAGCTTCTTTAGGCAATTTGAGCTGGCCAGGTTGAGCACCTCTCCTCCATACTCCATTGTTGGCCGTACATAGGTCCAGTACGTTGAAGTTAGAACATCCTGGGTAACACCCCATGTAGTTGCTGTTAATCTCTTCAGCAGTTTGCTTCTGTTGGTGGCTTTTTCGGCTGTTGCCTCAATATGATTTGCAAAGTTTAGCTTTCTGTCTAACGTGATGCCAAGATATCGTGGAGTATCTTAATGGTTTAAAGTTTTGTTGTTTAACTTGATCCTCAGTTTTGGCGGCTTAGTTGAAAGGGTGAATAGAGTGAAAACAGTCTTTTTCTCACTAACTACCATTTGGTTATAGTTGGCCCAGTCAGCAACTCTGCTAAGGGTTTGATTTATAGTTTCTTCCAGGTTCGAAGGAGTCCCAAAAGACAAAAGACATGAGGCTTGAAGCCCAAAAGACAAGGTCGTCCGCAAAAAGTAAGGTTGATATGCCCGGTACTTCTTTTACTATTTTTAAAAGGTCGTTTATCATAATATTGAAAAGGATACAGCTGAGTACTGCTCCCTGAGGTAGGCCGTTGTGTTGCTGTTTAAATGACGAAATTGTGTCTCGGAAACGGACTCGAACATGCCTCTGTGCCAGAAAGGACTTCACCCATCCTAAGAGTTTTCCAGTTATTCCTAATTTTTGGAGTTTGTGCAACAGAAGCTTCCTCCATATTCAGTCATAGGCTTCCTTGAAGTCTACAAAGACTGCCTCAGTCGACATTTTTCTATGAAAGACATCCTTCACTGCTTGAACGAGCTTTACAACTTAATCCATAGTGCCACGGTGTTTCCTAAAGGCAGCTTGCTCATCTGACAGGGCACCGGCCCTCTCTAGAAAGGGACTTAGACGATTGACAATCATTCGTTCGGTTAGCTTGCAGCAGCAGCTCGTGAGGGAAATGGGTCTGTAGCTTTTGACTTCGCATGGAGGCTTTCCTTTTTTAAGGATAGGAATGATTTCTGCTTTGCGCCACAGGTCAGGGATGAATTTATTCAGAGTTAGGTTCATAAGCTTCAAGAGAGTTTTCTGGGCAGATGTCCCAAGATGTAACAGGAACTCTGGGAATATGGAGTCTGGTCCAGCTGATTTTCCTGGCTTTAGAGTATATAGGGCTACCTTTAGTTCTGCAAGGGAGAAGTTTCTGTTCATGACCTGATTTTTTCCTCTGATAGACATGTAGTGTGTCGATACTTTAGGAATTCATTTTTCTGGAGCTTAGGAATTTTTAAATTTCTAACGGCGTAGTGTTGGCAGAAAGCGTTTGATACCTTTTTGGGATCATGGATGTGTTTGCCGTGGTATACTATAGGTTCTGCAGATGCAGTTACTTGTTCATTGTTTAAACTTGACAGGAAACGATGTGCTTTTATTCCATCTGTTTATTGTCCAACCGGCTGACAAAGGTTCTGTATGTTTGTCGCTTGCTTTGTTTAATTTCAAACAAAGCCCGTTGGAGGGCCGCTTGCGCTCGTCGCACTTCTACACAGCTATCTCTTGTCTTTTCAACTTCAGCAGCTTTCCTGGCGTCATTTCGTTTCTTTTTCAGGGTGGAGAGTTTCGCTGACCAGAAAGGTCGGTGCTTTATAGATCTTCCTACTGTGGTTGTTCTATCATAACCCCATCTTAATGATGGTGCGTTGAAATCTCCCGTGATGATTGTGTTTGCACAAATACCCAGAATGCTGTTTTCAAGACTTGGTATGTTTAGTGGTGGATTGTAAAGTCCATAGACTTTGTACCTGTTTGTCTGCTTCCAAACCTTAAAAAGTATTATCTCTGACTTATCGTCGTTGGTCATTTCATGTATAATTTGATATTCAGCAATGACTGTATTTTTCACACCGGCAAGAATTCCCGATGCAACAGGTCATGCTCTTTTCAGAGTTACGAGGGAGTATCCTAGGACTTGGAAAAACACAGTGTTGTCAGTGCGTGCACCAGCTTCGGCAATTATAAAGATGTCCGCGTCAAAAGTTAAAATAATATGTTTTAGTTCTAATAATTTGGATTGGTTTAGGCCTCCAGCATTCCAAAAGGTTAGCTTCAGGCCGTCGTCAGGGCCCTGAAGAGGGCCGTTTGTAAAAATTTTGTTTATCTTCATCTTTATTGCTCTTGTGGTCTGCTCGAGTATAGCGCAGACTGTTGATCGTTCAGTCGAGAGCAGGGGGCACCATGTGTAGGCGATCAACTTCACCCCGTTTTATTACAAGTATAAAAGTAACTGTTTTAGGTAAACTCCCTATGAATGTTACTACAAGGTATATTAATTTCCATATTACTTATAGGGCCTGTATACATTTTATACTGTGAGAATTATATTTAAACTTGTTTCAGAAGCACACTCATTACAAAATACATTTAAAATTAGGGATGGGCCGATTCCTAAAATTTTCGATTCCGATTCCGATTCTAAAATTTTCTGTTCGATTCTCGATTCTTTAGTCGATTCTCGATTCTTTCAAGTTATATTAGCTTACATGCTAGTTCTCTAATAATTAATTTAGTTAACATCTTGGTCATATGGCAAAACCTTTTAAAAGTTCTGTTTTAATCTAATAGGCTACACAAAACCTTCAACCTTGATTTATCAATAGGAATTTTTAAAAGCATAAAAACATATCAGATAAAAGTAATGACTTATTTTAAAGTTAAAAATGTAAACTTTACAATATTTTATTGAAAAATAAAATTTAATAATAAAATTATTAAAAAAAAAAATAATATTATTATTTATATATTATTTATTTATTATATAAAAAAATATTATTTTAAAAATAATAATTTACTTATTTTTTCTTCGAAAAATACCTAAGCCTATTTACATTGTCTCTCAAAACAAAAATTAAAAACAAACGAACAACATAAAAAGTAAAAAATTAATACAAATAGGATAGTTTTTAATATTTAAAAGTCTGGCAGGTAATGTACATTTCTGTTCAAAAACACAAGCATTTGAACACGTTGTGGGTCAAGCTAGTTTCATCGCTTGTCATATATAACTCCTGAAGTTGAGAATGGTTTTTCAGAAAAAACTGTCGCGAGTGGGCAAACAGGTTTTTATTGCCATTGCATTTAAATGAGGGTATTTGGCACTTTGTACTGCCTAATACTTCCCAACATCACAATTTGGACTGGCTAATGGTTCCCCCAGGTAATTGTTTACTTCTTCTTCTACTGTCAATTCCCCTGGGGTACCTTCTTCCTCAACATTCTGGATTAGTGGGGCATACCTTCTCTACTTCTCGTGGGACCTTTTCTCTGCAGGTGTCTGGAACAAGTGCAACTGATTCAGGCCTATTTTGTATTTATTACTCAATCCCAGTTGATTTTTAACCGACTATCACTTGTAGGTCCTGTGTCTGAGGATATAGTTTCTTCAACTATAGATTTTTTTTGTTGATAAATTTGGGCAAAATGAATGTTGTCAAGTGCTTTTTCATATTTGATATATTATGTGGTTTTCCACCGTCAGTTTCTGTTAACCGTCATCGAATTGACGCGACGGCCAGTACCCTGAACCGAATACCGTCGGGCCTCTTAACGCTTTATTTTTATTAGTACTACTCAGCTGGTGTTGCTACTTTTGGAAAAATTAAGGCACAGTATTTAACAACAAGCTTCACACTACTTACAGATGTAATTACGATGGTTTTTGTTTGATAGATAAACGCCGACGGGATTAAAAACATGATGTTATTTTAAGAGCTTTTTGTCCGTAGTTATGGGCCGACACACATATTTGTTATAACGTATTGTAATGATTTTCACTACTGTTTTCAAAATTTCACAAAACCTTAAAAGTAAGTCGGAAATATTGAGTAAATATTTAGTTGTAAAATAATCCTTAAAAACGGACTTTGTGAAAGTTAAGTACAAACATTGATACACTTAGATAAACTCATCCTTACTAGGAAGTAAATTATAACGTAAATTCCTTAACAAGTAAATTATTTGGTGTTAAAAATTTTACTTAATATGAATCTTGGATAGTATTTACTGGACCTGTAGCATTACTTATCAGAGAGAGAATATATTACACTTTAGTTCTATATTCAAAATATTTATAAACTCACAAATCAATCACATATGACACGTTTACGTGTCCTAGTGATAGGCGCCAAAACACTTTTATCACCAGTCAGTTTATTATTTGGGTAACCGGGACATGAAATTTTGGTTTTGTTGTTTCTTGTTAACACAAAACACAAAAAATATCAAAACAGTGTTGCACAGATAATAAAATCTAATTAAATAAAAACAATGTCGGTCAATTGGTCCGACGTAGTTTATTTACGTTTCATTTACGGTAGGAAAAAACTATGTTGGGCCAGTTGGTCCGACACTTATTTTTATAAATATTATGATGAGAAACGTATATTCATACTTAGATGTGATAGGGGAACAAAGTATAAGAACACATTATTTAAAAATGAGCTTAAAATATTTTGGCAATTCTCTATGAAAACGCCGATATTGTGGCCGGCAGGTAAAGTATTAAGGTGCAGTAACGCGTTCGCTTTGTTTGTTAAACTACACGAACTATTTCGCCTGTAAGTTTATATTACTGTTTATATTATTGTAGCTACTGTGCAGATCTGTTTATCATGTAATAAATAGTTTCATTTGCTATTACAATCGTGTTTATTTTCTTTTCGTTCCCAAGTATATTACATTACTGTGAGAGTGATATCTGTCTATAATATAATTTATTGAGGTTAAGTTTCGGAGGAATAATACAGCGTTTCTGTTATCCGTCTATTCGCTCAACCATCATGGCCACGGTTAATCGAGTTTTTACTGTACTTTTTGTGTGTTTTGTTCTGACATCTATAAATCAGTGGCAGTAAGACACGTGGGGGAGAGAGAGAGAAAGTATCGAACCTGCTCTAGTGAGAGAGAGAGAGAGAGAGAGAGATGAGCGATGTCAAACAACTAGAAATGGTTACGATCTTGATTGCTGTTGCTTCATAAATACTAATATTTTCGTTTACGTTTATTATTTAATTCATTCAAATCAACTAAGGCAAATCATACCAATAAGACATAGTTGGTAATTAATTATTTTTCCAATAAATTACTCCACACACACATTTTAATAGTTAACAAAATAGAAATCGGAATCGACACTTTTATGATGAAGAATCGAGTATCGACGATTCCTCGATACCACCTAGAATCGACGATTCCTGGAATCGAGAATCGGAATCGGCCCATCCCTATTTAAAATAGTAGTAAATAAATTACCAGATGGTAATAATTTTCTTACCCCTTTGATGGCAAGTATTGTAGAGCAGATTCTAACTCTCGGCCTTCTATTGTATAACTAGAACCATCTTTTAACTGGACATGGAATTTTTTAAAAGGGAAAGTATTGACATTTGGCACTCCAACAGCTAATGTAATGGGCTTGGTTAATTTTGAAATAATAGAAGCTGAAAAAATAAGTTACTTTATCTTTATTTTACTAAATAAAATATACAATATCAAGAGCACAGTGGTAGAATATATTAAACAAAGAAAATATTGGAAACAACCCCAATACTATAATCAAAGATAACAAATAATACAAGTTACTTGAGATTAAACCCTCATCTTGGATTTAATCATAATGGTAACTTGTATTATTTGTCATTTTTTATTATTATTGTAGTATTGGGGGTGTTTCCAATATTTTCATTGTAATGAAATAAAATGTATAAAAAATGAAAACTTTGGAAAATTTCTAATTATTATGTTAACCAGATATTATTGCAAAAAAAAAAATTAATGTAGTGATATAGAAAGTCCTCAGATACAAAAAAAAAATCATTAAGCCCTGTGCTGATGTGACAAAAATTAAAAAACTTTGATAAAACCAAAAATAACTTTACTACAACACACTCAAAAGTTTATAAGCTCAAGATTACATGTAGTAAATAAAAGTTAAAAGTGATTTTTTTATACATGTTTAATTATTAAGGCATCAGAACTGAATTTTATTATTTTGTTATTTTCCTGACAACTTTTCCAAGTCCCTACCCAAAAATAAATCACCAGTTAAAATTTATCTTAGCAATATGGATGATTTCTGGACAATTTATAATTATGAAACAATTTTTTTTAGGTGATTTTAATTACATTAAGGTGTTTCATTTTAAAATTACTTAATAATTTATCACATAATTTATATCCCATTATTAAAAATTTTAAACAAACCTTTAAAACTGTGAAGTAAAGATTTTTATTTGACTGTTTGGGATTTTCAATATGGAATTTTAAAGACTACAAATTTGAAATCAAATTTCAAATCAAGTTATTTGGTCTACAAGTGTTTTTTACTAAAATAAATTGTGTGTTTTAAGGTTTAATAATACAGTCAATGTATTCGATTCCTGCTGTACAACATATACAGTAGGCTACTTTGTTTTTAGGAAATGACAAATTTTGATTTTACAAACTTTCTCTACAATACATTTCCTATAATTAAAATTTGGGAGCATTTGTATTATAAGCCAGTTTTCACAATAATAGATGCATCTATTTAGTGAATAATATATCTTAAAACTTGCCATTTTTAAGAATGAATAATGATATTACTGTTTATAGGATACAAAATCTTTTTTGGCTAAATCAATTGAAAAAATGTAATTGGAGTATGTTTTGATTTGCATTTATTGTTACTGAGTTTAGCATATTAATATGTGACAGTTGCCTGTAGTATCACTTGCTTTTTCTTAATGAGGTAAGCAATTTTGGGAGATGTGACATTTTCAACCTATACTGCAACAGGAATTATAGCTCTTCTTAGTAAAAACGTAAGTGCTACTATAGGCAAGTGGTAAATAATTTATATATACAGTATATATATATATTTGTTGATTCCATCTTCACGTGAGCTACTAGTTTTCACTAAAACACTTGTAAATATTTTATTTTACAAACTTACCTATAATAGCACTTACTTATATTGGTTGAGGACGGCCATTTCGGGAGATGTGTCCCATTGTCCACTCAGACAGCATCTCAGAGTTTTGGAACACATCTCCCAAAATGGCTGTCCTCAACAAATATAAGTAAGTGCTACTATAGGCAAGTTTGTAAAATAAAATATTAACTAGTGTTTTAATTAATATATGTTATACTATGTAATAGTAAAGTGGCAGCTCAGGTTGAAGATGGAATCAAATAATATATAATAAGTTATTTTAGCTCAAGTTACATACTTATTTCTCTGATCGCAGAAGGTGTTCTTCTTCTTGATAAATCATTAATAAAATAATCGTAGTTTATACTGACTTGGGTCTTTGCTGCTTGTGGTTGCTGCATGTCCTTGCTAACTGTGTGTATACATGACCTCAAGTTTGTAAATAGCTTTCTTTTGTTCATTCTGCAAAATTAAATATTAGAATTTTAAAATCTAAAATGCTTAATATATGAAACTACAATCATCTATGCAAGGAACTATTAATTAAAAAGGTATAGGTCTGTTTACAAAGTTAATTATTTGTATGCAACAATTTAAAATTATCCACTTTCCTCTATGGAACAACTGAGAAGAAATAAGTGTAGGTAAAGAATTTATTTTAAGAAAAATTAAACTCTTAACCAAGATAGACCTGAATTAATATTTCTTAAATTTTACATAAAATGTTGTTTATAGTCTTATATATTCACCATATATGTTGAGTACAAGGAAAGTTGCCTCATAATAAATATGGGGCAACCTATATATAGAACACTAGGAAAATTTAAACAAATAGGAAGTGCCCTGCTTATAGGTTTCTAGACAAATTTTCTGAGAAATATTGGCTTCTGCATTGATGAGATGCAGAGTCCAGACTTGCAATGAGTTATAACTGAAAATGGTTACTATATTAATTATTTTCAGTTTAATGCAAGACTCATTAATATAATAATATAAAGTCATCTTCTTTAAGCACAAATGTTTATGGCAATCAACAAAACACTTAGTATAGAGTTCAACATCACATTTTTTACATCTTGTTAAGCATTTTGTATGGGTTTTTCCACAGTTTGTCTTGGATAATCACAAGGTGGTAAAGTCAGTAAACCTTAAATCTACTTTTGCTTTCTATGGGCTATATTCGACTAACTTTTTCAGTATGTTTTAAAAATATTCAAGTTAGCCTACGTCTGAAGGTCAAATGACCTAGTTTTCCACCAGCCTGTCTATGTAGCTGCCACACACATTCATTCAGTACTGTTAATATAGTCACATAGTAAACAAACAGCATTTTTGGTTGGTTTTATCAACCAACAAATTAATTATTTCTACATGAAATTATAAATAAAAAGAATTCCATAGGAGCTAGGTTTATATGTATATCTGGTCTGCCAATCCAATGTTTCTCATCAGTTTTCAAATCTGTTTTTGAGAAATTCTAAACTACTTTTGGCTATTTATTTATTTTACTTGTGTTTCTTTAGGGTTTATTTACATTTGTTGTCTTTATTTCCCTTGAAAAGACTTTTTTTCTGTTTTTTACACAAAAGTTCACATTCTTCGGGTTCTTCTTGGCTGATATATTCACTGTAACATCATGTTCAATCTAATCAGGATTGTGAGATTGATCTTGGCTGATATCTTCAAGTGGAGATATCTTCAAATAGGATAGATCAAGTGGAATATTAGTAAGTGATACATACTGATTGAGATTGTTATATTCACAGGTTGAGTACAGCTGGTATAGGTCAATGTTGATTTTTTACCTTAAGAAAATAAAAGAGTCAAACCTTACAATTGTGTATTATTCTGAAGTTAGGCAATGAATAATGAAAAAAATCCTATTTTACCTCTAGAAACTGTTTGAAGATTCCGGAGTGTTAATTGTTCAATTCATTTTGAATAGTAAGGTAGTATTTCAGATTTGTATTATTACCCAGATATGCCTATCAACCTATATTTAAGACACACAACAGAGATGTAAAAAACTAACTATTCTAGTAGTTTCTGAATGTCATATGAGATAACACCAATATACATTCACTCTATAGACACCATGGAGGAGGTAGGAGGTCAACATACTTTAGTGGAGTAGGTATGGTTAATGTAATGAGAGTACGACTATTGTGTGTTTAAGAAATGGCAGATTCTACGTGTTATAGCAAATACAAGTAAGTGTAGGAAATTCTATTTTTCCACTTCACACAGTGGTTTACTGTTTAAACAGCGTCACTAGGCTTGGTAAGATAATAAAATATTATTGATTATTTGGTAGTAGGTTATGTGAGGACTTATTAAATCATGGTGTCCTATGTAGAATACCAGAAAAATATGCATTGTTTCACACAGAAAATAAAATTTTTCCTGAAGCCTAAAACAGATGTTTTAGTTTCAGGATTTATTCATCAAACAACATATTAATGCTTCTGATGTGTCAATATATATATATATATATATATATATATATATATATATATATATATATATATATATATATATATATATATTATAAAATATTTTTTTCGTGCCGCGATACAACGGGGTTTTATTATTAAATGAAAATAATTAATTTCTCTAGTTACAACACAAACTCCTGACTAATTTATTCTTTATTATTATTTTTCAAATAATCGTACCCCACGTTGGTGTGCCAAATGTAAAGTTATTTCCGACACAACAACGGGGTTTTTACTATTTAATATTTATTTGAATGATGATATCTATTTCTAGTTAAAACACAAACTCTTGAATAATTTAAAATTCTTTATTATAATTATTTTATTTCAACAGTTACAGAACAATTTTATTTTAACAGTTAAACAATAAACACAAAACAAAAATTTATAACTTAACAAGTTTTAACAAACTCTTTTTAACTCTTATTTCTTTTGATTTTATAGTTAAACAATTTTAATACCCTTGGCTTATTTTACGATCTCTTACTATCTCGGGGTTTATAACATGGGCTATATTTTTTTAATTCTTAGGTTAATTAAATAAATTTTGAACAAACAATATTAAATTTTGAAATTAGCTTTAATAAATATTTTCCGGATGGAAATATTTTAATTTTGAATAAGCAAAAAGGCGAAACTATTTGAACTGGATTTTGATCTTATTACTATTAATCACAAGATATTCTAATGTACAAAATTAAACTTCCCTATTATCCTAAGAGTCCACTAAAGTTTATTTTTTTTATATAGCCCTAGGTACTTAACTTATCAAATAACGGCGAATGGCTGCTTGCTCACACGTAGAATTCCGTTGTCTTTAAATTTCACTTTTTACACACTTAAATTCATTTTAGTTCTTTCAAATTTTATTAACCCTGTACTATATCTTTTAATTCACTTAATCCTGTTAATCTGGCCAAGTTTCTTCACAAATCTGTATAATTTTGACGAAGTTTCTAATAAATAGAATTTTGACTGGTCCTGGCAGATTCGCTACCTTACTCGGCGTCCCACGCCAGACCGACTCTAACTACGCGTCCTTAGATTTTAAACAATTGTTTGTTTTTTTAATATGGCGGCTTCTCCTTCTTAAAAAACACATGTTGCTATAATTTAGTTCAATTTCTTCTCACTATAGTCGACTGCACACTTGACCTACTTCTTGCTTTCACCTCTGTTTTTACAGCTGATGCAATAACGCGATTGTTTACAATGGCGTTTTAATTTGGTTAAACTTTAGTTGAAACTTACTGTTTCAATTTTCCGATCCTTAACAAACCTTCCAGTGTTTATTTAATTAATATTATTAGTGTGTGAAGTGTCTTTGTGTTTTACTCTTGTAATATTTTGAATTGTGTGTGTTTTGAGCCGAATTCATAGAAACATAACCTTTCTAATCTCATTGTTTACAATCGTATTTCACTTTCTCCTTCAAGTAATTACTTATGCCCTATGTTACTAATATTTACAATTTTGTTTGAATATAATTATTATTAGATTATCTTGTTTTAAATTTTATTTGATACAACAAATTTCTTTATGTATTTACAGTTCAAATATCTTATTTACTAATCTAGGCTTTTACCTAAATTTAGTTTCAATTTTAACCTAACCAACCTTTTAATGAATTTCTTTTTAAATTTTGTGTGAGTTATTTCTAATATATTTTTCCAATTCTTAAAGAACATTATATAGCCCATTCTATAAATGTTACAATGTCCCCTAATTTAATTTAAATAAAAAAATATTCCTAATATCTACATTACACATTCTTTACATTTTACAAGCTTGATTAAATATACATATTTTTTTAAAATTAAATTTAAATTAACATTTATTTCCTAATTGTACATTTTATTTAATAACTAATTGAACACATTTTTTATTGAGTAAGTACCTCAACACTTTGGCTAACTTATCGTCCATTGTCTTTACAAATTTTAGAATTGTCCACTTAAAAGTCATTTATACCTTTATCTGTCCACTTTCGTCCATTTATACTTAATTCCTATGACACAATTTTATCTTAATTCTTTAACAATCAAATACTGAGCTGAAAACCTCAAGCTACATATTACTTAACTTATCTTCTAACAATACAATATACTTATAACTAACATTCAATCAACAATTCTTTAACAATTCTAACATATAGTAACAATAAATCATGTTCTGGTATTTACAATTCCTTCCATAATTATATATATATATATATATATATATATATATATATATATATATTTTTTTTACATTTATTACAATTGGAATCCTTCCAATCATAAGTCTGATTCAATATTTATTTAACATATATTCTCTGATACCGTGTCTTTAAATCCCAGCCTATCCGAGTCATAGTATGTCTAGATTTGGTCAAATTGGTTATAACATTTCTCTTTCCCTTATTTCTGTTTATTCCTTGTTTATTATTGATCTCATATTTATTTTGCTTTTAGCTTCATCTAACTCTCAGTTCTAAGTTAATATTTTATCTCCCCTTCCAATCTCACATCCAGTTCAATTATTTTCATATATCATTTCAGTTTATTTTGTATGAAGTTTAACATCTAATATTTTTAAAGGTTGCAATTTCATATCCTCTATTTGATCATATCTATAGTTCCTTCGATTACACTATCCCTATATCAACGAATATAAATTTTGTTTTAATACTTATTTATCAACGCAGATTCTCCCTTACAATACGACGAAGTTTAAATACACAATTACCATATTTTTATTACAACGATGCTTTAATATTTATTAACATAGATTCATATTTCTTTTATAATATATAATATATACGACGAAGTTCCATTATTTATCAACGCAGATTCTCCCTTACAATACGACGAAGTTTAAATATACATAATTTTATCTTTATTCATTATTCGACGAAGTTTCTAATAAATTATCGTAGATATAGTTACCATCCCTTAAAACTTATCTCCTGCTAACGTTTTCTTATACACATAATCACCTAGAGTTTATTCATATTGCTTCCTTCACCTATATTTAATATCTCCCTTCCTATTTTATTATTATTTTTCAATATCCAGTTCACCTGGATACATGTCATATTATTGCCTGTGTCTATTAATGCCTGTAAACTTGTTTCCTCTATTTTAATTTCTATTTCTGGGTTTCTGATTGTCTTAGTTTTCCGACTGACTGTGGGCACCATGCTCTTTTCTTGTCCCCACGCCTGTCCTTGCCGTAACACCGTTTACATCTCCATTGTATCTCTCATCTGCTTCATAAGTTCTATTTTCTCTGTTATTCTCATATTTAAATTCCATCTCCCATTTTCCAAACTCGAGTTGTGCCTTCACATTCATTAACATATCCGTACCTCTGATAAATTTTCTCAATAAGCCTTGTACCACTAAGCCTCGAGACGGATATTTAACTCCTCCTATTTCTCCTATTACCACTTTCATTTTATTAATCTTTTCAATTTTCTTATTAGTTGTGGTTTGAATTGTTAAATTTTTTATTTGCCATATTTCTAATTTTCCTAGTTTATTTCTATCTCCTAACCTTCCCCACTCTCCTAATATTTTCTTCCTTACATCTTTGACTTTCCTAAAACGCTCATCTGTTATTTTTCTTTCTCCTATCACCTTTAATTTCAACTCTCCTAACTCTTCTGTGTTTTTCTTTGTTATATTTTCTACTTTCTCTACCTCTTTCTTATTAATTTCTATTACATCAGCTATTATTTCATTTGTTTCCTCAAAATTTTCCTTAATCTCCTCCTCTAATTCTCTATCTTTCTCCTCTAAGTCTCTTCTCACATCCTCTATTACAGAATTACTCTCTGTCCTCCACGGTCGCCTCATATCCTCTATCATTTTCTTATTTTCCTCCCTTATTTCCTCTTTTATGGATTTCAAATCCTTCTTCATCTCTCTCATTTCTTTTAAGAAGTTTGCATTCATTCCTATGAGAGTCCTCATCATCTCCCTCAAATCTTCATTCTCATTATTTCCCCGTTTTTTATATTGGGTTTGCATAGGTGGTAGTCCCCTAGCTTCTTCTACCTCGATGTTTCCTATTGGCATATCTGTGCCTTCCAATTCTTTCATTTCCAAACTTGTCCCTTTTTCCTGGTCCCCTACAACTACCAGCTCGCCTATAATATTTTCTTCTTTTTTTTTTATCTGTAAGTAACTTATTATACAAACATAAACAATTTTTATATATACTATAAACCTAGCCTTGATTCTATTCAACTCAGTGTTTAATTTTACAAAATTTTTATCTAAATCTATTTCCAGTTCGAATGTTTTTTATATAAAAAGTTCTAAATTAATTTTATTTCAAAATCTCTCTAAATAAATTTTATCTCTTATTTTATCGAGCCCCACGTTGGGCGCCAATTATAAAATATTTTTTTCGTGCCGCGATACAACGGGGTTTTATTATTAAATGAAAATAATTAATTTCTCTAGTTACAACACAAACTCCTGACTAATTTATTCTTTATTATTATTTTTCAAATAATCGTACCCCACGTTGGTGTGCCAAATGTAAAGTTATTTCCGACACAACAACGGGGTTTTTACTATTTAATATTTATTTGAATGATGATATCTATTTCTAGTTAAAACACAAACTCTTGAATAATTTAAAATTCTTTATTATAATTATTTTATTTCAACAGTTACAGAACAATTTTATTTTAACAGTTAAACAATAAACACAAAACAAAAATTTATAACTTAACAAGTTTTAACAAACTCTTTTTAACTCTTATTTCTTTTGATTTTATAGTTAAACAATTTTAATACCCTTGGCTTATTTTACGATCTCTTACTATCTCGGGGTTTATAACATGGGCTATATTTTTTTAATTCTTAGGTTAATTAAATAAATTTTGAACAAACAATATTAAATTTTGAAATTAGCTTTAATAAATATTTTCCGGATAAAAATACTTTAATTTTGAATAAGCAAAAAGGCGAAACTATTTGAACTGGATTTTGATCTTATTACTATTAATCACAAGATATTCTAATGTACAAAATTAAACTTCCCTATTATCCTAAGAGTCCACTAAAGTTTATTTTTTTTATATAGCGCTAGGTACTTAACTTATCAAATAACGGCGAATGGCTGCTTGCTCACACGTAGAATTCCGTTGTCTTTAAATTTCACTTTTTACACACTTAAATTCATTTTAGTTCTTTCAAATTTTATTAACCCTGTACTATATCTTTTAATTCACTTAATCCTGTTAATCTGGCCAAGTTTCTTCACAAATCTGTATAATTTTGACGAAGTTTCTAATAAATAGAATTTTGACTGGTCCTGGCAGATTCGCTACCTTACTCGGCGTCCCACGCCAGACCAACTCTAACTACGCGTCCTTAGATTTTAAACAATTGTTTGTTTTTTTAATATGGCGGCTTCTCCTTCTTAAAAAACACATGTTGCTATAATTTAGTTCAATTTCTTCTCACTATAGTCGACTGCACACTTGACCTACTTCTTGCTTTCACCTCTGTTTTTACAGCTGATGCAATAACGCGATTGTTTACAATGGCGTTTTAATTTGGTTAAACTTTAGTTGAAACTTACTGTTTCAATTTTCCGATCCTTAACAAACCTTCCAGTGTTTATTTAATTAATATTATTAGTGTGTGAAGTGTCTTTGTGTTTTACTCTTGTAATATTTTGAATTGTGTGTGTTTTGAGCCGAATTCATAGAAACATAACCTTTCTAATCTCATTGTTTACTATCGTATTTCACTTTCTCCTTCAAGTAATTACTTATGCCCTATGTTACTAATATTTACAATTTTGTTTGAATATAATTATTACTAGATTATCTTTTAAATTTTATTTGATACAACAAATTTCTTTATGTATTTACAGTTCAAATATCTTATTTACTAATCTAGGCTTTTACCTAAATTTAGTTTCAATTTTAACCTAACCAACCTTTTAATGAATTTCTTTTTAAATTTTGTGTGAGTTATTTCTAATATATTTTTCCAATTCTTAAAGAACATTATATAGCCCATTCTCTAAATGTTACAATATATATATATATATATATATATATATATATATATATATATATATATATATATATATATATATATATACATGCAGCCACTAAATAATCCAAACGATGACTATACGAAAGTAGATTCTGATGAAGAAGACAATGCTTCTCCTATCAACTAACAAGGGAGCCTACTTTTAGCAACAGCTGAATTATCATAAGTTTGATATGAGAAGAAGTTTCATCATAAGATGAAAATGAAGATAACAATCTCAATCAGTATGTATCACTTACTGATATTCCACTTGATCTATCCCATTTGAAGATATCTCCACTTGAAGATATCAGCCAAGATCAATCTCACAATCCTGATTAAATTGAACATGATGTTACACGTGAATATATTAGCCAAGAAGAACCCGAATAATGTGAACTTTTGTGTAAAAAACAGAAAAAAAGTCTTTTCAAGGGAAATAAAGACAACAAATGTAAATAAACCCTAAAGAAACACAACCCCAGAGTTACATAGAAGCCTGTGAGGAGGTACGCGAAAATAATACCAGTAATAGCGAACATCAATATTTCACACTTTAAATTTGAAACAAATATGAGGTTACACTAGTAGTTGGCAAGATAGTTTGATGTGTTGTTGAACGGAAATTGCGTGGAGCTTGTATGTTTGTGTGCGACTGAAAGCATGGAATAGAATAGTGATGGGAAACATATACTACAGATTTAGGTGAACAATACAAATGCAGGAATGGGTCTACGATTTCAAGATAGGAATCTTTCTGGGAACAGTCTGTCGTGTTGCCAATACAAACATATCATATACACAGCTGGTTGCCCCCCTCCACCCATTACTTACAATACAGTCAGGAAACTACTCTTTCTCTTAACCATGTCGGGGGGGGGGAGGGGGTTACTTTTCATTGGAAAAACGTTTTTGGAGGTACGTGAAATGAAAAATTTGGGACCCACTGATCTATATAATTGATTACAAAAGTTATTCATCAAAGTCAATTAGCATTAAAATAAAACAAGATAAGAGCTAAGAATTTTTTGCAATTACAAATGTTTGTTGATGCCTATTGATTTTATCTTTTATTTGCAAGTCCTTGATTTTGGAACCAAGATGAGTTTACTGTGGTTTGTAGTCAGATGTTTCATATAGAAAAATGTTTTTTTTTCTTATGGATCTTAAACATCATGAAGAAAACTTTGCCTCTCTTTGAAAATCCTGTTACCAAATATATTTTCAACACAAGTTCCTATAATTTCAGTAAATTTGTTATAGTAATAGATTTGTTCGAAGTTTTTCAGAAGAGAAATATGCTTAAAGTTTCTCTAACTGGCCATTTCTGTCTAGTCTCATGTGAAGTTTGTACAAAGTTTGTCCAATATTTTCTTATAGTGAAAAACATAGTAAAAAGTTCCATAGTAAAAAACAGAGATTTTTTTTGGGTGGAGTTGTTAGAAATGAAGATGTGACAGTGGATGAATCAGCCCTTTCCCCATTTAAAATAATTTCACTTAGGACACTTTTCCCTTAGAAAACTATTTCACACACAACTCAATCTTTTATTCACAGCCAGATGGCCTACCCATGGGAAGTCCTATCAATAGTGTCCTAAGCAAAAATTTATCTACAGCACATAGAAAACACCAAGTTACTCATAAACAATACACACGCACACAAAATCATTTACTGGCACAGATACGTCGATGATATCATAACACTATACAAAGGCAACTCCTGTCAATACAAAAAACTCCTCACCTACACTAATAAAATACACACAAAACTCCACTTCACTTCAGAAATTGAAACCAACCACTCCCTAAAAATCCTCAACCTAACCATAACAAAAAGCCACAAACAAAAACACAGCTTCAACATTTACAGGAAACCCATAACGACAGACACACTTATCCACAACACCTCAAACCACCCTATCCAACACAACACGCTGACTTCAGATCCATGCTCCATAGACTTAAAGAAGTCCCAATGACTACAGAAAACATAAACAAAGAACTAGACACAATTAAATATTTAGCATACACAAATGGATACAACACCACAATAATAGACAAACTATGTTATAAAATACAATAAAAACACTAAAATTAACACTACAGACAAAGAAAACAAATACATCACATTACCATACATAAACAAAACAACAAACAAAATAGCCCGTAAATTTCAAAAAATAGGATACAAAACTAATAATAAGTTACAATACAAAATACAACACAACACCAACAACAAAGATAAACTACAAGCACCAGGCGTATACAAACTGAACTGCGACGAATGTAACAAATTCTACATTGGACAAACAGGTTGCAGCTTTAAACAAAGAGTCGAGGAACACAAACAGAACACCAACTCAACATTTTACAATTACATAAAAGAAACAGGACCCAAATACACAGACATTTACAATAACATAGAAATTCTACACATCAACAAAAAAAGACCACATCTCAACACACTAGAACAATATGAAATTTACAGACACACAAAAACACCAAGTACAAACATATTAAATGAACAAACACAATACAAATCACACATACTCTTTGATACTACCGGAAACCGTCACCTCTTCTTCTCCAAGCAGAAAACACTGATGAACACATAGCGATCAAAAACGTTCTGTCTCAGTAAGTTTTAACAAATTTACAAAATTTAAAGTTTGGATAGTCGTAAACTATTGTTTAAGTGATTAATAAATTATAATAAGTAGTTTGTATATTTTGGTGTACCCTAAGAAAAAAAATGTATCTGTAAGCTATTTATTCTGTTTTAACTGTATTTATTCTTAAATTGTGAACAATTTTCAAATATATTCATTATGACTAGATTGAAATCTTTCAAAAACTGTAATTCGTTACGATACAGACCAATAGTTTTCCACCAAAAAAAAAGAAAAGATAGGATAAATTCTACTGGAGAGGTATTTAAACCTAGCTGCGCCCCTGATGTGGTATGATTAATTCAGTGACGTTATTTTAGCATTATTCCAAGAAAACTGTGTTATTCTTTGGGCACCTGTTTCCTATTCTTGTTAAATACTTGTTTATTTCTGTCAACTTCATTCACATTATTATGATTGTATCTTTATTGTTAACTGTATTGTATAACATGCAATTTAATGAAAGCAAAACACATACCTCAATCTGTTGTACCTATTATATTATAATTCCTATGTAACAATGGGATTTTTATTTTTCTAAAAACAATTCAATCAAAGGATTTCTCTGTTAGGTCTACATTGAAATTTTACATTAACAGACAAAATATTTGACTATCTTTATATTGAATTATTTAAGATTTTTTGAAATTAATATATTTAATAATTGGTAAGGAATAATAGTTTACCTTAAAAAAAAAAATAAAATAATGAGCTACTTTAGTGAGAAAAAGAAGGAATCACTAATTATATTAATTTAAAAAAATTAAATCTTCTTAAAAATTTATATTACATATAGTTAAATAATAACAAATTTCATAGAACTACATCTTCCAATACGATTCTCATGCCTTCTGAGTATAAGAACTGAATTCATGAATTTAATCTTATACTTCTGGTCTGTGTAAAACAACTACTGCCCAATATATACAGTATGATCAAACATATGATCAAAGTGATTTTGCTTGCAAATGAAGTAACCTTCCCGATGGTCCCATTATAGTTACATCTCAATCCATCTGATTTGGAAACAATAATACAAAATTTAAATTGAAAAAAAATTGGAGGAAAATTTTTGTTGTTTTTTTAAAATAAAAATTATGAATTATAAGACTTTTAATAAGCACAATAAACAATCACAACATTTATTTTATGTAGTATTCTACTCCATATGAAAATAACATACAAAAAATTAATATGAAACAAATAGATTTTTTAAAATTTCTTGCATGATAAAGCTGGTTAGAACGAGCATCATCGGATACTAATGAATGAATTTTCCTTATAAAAGTTGCTTTTTTGATGGTCTACCCATATTGATAACTTGGTAAAACTCGAACGAGATAAGGCAAAATAAATACACTGACAATACGATTTAGTTCATTTACCATAAGCAAGATATTCATCCTCAGGTGAAAACTTCATTACTTCACTAATTATCAAGAGATAAATTCATTAAATGTAACTTTACTATCAATTTTCCCTTAATTTTTTTCATTACTTCTTTATGTGTACAAAATGTTTTTCCTAATAATTATTGACAACATTGTTGTATATTTGTCTGAGATATTTCATTACATGATTATAAATACATTTTTAAACGGAAATGAAAAAAGAATAATTGCAAGATAAGGGATAATATGTAGGATTTTAGGAAAATTTATCAAAGGAATTTAAAACATAAATTACCAATGTATTCGTCTGACGAACTGATCTGTTTATCACATTGTTCAAGGGCGTGTCAATTATTTCAACAACGATCAACCTTTATAATTATAGGAATATAGAGATTCCGTGTGAATAAATAGTGGCTCATTTCCCAACACAATCAAAGAATTATTTTAATAATTCTTAGATTTAGTTTAATTCAAGTGACTGAATGTTCGGTCAGAAAAGTAGGAACATTTTTAAAACATTTTTTTAAATATCGAATTAAACACCACCAATCAAGTTACAATCAGGCACCAATCAGAAGCCTTAGCAGTATAAACAACTTCCCAGAGTTGTTTCTTAGTTGTAAGACTAAGTAACAATATTACAGTAATTACAGTATTGGAATTAATTTCCTCTTCGTATCTATTTATCTTGTAATAATCAAACTCGTAAATCCTCTAATTTGGATAAGCTTAAACAAGTAAGAGAAAAACATTTTATAGAGGTGAAAATCCATGATGAAGGTTGAAAGAAAATAATCATCATGGACAATTAGCCTAAAAACAGAATAGTTAAAAAAAAAGTATTTTAACTAAAATTTAAAACACTTTGAGTGACTTTCTAGTGAATTTTACTGGGGATATCCTTTTGGTTAATTTGTGAGCGAGTTCTTCAGGTCATGAAGTCGGACAACCTTGTGATGAAAGGAAATTCAAATTAAGCGTTTTTATTAGCTCAATGGTTTGTTTAATCACCTGATAGGTTACTGATTCAAAATTTTGGACGAAATTCCAAAGAAGACCAACACAATATTCACAATATTTCATTAGTATCAGTATTCCAAATGTCACGTGATGAAACAGCTGATATCATTAAGTAAAATATAAGAATATTTTTAAACTTTGATACTTCATCGTGTTTTGATATGTTCACGTGTTGCCTTTGGCTGAAGTTTTTTTAATAGATAACCGATAACATAGAAATCAGCTGTTATAAACAATTTTAGAAAGAAGGTTTAGATATCTTTGAGAATACAGATAAACAATTAAAAAAAAGGATAACCTTAAATGAAAATGCTACGTTTTGCGAGTCCTTGTGAAATAGAAACTTTGTAACATTACGTCTCTAATGAACGTAATCTAAAGGAGGTTACTTGAGTTAAAACATGAGATATAGCCTATTACAAATTCATTAGGCAATCGATTTTCAACTTAGAAGTACTTGTGAGATCTTATACATTAGGCACATCTCACAGATTACTTAATTCTAACAGCATTTAGTTTTTATTAGGGATCATTATATAGCCTATGTTTCAACCACAAAAAACGTGGTTGGTTTTAACGTTTATAAGTAGAAATTAATTACTTAAATATTTATTACCAGAGCTATCAACCCTTCCTGTAGCTTTATAAAAGTACTTTTATCTTTTATGTATTGATTTAAAATACATAACACAAGAGAAATATAAACCACTCACAAGGGTACTTACAAGTAATACGTGCGTGAGTGCGTTCGTATGTGTGTGTCCTTAACTTCAATTCATATTAAGGGTTGCGTTAAGATTTGTGTCTACCATTAACCAAAAGAAAACTACGTCTACCACATGTCTTCAGAATTTCTTTGTTACGTATTACGTCTTCTCGATGCTTTGGTTTCTTTTCATCCCTTGGGAATAGGAAATCATCTTTAAGGAGAGATGGAATGGAGTGACGAGATTTCATCCCTTTTTTTATTAAGGAACCAATGTCTTATATCACGCAAAAAACTTCTTATTGCGTCGGAGGTTTTTTGATACAAAAACTGTATTACGATAGAACAATCAACAGTTCAACTCCAGTTCAACACAGATTGTAATTTGTTTACAATTTATACATAATATTGTTAATTTTAGTTGAATGGTAAAGGAAACTACATCTGGGCCAACAGGGTAAAGGCCAACATCTGAAGAATTTTAAGTTGAAATTGTATGCTTTTATCAACAAAATGGAGTATTTAGAGCAAGATTTAGGCTACATATACAAAAATCAATGTTAAACAGTGCCGAAAATAGGCAAAAATAGCCTATTTGAATATCAGCCAAAAGCCTATAGCGCAGAGGTTCCCAAACCTTTTAGTACCACGCCCCCTCTTCTTAAAATGAAAGCCTTCCACACCCCTCCTCTTTATGCTATAAATAAACGGTATGGGAATATGAAAAAAAAAATTATATATATTAAATATGGTGATATCTTGTAATATAGTTAATAAATTAAAAACATTTCAAAAACAAGAATACTTTTAATGCATAGCCTATATTATTCTAAGCTTTTCGCCGATAAAACAGTACCAGCATCTTCAGGAAAATAATTATCTAACAAAAAAATTTGTGTTAGATAATTATTTTCCTGAAGATGCTGGTACTGTTTTATCGGCGAAAAGCTTAGAATAATATATGCATTAAAAGTATTCTTGTTTTTGAAATGTTTTTAATTTATTAATTATATATATATATATATATATATATATACATATTGAAAAGAATTTACTTATTTATACATACTTTCACAAGAAGTATGATATAACATTTCAAGTCAGTGAGATGGATGAACTTAAATTCTTTTCACTAGCATACCCATTTGAAGTTGTATTTTAGTAAAGGCACAACGCAAGTCATTAGCAACATCAAGTTTGTTCCTATATTTTGTTTTTAATGCAATAAGTGCTGAAAATACATTTCACACAAGTAGTTGCTTGAAAAAAGCCAGTATAATCGAAGAGCTGCCTGTGATACACTTTTAAGTGTTTTATCCAAAATGAAGATTTATCCATTGTTAGGCTTTTGCCACATTGAATGCTAAACATTCGTCTCGCGGCACTGTTGCACTATTATTCCTCTCAAGCTGTCATGTTGATTTAATTTCAAGTTTACAAAATTTGCACTACTTTTACTTATTTTTTCTATTATAAATGCATACATTTCATTTAAATTTTCTGAACACCATGGTCAATAAAATTACCTATTAAAAAAAAATCTGAGGTGTAAATTTAGTTTTAAATTTCAATAAATTGTGTACTTAAAATATTAACTAAATGAGAATTTATGTTAATATTTTCCAACTGGTCATGCGCCCCCCTGACGTGCCTTCACGCCCCCCAGTTTGGGAACCAATGCTATAGACCAATAACTTAGTTCTACGTGTTTTTTAGAACGAACTTCATTCCCGGTCTGGACAAATTTTTGTCACACCTGAAAGTTCTCCTATTTACTCACTATATATTTTTAACTCGGGTGAAAATACCAACCTCATTATGAATGTTTTTGGCAAAAAAAGTCCAAGAAATTTGCTAATTAAAACGAAACCAATTTTACACCACAAAACCAAATTTACACCTCTTAACCAATTATACGACTAAAACCAAATTTACATCTCATAGCCAATTTGCCTCCTGAAAACAAATTTTACATTTGAAAACCAATTTTACATCTGAAAACCAATTTTACTCCTCTTAACCAATTATAGGACAAAAACGAAATTTACATCTCATAACCAATTTGCCTCCTCAAAACAAATTTTACACCTCAAAACCAATTCTACACATTATAACCAATTATACACATTAAATCTAATTTTACACATTAAAAATTAAAACCAAATTTAGTAAGTAATTATGATGAAAATAAAATAGTCTTTATTCACAGTCTATTAGTTTTATAAATACTCAAAAATACTTGTATAATATTTAAAATATTTTTAGTAAAATATTTGTTAGTAAAAAAATTGCCACTCTTGTTAAATTTTAATTGACTTAAAATATTTAGTTTAAAATCTTGGGGTAAGACAGGATATCTAGGGAAATACTTCAGTAAAGGTTCTGTGTGCCCTTAGGCGACGAGTGAAGTGGACTGTTATTGCATATAAAGAGGGTGAAAAGGGGGCTGTAGGTACGGGGAGGAAGTCCCTAATCTAGAGCTCTGGGAAAGTGTCAACACATCTAAGCCTACCTTTTGTCTATGTTATACTACTATAAAGGAAATGGTTAAAATTGTTCCTATTAGAGTAAATATTTATTCGTTTAATAGACGCCTTTACACCTCTCAAATTTTCTAAACAAACAAGTACGACCCTAAACAAAAAGTCTCGTGTGTAAACAACAACTAAGGTTACATCTTTTTAAAACGATACAGGTCTAGAAACTTAGCAATGCCCAATAAAAAAAAATCAAATTATCTATGCTACTTGAAGTATAACAAGACAACCGTTAGAATTGTACAAAATTATTAAAAAATTGTTTCTCTCACAAGTAAAATAACAAAAAAATAGTAAATAATTTTACTACCCAAAGGTAGAAAAAAAATTTAGTCCTAGAAAAGAAAAACAGTACATAGTTCTAAAAGATAAAGAAAATCCGAAAATTGGAAACCCGTCAGCTATATGTAACAGCAGATTTTGCTTAAAAAACTATTATTATTTGTGAAAGTTATTGGTTTGAAAGAAATAAAGACTTCATACTTGGTATTTCATTTCTGTTGAAAGTAAAAAGGTTACTATAGGCCTGTGCAAAATGGTTTAGATAGAAATTACGTATTATTACCTTATGGGTTAAAAAGCATTTACTCTATAACAAAACAGACAAAGGTCAATCAAACCAGTCTTGGTTATATTTATATAGAAACGGTTTTTGGAATCAGTGAATTTGACTTTACAACATAAAATAAACGTTTCTTAAAAACCCTCTATATATTCTAGATAAACTGAAAAGAATTACTCACTTTTTATCTACTTGCCAACGTTCATTCACTAAGTTTGAAGTAATCTATTATCTAATTACTAGAAATCACAAATATTCTTGTAGGCTGCCACTAACTCTCTTCTTCATTCTAACGTTCGTGAATTAAAACCGACATTGAGTCTTTTGTTTTTTTTTGTGTGTGATTGGATCACCTCATGACCTCAAGTTACACAACTGTTAGGCCTATATCTGCGTAGTCTATTTGTGAGCAAAGAAAGAAACAATAGATCGTAATACAATGCTTAATACCGTTATGTAAGTTAATTTAAAAAAAAAATATGGAACTGTCTTGAATTTCTTTAGCAAACTCACATTTCAGAAATTTTACTGTTAGTTCATATTGTCGTAACTTATTTGCTTATAATTCCTTGAAAAAAATTAAAGACGTATAGAAATATCATACCTACGATACTGTTACAGTTATATTCATACGATCTTTATTCTAGTAAAATTCAAAAAAATTGTTAAAATAGTTAATTTAATTTACAATTCGTAAATATTAATTTTACGACATTGTTTTTAAAATTAAGAACAAATACACTCAAATTAGTTTTCTATTCTCTGAATCCAACAAAACAGGCAATTATTAAAATTTAGAAGAAAAGGAACTTCTTAGATATATTATCCCTGTCAACCTTTTTTCTTAATAGAAAAACTATAAATAATTCACGGCAACTTGCGAAAACGAAAAAAAAAACAGGTTACCAACCACGCACGTAGCCTTACCTTGAAAACATCACCATACCTTGAAATGCTAGTTCCTTTCCTGTAGCAAGTAGCAAACACATTCCTCGTCCACATTTTGAACACTGACAAAAAAAGGCCAAGCAGGAGTGGAGAGTTACCCTCACTGGGCCGGGGTAGGATCTAAACCCAATCTATTATAAAAAACAAGCCTGCAGTTATTGGAAGAATGTTGTTCACTAATTGAGTGAAAGTATGTTTGTTGGATTCTAAACAATCCGTACTAAGTGATTGAGCCATAGGCTACGCCTATCTAAAATTAAATTAGAACTTTGTATTTTTATCGTAACTTGAGTATAAAGAATATATAAAAATAGATAAATGCAATGATTGTTGGAGTAGTTCGGTAAATAACTTATTTTATGAACCACACGTTTACAAGTTGTGAATGAACTGTTTAAAAGTTCTATAGATCAGTGGCGAAGAGTGATAAAAACGCCGCCATCTCTGACGCAGAGGCCGAGCCAGGGCAAGTCCTCCTTAAATTACAAAAAATGTAATGATTATATTCCGTTCGATAATAATGAATGCTACTGATATGTGTTTAACTTAATTTATATTTAATTACAATGCAATATTATATTTATATTAATTGCAACAATATTTAATTACAGTGCACTTTTTATTTCTTTAATTATATTTCAAAAGCAACTACAGTATTGAACGAATTTAAAATAACTTATATGCCTAACCTTTATTTGTACATGACCTCAATTCTTCGATTTTCAATACATTATAATGGGTGATTGCTCATACATTCTTCTCCTGATACGTGTGGAATCTTTCAAGTGCCGCCATACTACTATCCCCAGATGCATTAGTTGCCGATTTCGTGCAGATAAGCTTGGCTAAGCCAAATAGTTCATAAAAAGGATTTTGTAATTTCTCAGTGGGAAATCTCTTTAACTTCCGAGGTTTCTTGTTTTGGAATGTAGCAGTTCCATGTATAACACTTATTAAAGTAATTTTAAGCCTTTGTTGGTAAAACAAATGGGATATATTCTATGAATTTGAGACAATTAATTCTCAGGGCAGAGCTAGGCTTCAGAAAAAGCCTAAACATTACAATTAAATTAAATTAAGCTCGGTTTAAAAATTGAAAAAATTCTAATGAATAGAATCGCCCTTTTAAGTGGGCTAATATATGTATACTAATATATAAAAAACTAATAGTTTGTGTGTGTGTTTGTTTGTTTGTGTGTGTGTGTGTTTGTTTGTTTGTGTGTGTGTGGGTGTGTGTGTGTTTGTTTGTTTGTGTGTGTGTGTGTGTGTGTTTGTTTGTTTGTGTGTGTGTGTGGGTGTGTGTGTGTGTGTGTGTGTATGCGTGTGTGTATTACTCAATGACGTAACAATTACTTTACCAATTGAGCTGAAAGTTCGCATGAACATTCTAAGGGTCCCTGGTTAACACATAGACCTATCTTTATTTAGAAATTCCGTTAGGGTAGGCCTACCACCCAACGGGCCACCATAATCACCTGTAATAGTCACTTTCAAACACATTTAAACAGCTGATAGTAATTAATTGTTATTCATCTTTCTAGGTTACTTTACTTTAAAAGCAGATGTTTTTACCTTCCCTTGGTTTTCAAGACAATAATCAGTAAGTGTTTAGTTGGATATATTTATTGGGAACTAATCTATACTATTATATAAACATTTATTGGTGTGTGTGTGTGTGTGTGTGTGTGTGTGTGTGTGTGTATTACTTAATCACGTAAAAACTACTGAAACCATTGAGCTGACATTTGGTATTTATTTCCCATTCCCACGTGTCGGTTTTAGCGAAAAAAATTATACCGGGCGACGAAGAAAGTCATCAGAGATAGGAACAAAATTATGAAAACTATCTCTCACACACCAAAAGTTTACAATTTTGGAAAGATGTAATTCCCCCCGAACGTGGTGCTGGTAATAGTGCAGGTAAAAATCCACCCCCAATACAATGCATATAAAACACATGTCCTGAAGCTATATTGGGAAATAATGTTTGTTATTGCCACGGAAGGTTAATTTTATATGCGTATGAAGCATCCAGTCAGGATAGATTAGGTTGTAGTTTTATACGTTTAACCATATGTACACATGTAATGTTAGAATAGAGATCACATGAAGAAGTATTACTCCACGGAAGTAAACGTCTAATTAGATGATATTGTATAAAATTACAACCAAATATCCTGATTGGACACTCTACAAGTATATTTTAATATAGATATATAGTATTGTATAAAATTATAACTAAATCTATCGTAACTGGATACTAACTGAATTTAGCTTTTAAACAAACTATTGTTTCTGCGACAAAATTTTTATTTTCAAAGCATTAGGCACACATTTCGTAATTATGTTTTTTAAAAATCACACTTTTCTTTTAAAATTAAGTCATTACAAAAACTTGCCATAATACGAGTAACTAACGCTTTCAGGTACTATATTTGAACATCAAGTGATTTAAGCCACTATAGGTTTAATGTTTACAGTTCAGTTATGACATTGTAATTCAAGGTAATATACTATTATCTGTCAAAGGGTCACAACAAGTTCTTAAGAATTGCTTTGATTTCTATGAATAAGCACATTCATTAAATAATTTGTCCTCCATATGTCAGGAAACAGAAACATAAACAAAAAAAGTCAATGTGTTCTTTGAAATCAGCTCGCATTGGCACAATATCAACTAAATGATAAGAAATAAAAAAAGGTAAAAGTTTGTATATTTAAATAGTGTTGTTTTAATGATGCATCCTTAATTATTAATTCAATATATTATTTGCTATAACAATTATATCACTTAGTTAATACATTTATATTATAAAGTTCAGGAAAGATACTCAGCAATAAACATGCTAAAAAGTTATCTATTTATAATAGGCCTATAATAAAAATATTTTATTAATTTTTTATGTTAAATCAATTTTATTTAAAAATTATGTGATTAAGTAAACATTCCGATCATATAATCCTGGCAAAATATTTTGTGTAATAAACGTTTACCATGGATTTATTATTGAGTATTAATCAGTCACTTGGTTTTTGTAGTTTAAGAACTTTATTAAAACACGCTTGAAAGAAAGAAATATATTGGTTTCCAATACAATGGTGCAATATCATCATGATAAATCTGTTATTATGGGCAATTTTATAAAACCAAAAGTAATTTCTGTACTTACGAATACGTAATAATAAAAAGGAGACCATTATTTTTAGAGGTTATTTTGCAGGAGACGTAAGAGTATACAGGACAGACTTTATTTGACTTACTGTGAAAATTACTGGTCAATATTTAGATAGGTTCTTGTTTTCTGCCTTCCAAAAAGACGCGGTGTTAGCGAGAATTGAGTTGAACGCATCGCCGCCAGTCGCGGTCACTCCCAATCGCCACATATATATTCCGACGGTGCCTGGATGCCTCTTGTTCCTCTATTTAGCACTTCCTCACATCCGATTCATATGTAATAGTTTATGTAACATATTTATGATCCCCTAACCTAACCTAACCACCGCAGCGCGCGGTTTATAATAGAGGCTTCCGTATAATACGTAAGTAGCTTAACTTTCAAAGATCAAAATGTTTTCATTACAGGCATGACAGTATTCCTAGTTATATTGGTTTACTGATTAGTCTTTAGGATGGTTCTGAAGATTTACGTAGGTTACAGGGTTTTAATAAACAGTGGTAAGTATAGATTTTTATTTATAACAATGTTTTTAAATTACTTTGTTATAAAGAATAGATAAATTGATTACAAAATGTTACTATAATTTCAGTGAGAGTAAAGTAGCATTCAGTTTTATCGAAAATAAAGTAAATGTTTAAAAAGTAAGATTACTGTATATAATAATTTTTTTAAAATTATATACATGAAATGTTTCTTTTACACAAAGAAATTTCGTAACGTGTATAAATAATTGTGTAACATGAAGTGAAAGTGTAGAATTGAACTAGTTCAAAATTAGCATTTAGGAAATTCTATTTGTGGTTATTCTAGGTTAATTCTATTTTTAGCTCAATAAGGAATTACAAATTTATTTATATCAATAATCAGATGTAGAGATTTTTTACAGCTGACAAGCTAATACATTCTTATCTTATTAGTCGTTTTAAAAGGTTATAAGGTTATACAAACATAGGCCCTGTACTTAGGCCTACGTTGTTCAAAGCAACTTAGGCTCTAAAATACATGGATCTGATCTCGTACTGTATTGTATTAAACTTAGTACTGTATACCTAGTTCCTTCAGTATCGAGAAAGAAATAACATTCAATTGTGTACAGCATTAGGTGCTTGTTCCTTTACCTTATTAGGCCAATTTGATTCTTCTTATATAATGTTCTTATGGTTTCTTACATAATACATGTTATTGCTTGTCTTTGACGTTCTAAACTAATCCATTCTGATTGGATCTGTTTTACAAACAAAGGAAAACTTGTTTAATTATTATTAAAAAAACATTGAAAGGTTCCCAAATCTATGGCAAATATCTAATTCCTGATGTATGATCTTTCTAGCGGTAAAGACTTCAATCGAGCTTTGTTCGCTATTGTCAAACACAGTAGCTGTAATTTAGGGTTTCTTTAAAGACAAACGCAACAATAAAAAGCTAGGAGTCTTTATTATACTTCAAGAAAATTCAAAGAAAAATATAAGCACATGTTTAATAGTGAACGACATCCCTTTTTATAACAGTAGTTGTTGATACTTTTGAAGATCCTTAATTTGACCGTGCTTTATAAAGCATAGTGTATGCACTATAGTGCCACAATAGTCAGGGTCAGATTAAGAGTAGATGGTACCAGGGGTTAGAATTACCAAGCGACCCAAGTAAGGAAAGAAAAATTTAAAGTTAAACAAATATTGAATATTATACTTTCCCAGATCCCATGACCAGTGGGAGCCTGGGACTACAACACCACATGGCCCTTAAAACTATGATACCGTGATTTTAATAAGATTTTCAGTAAATGTTTTTATGAAATAATAAAAAAGTGCAAATATTCATTTCATATCACTAACTAAAGTAACAATATAAAATTATAGATACGAAAAGTATTATTTTTCATAGTTTAATCTTAGCGGTCATCATTTAAAATGCATGCATTTTTTAAGGACAACTTTCTTCAACTTTTACTTAAATACTCATTCCTTACATTTGAAGGCAAGTGAGGGACGAGCTACCCCTCACCCCGCACTTCTGACTAGATCAGTAGATTACTCATGACCAGTCAATCAACAGCTAACGTTGTTGAGGTTCTTTGACAAAACCTCATTTACTAACATAATGGTGTTATTTTCCTGCAACCATATGTTCCATTCATGTCTTGCTGAGCGATGTCGTGCAATAATCAGCTCTAGGCAAATAATTCTTGAACTGCCTTTTTTGTGATAACTTATGACTTTTCACTGAAGCATTGTATATATCAATTTGCCATTGAATTTAATAGCTCGTGGCTCAACACGAATAAATCTTCTTGTTCAATGTATTTTAAGGTTATGTTACCTAACCTAAACATAACACCTATTTATGATCCCAAGACGGGAATTATGTAGTAGTATTACTCAGTAATGAATTATGAGGAACAGTTTTTGTTTGTTTACAATCTACATTTGTGTATTTTAAGGTTATGTTACCTAACCTAAACATAACACCTATTTATGATCCCAAGACGGCAATTATGTAGAGTATTACTCAGTAATGAATTATGAGGAACTGTTTTTGTTTGTTTACAATCTACATTTGTGTATTTTAAGGTTATGTTACCTAACCTAAACATAACACCTATTTATGATCCCAAGACGGGAATTATGTAGTAGTATTACTCAGTAATGAATTATGAGGAACTGTTTTTGTTTGTTTATAATCTACATTTGTGTATTTTAAGGTTATGTTACCTAACCTAAACATAACATCTGTTTATGATCCCAAGACGGGAATTATGTAGTAATATTACTGAGTAATGAATTATGTGGAACTATTTTAGTTTGTTTACAATCTACATTTGTGATTAAGGCTTCAAGTTTTAATTTATTTAGTTAATTAGAGCTTAGCTAGCGAGGGCTATTCACAAAGGTAAAAGTAAAAATAGTTAACGCAAAATCTCACCAAAAATTAGTTTTTAACAAACAAACACACTAGTTCACTACAGACTAGTATCGGCGACAATGCAGTCCGTCTTCCTCAGTGCTTGGTTACTACTAACTATGAATGAGTGGTTGGCTCAAGTTTTATTTTAATTGTTTATCATTATATCATTTAATAATCCATTTCTTTACTTAAATTTCATATTTTAAGGGTGAAAGGTTTTTGAAATACTTTATTATTTTTGTGTTAGTCGGAGGCTCTTTATTTATTTTTTGTGCCTTACAATATTTTTTTAACCCCTCTCAGGGTAAGTTGAGGCAAGCCAGGTAGCTGGAGGATTAAGAACTGCTCGGCTTTTGAATAGGCGGGGACGGCCCTGCCAGTACATCCATTAGGGGCGCATCGCCGATTACTCCACTTAAGAATGTTGTTCTAATAAATACGCATTATATGAGAAAAACGTTAATACAGTTTTCTTAATTATTACTAAACAAACATTTTCATGTTTGTCTCATGTTAATCGGCTAACTTTAAGTGTGATTACCGGCTACGCTTCGGTATTAAAATTTGTATTAAGCTTTAGTTATAACACTTGAAGTTGCCCGATTAACATGAGACAAACACGCAATTATTTGTTTAGTAATAATTAAGAAAACCGTATCAACGTTTTACAAATCATGCATATTTATTAGATATAAGTATTTAAGTAGAATATGAATGTACCTCCACGCCTATTCATCAGTTCCTAATCCTCCAGGTACATGGTTTGCCTCAACTTACCCTGATACGGTGAATAATATGTAGTTGTTTGTTAAATAAAACAAAATTAACAAGTAGTCAACGTTTACCTATATATTATTATAAATATTATTATTATTATTATTATAAATATATTTATTGTATATTTGATATTAAATAATGTGTTAAAGTCATTGATTGAAATATCAGTAGTCAAAATGTCCATTATTTAAAAATAGAAAATTCAAGAACACTCCGAAGAAATATTTGAAGCAGAAAAACGAGAACAAATTGCGAGAAAAAGCCCAAGTCAGAATAAAAGGAGGAAGACTGTTTTAGCGTGACGGGAAGAAGATTCTGGTAAATGACAACAATGCATTGAATGAATCGCTAAAATCAAATGTTTTCGTCATCACAAGATATTTTTGTTTTTTCTGCAAGCTAGCAATGGTGTAGACATTTAGCGTAGAGCTCATTTATTTTTGAATATGACAATACATTGTAATGGTCTTGACCGAATGATCAAGATGGCTGAGAAAGAATTTCTCGTACAGTCATTATCAAGTGGAATGTATGATAAGAGTTTCGATAACAAGTTGTAGTGATGTAAGTGCAACTTTTAATATGAATTTTACACGAGTGTCGGTAGTTTTCCTAGTGTTAAAGCTAGTTTTCTGCGATAGTAGTGTTAGTGACGGTAGCGATTTTAGTGACAGTTTTAGTGGCATTAGTGGCCGCGGTAGTGGAAGCATTAGTAGTGCAGGCAGTGGAAGCAGTAGTGCAGGCAGTGGAAGCAGTAAAGCAGGCAGTGGAAGCAGTAGTGCAGGCAGTGGAAGCAGTAGTGCAGGCAGTGGAAGCAGTAGTGCAGGCAGTGGAAGCAGTAGTGCAGGCAGTGGAAGCAGTAGTGCAGGCAGTGGAAGCAGTAGTGCAAGCAGTAGCAGTAGTGGTAGTTATCCAGAAAGAAACAATTACAATCACTATAATGTTCACCACACAAACATGTATCCTTTTGACGGTTACACACCAACTTTGGGAATGGCGTGTAAAACATTTCTCGCAGTGAACAATAGAGGTGGCCATATAAAAGCTATTAAACAAATAACTATAATAGACGAAAGCGGTTCGGTACTGTACGAATCCATGCCACAAACGTCTCAAATAAACTTTTCTAATAATCCGCGAAGGTTTTATACAGTAAGACGAAATGTAGGGGAACTAATCAAGTGTAGAGTAGTTGTGGGGCACAATTTGAAAGAGTGTTTAAAGTTGCTTAATATATATCACCCTAAATATCTATTGCGTGACACTAATTATTTTTGCAAAAATAATTCAAACATTATCCAAGACAAAGACAGCTTCAAACATATAGCGAAAGAGTTTTTAAACGTAGATATAAATGAACACAATACAACGGTTGAAAATGCCATTACAGCGATGAGAGTCTACAAAAAGTTCCAAAGGGAGTGGGAAATACATGTCTCTAAAGAAGACAAACCGGCATTTGCTTTGGACTGTGAGATGGTGGAGTGCAGGTGGCCGAATAAAACGAGAGTAGAAAACGTGGTCAGAATTTCTGTCGTGGATCACAAAGGGGACGTGCTCTATGATAAGATAATCAAACCGGAACTTCCGGTATCGGATTACAGGACGTTCATTACTGGGCTACGACGTAACGACTTTGTGCACGCCGAAAACTTTGCTGTGGCAAAAGAACGTATCAGATTGTTGCTGAAGGGGCAGATTGTAGTGGGTCACGCCGTGTGGCACGATCTGTTGCTCCTTGGAATAAAACATCCAGTGGCATTGTCCAGGGACTCGAGCTTATTCCTCAGGTTCCGGCGGTTCTCCGCTCCTAAAATGCGGCCTTCCTTGAAAGAACTCGCCAAGCATTATTTGAATATGTCAATTCAAAGGAAGGCTCACGATTCGGTGCAAGACGCTTTGACGTGTATGTTACTGTACCTCAAGTTCAGGATTGAGTGGGACGAAGACGCGTTAAGAAGAATGGACAGTGGTGACAGTATGAACGACACAGAACTAGCTATTTAACTATTAACATAGTAACGTTCTTGATAAAAATGACAGCTCGTGACACCTCCCACCATACATTTCCGACTAAAATATAAAACAAAGAGAAAATTAAAAAAAAATTGAAGTAAATTATTTTATATTGAATAACAGTAGTCTTTCTGTTTTCGGTTACTTTCTATATAATCAGTTAAAGGTCGCAACATCTCTCACCATTAATTTTCACATGCACTCTAAAACAAAGGGAAACGTTTCTGATTAATTGTAGCGAATTTTCCTTTGTTAACTACCAGTAGGCTGTCACCGTAGGCGTTCGGTCTGCTATCTCTCGGTCTCTATCACCGCCTGAATCTAATGGTACTTTTGAACGTTTATTATTTGAGTTTCTTATTTTTCTTCAAGACTTTTTGGCCATTTTTTTTTTTATTGAATTGAATTAAAAATGCATTGAGTTTTGTAACAGTTTCTGGATAGAGTAAAACAATACTTTCTGAATGACTGTTTATTTGATGATGCCTAAAAAAAGTTTTAATTAGTATTTCTGATGTCTTCAGGTCTAAATTTATAACCTAAGAGACCTTTTAAATCTTGCTATGAGCTTTTATATTTTAATAATGATAGATGTCTACAAATACCAGTTAGTAACAGTTAACTTGCCAACCTGTTAACACAGTACAACTGTCAAGAGTGCTGATAATACTAAAATTTACTATTGTTTGTCTTATTTATATGGTTAAGATTTTGTTTAAAGACCAACACAGATAAAAAGTTTAGTGGGAAATAAGTACTACACAATTATTTTTATATACAATTTACAAATATTTTATTAAATATGAAGGGACCAGGGAAAGCTACCAATGTTTGAACAAGTTTTTTTTTTATCGTTACACACTAACACTTAGCAGTTGACAAATTAGAAAAAGTTGTAATGCACGTAGATAAAATGTTTCCATCAATGTGGACAGAGAATCGGAGTCTTTATTTAATGGGAAACAATTTACGTAGGCCATTTGACGATGAATAACCAACGAGGCTTAGGTTTTGTTTATAGATTCAAATCTACGAATTTTAGTCGCAGCTGGAGAGCATTACATAATAAAAATGGTATTAATAAATGATATCATTAGGCTTGTATAGTATCATACGCAGTGACGATAACCAAAAGTTGAAATATAAACCTTACTCTAAGCGATTGCGATAAACCTACTCTAAGCGCGTTTTTATTGGAATGCATATTTCATAATTTATCTGCCCATTTTCTACCCGTCCTGGATGGAAAATAAAAATTACTGAAGATACACTTAAAAAGTTTATTCACTGTTCATCATTTTACCAACAGAGGTGTTTGCAAAAATCCATGAAGATGAAGAAATATATGAGGATAACAGGGTAAACATATTGATATAAGCAACACAATAAAGTTTAAGCATAACTTTTGAACAAAGGTAATAAAAAAGGCGGTGTTAAAAACAAGCACCAACTAGCAATAAAACATTTTGTCATAAATAGATCAGTGGCCAAGTGTATATAATGAGCATTATAAGTGAATATAACTACAAAAATTAGAAAATATAATTCAAACCTCAAACGAAAAATTGACTAATAAGTGTATACTACTACCTAATTACAATCACCAACTTATAGTTTAGAATTTCCAGAGCACCTCTATTACTCGCATCCCATGTTTACTAGCACGGGTTAGGTTTGACTTTTGAAGAATTAACAAAGTTAATAATTATTTTTAAATGTTTAAGTATTAATAATTAAATTATTTCAGTGGAAAATGTTTTGTTTTTTTAGTACAAACATAATTTAGATAAGTAGATATTAAAAAAAAAACACTTCTGGTTATTTATTGTGTTGTAAATTATTAAATACAAAAATATATAGCTATACAAAATATAAAGGAAATATTAGATGAATATTACTGTAGAAACACATACTGTGTAACAATAAAAGATTTTGTTTGTTATATCTATATACTTTATTAATAATTTTATATGATAATTTATAAAGGCACTTTAATGCCACATTTTCAATTACTTGTGTAAACCTTTTATTTCATAATAAATTGTAAACAGAGCCTAGATGATATGTGTCGGTATTATGAGAAGCTTTTCTTTATAGACAACGTACTATTTTGATGCACGGTATTTTTAATAATATATTAAACGTATTTAAAAACATATATACTTATATAATGTTTACTTGATATATATTTATTAATATAAACATTCCATATATGGGTTACGAGAAAGACTATTTATACGATGTTCTAACCTTTTCGCCATCTGTCATTAGCTTATGCAGTCGATAAGGCATTGTATATTTTCCTCTGAGGATAAGTTTTCGCTCGGCATTGTAACTTGTTCTTGACGATTCTGATAATGATGTTTGAGAAGAAAGCTTAGAATATTGTACAAATATATTAGCAAGATGTTTATAGTAATATATACACGCATGTTATGTAGACCTACTTTACCCGTTATTCAAATTTTGTTTTCCCGGTCGTTGATCTCTTTTCCAGGTAATAGAGGTTGTTAAAAATTACAAATTATTTTATGTGTTAAATAATTATACTATAAAGTAGAAAATTTTATAAACTCTTGGTTAAAATGTTTGTTTATTACTTTTGTCTGTATAATTTAGAAATGTCTCCCTTAATAATAATTATTATAACACTTGATTATAAATTAGAATTTTATGACGGTTAATTTCATTTTTTCAATGTCGACTTTCAAGTGGTTATATTTTCCTGGATCCTTCATATATAAACCCCTCAGTGTATTGAAACTCAGTCAAGTGATTAGATGTTTTAAAAATTCTTCAATGGTTCTTTGTATCTTAAAGTAAACTCAAAAATAAAATGGAAAATGTAAAGTAGAATTTTATTATTGTTGGGGAGTCTGGTGGTATTATATTATGATAGATAAAAAATTCCAAATATATTTTCATATAAGTGTTGGTTCATGGCTTTTCCAATTAATTAAATTTTAATAAACACTAGTTACCAGCAAGAAAAATTAATACATTTCTGATTGTAAATGATATACTTTAATAGGGTACAACAATTAGGGCCTATTTCATAGATGATGAAATCACTGAGCACACTAAAAGTCAATACACAATTTAAACTCATTGCTCAATGTGAGCAATGCTATTTGTTATTCAGTACACTAAGTTTGGTGAAAATGTATCCAAGTACATAAAGTATGCACAGTAGCTTAGAAATTCAGCCTAAAGATGTTTATATGTCAATGTTTACAAAAAAGAAAGATTTTACTGTAAATGTTTTTGTAATGTCTAATTAAATTCAGTCTAACATTCATGTATACGTATATTTGTTGTGCCGTCGTGAAGAGTTTAATAAAATGTGAGTAGTATTATTACTCCTGTAAAGTTATTAACCTACGACTCATATATCCTTAGGCCTGTACCCCGTCTATATTTGTTCTTTAAAGGGTGCATGGTTCAATTCTTTCTATAGATCACACAATCCCCATATATATACGTATATATATATATATATATATATATATATATATATATATATATATATATATATATAAAGGTGCGGCAGCATAACTTCCTTTTTTGAAAACTAAATAAAAACTATTGTATGTATCTGAAAATATTTATTTATTTTTTATAATGTAGGTACATGTCTAAAGCTTTTATTTACATTGTTTTGAAGATCAAATCTGTTAGGCGACGTCCCACATTCTCCATACATTGCGTAAACCGATTTCTGGCGTTTGTTATGACTCTTGTTAGCGTAGCAGGTGTTATGTTGGCAATTTCTTCTTGGATGTTGGTCTTCAAATCTTGTAGGGCTCTTGGACGGTTCACATAAACACGGGATTTCAAATAACCCCATAGAAAAAAATCACAAGGGGACAGATCGGGAGAGCGTGCCGGCCATTCCAAATCGCCTCTAATTGAGATAAGGCGCTCTGGAAAGTGTTCCCTTAAAACAGCCATCGATGCTTTTGAAGTGTGTGCTGTTGCACCGTCTTGTTGGAACCAAGTGCCCACCAAATCCAACTCTTCTAGCCGTGAGAAAAAAAATTCTGTAGCATGTTTATATACCGGTCCGAATTCACTGTCACTGTAACCTCATTTTCCTCAAAAAACCAGGGACCAATAATTCCAGCTGAGGAAATTGCACACCACACTGTGACTTTGGGTGAATGCAAAGGCCTTTGATGCAATTCTCGAGGGTTGTTGTCAGCCCAGTAGCGCATTTTTTGTTTGTTAATCGACCCACACAAATGAAAATGGGCTTCATCGCTAAAAAAAACAATAGCACCCTCGGGAACGACATCAAGAAGAAGCTCACACGCGTTCATCCGAGAATTGAAGTCACGTTCTGAAAGTTCCTGCACTACCGCCATCTTATAGGGATGAAAATGAAGATCATCACGAAGAATCTTCTCACAGAACGATCGGATAGTCCAAGGGCAGATGCGTGTTTGCGCGCAGAACGCCGTGGTGATCGCAACATTGACGCTCTCACTGCTTCAATGTTCTCAGGTGATCTAACGGACCGAGGGACTCCAGTTCTTCGTTTTGTCGCACTTGCAGTTTGTCTAAATGTAGTGACCCATGTAACAATTAATTTGCTGTCTGGGGCGGGAGCCAACGGGGCTAAATTAAAGCGATTCCGAAATGCGCGTTGTGTTGCAATAACCGAACATCCGCTTGAAAAGTAGACCTCAACGACAAAGGCACGCTCCTCACTATTCCAACTCATGATGGCGACTAATACGTATCGAGACAAAACTTTACTGTATCCCCTCTTGAACGAGACCACTAGCGCTCCGCTATGACATCAACTAACTGAATGGCGAGCATTTAAAAAAAGGAAGTTATGCTGCTGCACCCTGCATATATATATATATATATATATATATATATATATATACATATATATATATATATATATATATATATATATATATATATATATATATATACACCTTGTTCAAATTTTCAATCGCTAATAAATACTTTTTATTCATCCACTCAAGTTCAAAAACTAGTAGTGGATGGCAATTGATACAGTTTTTTCAAATATTAATTTAATGATTAAATTTAAGGAATTAATTGTTGTTTTATATAAGAGGAACATTTCACAAAAGGGGCAAGATATGCAATATAGTAATTTCCTCCAATTTGGCTTAAAATAAATGATAACATGACTTCATAAAACAGCTGATATTATGTTACATGTTATGTGGTAGAACAGCTGTTTTTAAGCGTAGGTTTGTTACTTTATTTATATTATTTGTAATTGTTTACTATAAAGTAGCTAAAATAAATTTTAAAGATTTTTTTTATATTACAGAAGATCGTTAAAAACATTTAATAGTCTTCAAAAGAGTTTTGTTTATATTAGAAAAGATAATAAAAAATATTTAATAAACTTGAAAAATATTTGTTTATATTATTTGTTTTTATTATAATTTTACAATTTTTAATAGACGTAGAAGTTGTCTTATGCCACAGATTGTACCTATGACTATAAAACCGGGCCTCATTAAAAATCATTTTATTGTTGTATGTCATTACGTTTTTAAGACGAATGTTTAGAATGGTAGTCTTTTATTCTAATATCTTACGCATTTATGGGGGGAGATAACGCAAGAGAACAGAGAGTTGTTGGGAAATTCAAAACGAACTTTAAACAAAATCGACTTTTTCTACCTGTTTGAGATGTCCTTGAACTAGAGTGTGCAACTCTCTCGATAGTTTCAGCTACTATAATTTATACTTCTCTCTCTCTCTCTTTCTCTTTCTCTCTCTATCTGTCTATCTATCTGACACTTACTAAATAACATTTTATTTAATAGTTAGCTTCTTGTGGTTGGGTAAAGAAGATATTTTAAGTGTGATATATGTAATTCGAAAAATTAAATTGTATCATTTGGATTTAAATGCATCCTTATTATAAATCACCGTTAACAATTACCGCTAAGGCAGCTGCGGTTTAATTTACCTCGACAGTAGTGCCCCTAAGATCTAGCGATTGAACTAACGTCAAAATAATTGCTTTAACATTATTTTGTTGATACTCGGCTTTGTTTCTGTTGTCTGTGCTTTGGTCAAAGAATAAACCATAAAACTTCAGTTACAATTAAAAACAGTAATCGTTAAAAATAAGTCTATTGAAAGATCAGCTTTAAATATATTATAGCCGCTTCTTGAGAAAAAAATGGGAACAACAATAATCAACGTCCATTCGAACCTTTCAGATCATATAGAGACGTTTAAATATTAATTTGATATATTTAGCCACACTGGATCCTAAAAATAACTTATACTGCCATAAAAATTATCTATTCATTCGTTAAAGAATAACAGTTTGATAAGACGATTAATTGCTCTATAGGCCTATAACACACTTCAGTCTTGCGTCGTGCTTACGCAAGATATATTCTGGCTACGAAACTTGAAAATCGCTAAAAAAGGGAAAAGTAAATTTTTTTGTAATTAATGTACTCTTCTTTCCGCGTACAATTCTTTAGCTGATGGTGTAGTCTTACTTTTGAGATAACATCTATACAAATAAAAACAAAAACAACCATTAAAATAGAATACAAATACCGGTTACTTTATTCAGTGGTGTGACCACGAGGTTTTTCGGAGTAGGTCTTGCCTAAAGTTAGGGGAGGGGGTTTTGGTGTTGTTAAAAATTGTGTTTGGTGTTTCTCAAAATATACAGAAAACCAACAACCACCGATACTGTCATACATTACACATCTAACACCTCACACAACACAAACACGCTGCATTTAAACACATGCTACACCGCCTAATGAATATACCTAAGCTACAAAAAGACTATGAGGAAGAACTCAATACAATAAAATACATCGCTCAAATAAACGGCTACCAACATACACTTATAGTCAACATACGCATGAAAATTGTTGGCCACACCAACAAACCACACAAAAACAACAAATACATATCCTTCACTTACCACAACAAAAACACACACAAAATAGTTTCCACATTCAAAAAAGTTCATTACCAAATATCATACAAAAAAAAGAAACGCTTCAAAACAACACATACAACCGTTTCAACAACAAACAGACAAGTACGATCTATCCCATACTTACAAAATAACATGAAACGAGTTTTCCAGCTATTATATCGGTAAACTGGTAGATCATTCAACACACGCTTAGATGAACACATTAACCAAAGAACAACACAAACTCAAAATCCAGCTACGCAATACACCTGAAAAATACGCGACACACACACACACACACACAAACACACACATACACACACACACACACACACACATACACACACACACACACACACACACACACACACACACACACACACACACACACACACACACACACACACACACACACACACACAACACACACACTCACACACAGACACACACAAAACACACACACAGACACACACACACACACACACACACACACACACACACACACACACACACACACACACACACATACACACACATACACACGGATATAAATACTAATTTCAACATTCTCCACATATTAAATTAAAGTAAAAAAACTAGAAAAATACGAAATATACAAACAGATAAAAAAACATTAAATGACCACACACATTTTGAAGCCGACACCCTGTTCCATTACATATCACACAACCATCTTAACCCACCCCCTTTACACTCATAAATCTCACACAGACAACCTTTGTACCTAGCGGGACGCCGCCAGTAGGGGCTTTGCTACGTAATTGTAACGATTGTTTCGAAATGCGTCAGTAAGTAAACACTTATGTATTGAATTAGTTAAGTATATTTAATTCTTGTTTAATCAGTGAATTCAAGATGATTACAAGTAACTTTAAAACTCTTCATTAGCTATATTGCTCAAATAAATGAAATGGAAATAGTTGAAGATCATTTACTATTAGATCTTTACATTTTAGCTAACCTAACAAAAATCCTTTCTTACAAGTGAATGAAAAATGTGTTTAATAATAAAAGAAAAACGAAGACTAACAATACAGTAAGTATATTTACTGATGAAATAAGTTGTGACTTTGTGTCAATTTTATTATTAAATAATTATTTTAACTCACGAACCGAGCTCATAGTTTCTATATTACAAACAGTATAAGACTGTGTTTCTGGAAGGGCTTTCAGGATAAAGTCAACACTTTAGGCGTTACATTTCCACTTTACGTAGAAAGAGAATGATACTGTACCTTTTAGATGGTGTAAATGTAAAAATAATATAGTGTCAGTAATGTTTTAAAAGTTTAGAAAAGGAGTTCTTAAGCTGGGGAGGGGGGACGTAGAAGGATTTCAGGGGGATGTAAGATGATCGTCCTCAGTGAGGAATACCAGGGGCTAACTTGGCGTGGTGCTGAGTTACGTCATTGTTTTTTGTAGAATATTAAGTCTTAATAGACCTTTGTTATTTAATTATGGTTTCTTTGCTCAAGAATAACATCTATGGCACATTATATGTTTACCTAAGTTATGCATTTTTTCAAGATATATGTTGTGTAAGGCTGGAATCAATTCTTTTAGTGTATTACAGCAGCATTATCAACTGTAGGGTTAAATATATTTCATATTATATAAATATTTATTTTAAAAGTAAGGTAAAGTTAACCGCAGGCCTTGCCGCTGATTAGCGGCGATATTGGTTTGGTACAAAATATTTAGGCATTAAAAATGAATGAATTTGATTAAAATTGGCAGCCTTACTCTACATAAAACTGTTCGTGTGCTCTGAGCTAAAAGTACAAATCTTTGCAAGTAGAGTGCATACAAATCCACTTTCAAGTAATTTAATTTTCTATGAAGAGTGATAATTTAGAAGATGCAATACTTTAACACTCAAATACGAAAATATTTTTAGATACCGTGAAAATGGATTTATTTCATAATATAAAGAATGTTGATGAGAGAATTTTTTTAGCGAATGAGAGAATAAACCTTTGCAGGTATTCTGTGAGCAAAAGTTTTTACTATAAAATTAATTCGAAAAATAATAGGCCAATATTGTATAACCACCTTTAGGCTATGTATCTTGTTTTTCGAAATTTGAACTAATCCGAGTAGAGTTTATTTTAGGTGGGCCCGCCCATGAATTAATTGTAGTCTATAATTTAGCTTCCGTAAATTCAGTTAAGAAAGAGTGTTCCATTGTATTGCTATAGTTTTAAAACCTTTTTGGTACTAAGTGCGTCATTGCCTTTGAAACTCGTTGCTTCCTACTACCCTTGTTAAACGTTTGTTGTTCAACAAAAAACGGGGGAAACTTTAGATTTTCAGGGCGTGATCGTTGTTCTCAATAAAACATTAAAGGCAACTATAACACAAATATTCAACAAAAATACATGTATTACTCAAACGGCTGTTTTTGGAACGGATAATATGGTGAGTTTCCCTGAAGTATAAAAGCGAAAAATATTGTGTGTAGGCCCTTTTCCCCCCTCCCTTCAGACGTCATAACATATCTCTTCCACAGAAGAATTCTTAAGCTTAGTATCCCATAGGCGTATCCTGACTAATAGGCAAGGAAAAAGAATTACTTTTCAGTGGTTTATTTAGAGAAAAAAATTTGAATTATCAGCTTTAACTCAAAATTAATCACAAAATTTAAGGCTATTTTGAGTGTTTGGTACAGTTACGTACAACCACAGATACCGTTACGTACAATCACAGATACAGTTACGTACAACCTCAGATACAGTCATGAACAACCACAGATACAGGCTCGGACCACCACAGATAGACCTACGTACAGTCACAGATACAGCTACTTATCGCCACAGATACAGCCTCAGCCTCGACAACCACAGATACAGCTATTTACAACTTCAGATACGCCTACGTACAACCATAAATACAGCTACATACAAACATAGATACAGCTACGTACCACCACAGATACAGCAACGTACCCCCAATCATAAGGTCTCGACAACCACAGATACAGCTACGTACAACAACTGATAAAGTTACGTATAACCACCGATACAGCTACGCATAACTACAGATACATACATGTACACTCACAGATACAGCTACGTACAGCCACAGTTACATCTATGTACAGTCACAGATATAGCTATGTACAATCGCACAGATACAACTACGTACAAACACAGGTACAGCTACGTACATCCGATGATACAGCTACGTACAACCATAGATACATCTATGTACAACCACAGATACAGCTGCGTACACCTACAGATACAGCTACGTACAACCACAAATATAGCTACGTAAAACCACAGATAAAGCTACGTACAACTACGGATAATGCTACGTACAACCACAAATACGGCTACTTACAATCACAGATACAACCATGTGCAACCATAGATACGGCTACGTAGAGCACATATACACTTGATCTGTGTGTTATATAGAGGTCGACAGATGGGAACTTCACTCCAGATAAGACACAATTAAAAACCTGTAGTTGGAAATAATTCGAATTCTCGGTTAAAAGTACACAACTTATCAGGGATCTGATGTAAATAATTATTTATTTCTTGCGTAGATAAAAAAAATGATAACTAAAAAATTTATTAATATCTTACTTTTATTGGCTATTATTGCCTATTAAAAGGTCAACACTTGAACGTATTGTATAAGAAAATATTGTTAAATTTAAACTAAGTTTACTGTATTGTTATCCTAAGAAAAAAATCTGATTGCCTAAGGGCAACATTAAAAGTATGTAAAAAAAATTGTTGTAAACAATATATATATATATATATGTATGTTATATTTTTAAATGATCTTTCAAGAATCAGACCTATAAAGTACAGTAGGCTATATAGATTATTTCAAATATTTGGACTTGACTGTACTTCTGATAAATGTTAGCGTTACCACTAAGGTATAATTAATTAACAGAAACTGTTGAAAGATGTAAATTGTATCTCTTACACATCTGGGAATACATATGGGAAGAGCAGAATCTCACGTAAGAGTACAAACGCAGAGGGGTTTTTTAAATATCAAATTATACGAAACTATTTTTTAAATACAAAGTGGCTTTAGGAAACTTTAACGTATTAAAATTTTAAAATAAAATTTAATTTTCAAATGTTTGAAGTTTGACATATTCAAAACCTTTTTAAGTTATGACCCAAAAGTAGGATCGATTTCTGCAATCTAATCAAAAAATAATTTCATTTATTACTCACCAAAATAGACTTTCCGGCGAAATTTTGAACATTTTTAGCTCTAGAAGCCATATTTTATGCCATATGGGTACAAAATTTGTTGGGCCATCGAGAAGTGGTTTTGCTAAAAACCTAGCGCTGTTTTATAGGTTAATATATTTCTGTTAAATCATTTGGTTGGGGGGGGGGACACGTGCCCTCTGTTATCCTCCCTGGTTGCGCCCCTGATTACGTATATAGAAGACATGAGATAGATTTTATTATTACATATATACTATATATATTATTACTTTGGTTTCTTTTGTAATAATTTTTAAAACAATTACTTTATCTAGTTATTACAAGAAATAACTTTATATATATATATCTATATATATATATATATATATATATATATATATAACATAACATAAAAAAAATTAGTTAGTAGCTAAAATAATTATCAGTAAAAGGATTAAGCAAAGAGAGACACAAATAGTTGTAAGGTGCCGACAAAGTAGGTACCATTCCATTATTCTTTTCCAGGGAAGTTATAAACTGTGTGCGGGCAACCATGGACAATAGAAAGGGACCAAGCTTGTTAGGGAAATTCCAGTGACCGTCAACCTGGGAAATTAACGCGGTACCGTTAGGTGGGAATTGTGGAAGCTGTGGGAAACTAAAAAGAACGTATTGGTAGAGGGAGAAATTAGGGATTTCCATAAAAACTAAAATGATCAGGAGAAGTTATAAGTTTTAAGGGAGCTTCAGAAGAGGGCAGACGGATTGGTGGGGACAAAAGATGTCAGTGTTGTAAAAGAAGTAAATTGTTAAATTAAGTAAAGAGTTTTGTTGTTTATAAGTAAATTTAAAAAACTGCGACGTAAGAGTTTTTTTTAAGAATTAAGAAAGTAAGTTTTTTTGTGTCAAGTGTAAGCGCAGAAGGTAACAACGGCCAAGATTCCAGGAGCTCTACAAAACCATAAGTATTCTTTGGATATAAGTGTAGTCAACAGACATCTATAATTTAGTAAATCTCAGAACAATTTTAATTTCATTGCAATTTATAGAAATTAATCTAGTTTCACCATTTCTAATTTAAGAAGAAAAGTTCGTAATAACGACCCGAGAGCAAGTACAAAATTTTAATACCGAATTTATTAAACTTTGTAATGTTATTTATTAGAAAATCTAAAGCCTCAAAGTCCACCTTTTATTAATTGTAATGTTAGTTAAGAAATCAATCCCGTCACTGAAATATATTAATATAAATTTGGTAATTTGGTATAATGTGTAGAGTTAAATGTAGAGAAATAAATGCAAGTGATGTTTAAAATTTGTAAGATTGTTAATTCTTTATAAACCTGAAGGTGTGACATTAGATAGGTAAGGTAATTAAATAACATAAAAGTAACTTATAATTTAACAAAAGTTAAGTTATAATATATATATATATATATATATATATATATATATATATATATATATATATATATATATACCTACATATACTATACAGCCTATATACGTTTTCAATTAACTATCAAAGCACAATCGGATTTTTGAATGTAATGCTACAATATATTTGTCTAAGGCACATTACCGAATAGGTAAACTATGTGTTCGTGACAGATCAATGTTGGAATAAATTAGTTAACAATTCCTAACACAATGAGTTTTAAACATTTACACCGTCTCAATGCACACGCTAAGTGTAACTGGGGGCATGTTTGCTATTTAATCTAATTCGTTCATTGATGGTATTTTACAGTACGGGTCCAAAAGTGTAACACCAGAGAGTTGAGGTTTGACTGTTAAAACTTTAGTCCGCTATTTATAGCCATTAGGCCTGATACACCCTTCATTAGCGTTGACGTAAGTTGACAAGAATTTTCAATTAACTATAGTTTTGTTGGTTATTGGCTTTAAGCAAGCTGATAACTGTAAACATGTAACGGGGATTAGTGACTGTAAACATATGGCTGGGATTAGTAACTGAAGACATGTAACATCTGTACGTTACACGAATCCTTTTTACCAATTTATAAAATTAAATAGTTACGTAAATTGTCAAATAATTGTTTCCTTTTTCTTCTATAAAACTAAAGCAAAACAAATCTGTGAGAGGCTATACTTTTCTTTTCAGAAGCAAAATAATAAGCATATTTTCCTTTGGAACCAGATTTGAACAATAAAGTGGAAAAAAACGCGATGTAGAGTATATTTGACCTAACCTAACTTTGTCATACACTTTGTCACACTGTAATGTAACTCATCTTCCACACGAATCTCTTAAAAAAATTACATTTTACCGTTAATTATGGAAATATATGTTAACACATAAAAATAAATAACAATAATAATAAATAGCATTTGTAATAAATGACAATAATCTTAGATATGATTACACGGTGTCCAAGTTGCAGAGTAATAGAATGTAATTGTGTAACATGCTTAGTTATTTTTGATTGAAATTAAGTATGTTACATTAATATTTGTTTGCTCAGTTAATGTAAAATCGACTTTGCTTAGAAGAAATTTTCGTAGCAGCAAATTCCCAGGGAAATTTCTGAGTGCACAAGGGTAGGGGAATTTCCGAATTCACTTGGAAAATAGACCTTTAGGCATTCCCTCACAAGGCACCTAAGAAGGAAGATCCACGGGCTGCTATCGTTAAAATGTTTGTTAAAGTTTTCAATAATGTACTTTTCTAAATTTATTAAAAACGGGATATTTCCTTAGTGGCTTTGTTACGTTTAGTTTGTTGTTTCAAAATTTAAAAGTGTACAGGTGTAATTATTATTAAATGTTTTAACAAAGCCACGTGAGTGTAAGTGATTGCCAAAGGTATGTTTTAAATTTAATTTTTTTAAATGTTTTTGGTTTCAATCAAATCAGTAAACATAAAATACCAGAATGCATTAAACTTTGCTTTGTTAGAGAACATTTTTAAAAGATGTAAACTTAAATATTTTAATTTGTTAAGCAATAAAGCGCAGTAATCAAATTATAAAATAAATGTAATATTTTGAATATAAAATTGTTTTGAAAAATAAATCTCTTTTATAAACATAAACGAGAATTGAATGTAACCTGTCTGAGTTAATAGTTACATACAATTGTTTAGACAAACAATCGAGCCGGTGAGTCTCTGTAAGTACAAGTGGATGAAGGTAATAAAAGTTTTTTTTTTAATAAGCCAATTCACTCCACGAGCCGAATTACAAATACCGGGGCGGGGGTGGGTTACAATTGATTGATTGATTTAATGATAGATAGAATCGAACATATAACTATACTAGGTGACCCAGCAAACGTTGTTTCGCCATACAAATTATTTATAGTGAATATTTTGGTAGTCAAATATAAAAGAATCAACTTGTAAGTGTGTGAGGTTGTGGTGTATGGTTGAAAGAGGAATTGTGAACGACGACGGCCTATAAAAATAACAACACACCAAACATTTATTTTTTGAATTCATGGTAGGCTGCTTTTATTATCCTAACTAAAAAATTTCAAATTACATCTCTATCAAAAATTATGGCAATTAATAAAATTTACATTATCAGTATCTTAGTGTAATGGAGTGTACGATATTTTTAGTGAGTCCATTTTTAGCCAACACAACAAACCGGATGGTTAACCCACGTGAGAACATGTTCGTGTGAAAAACACTGTGTGCCCAAATCTAAGTTTCAGACACTGCTTGGCTTTGAGACTTATTGATTGTCATTACGAATGGGTATCTAACTGGTAATTGTATACGTTTGAATTCTATTGGGACATCTCCAACTCCTCGATCTGTGCTCCCTCCGGCTCCCGGGCTTCTTCCTCCGACTACCCGAGCATCCCTCCTCGACTGCTCCTTTTCTTCGACTCGTCCCTTCCCTTTCTCCTATTATCTTTACCAATTATCTTCCTTTCTCTTAATTTAACAAATCCTGCACTGAATTCCAATTTTTCTCTCGGACGTATTAATTTCCTTGTTCCTCTTTGCACGCGCACTATTTTGGAAAGTACAGCTCTCGCCGTCAAAAACTACTTTGGTAACTAAGAGTTTATAGAACTAATCTTTGAGCTCAGCTTGTGAGGTTTTGTTAAAACATGCTTGCTTAGAATACAATGATTTAATTTATAAATTCAACCAATACTTTTTAGCTGCATTTTCCACTTGCGAAATAATGTATAGAGGGAAAACACGAATTTAAAGTAAACGATGTTAGCTTGTTAAAAAAACGTTGTTAAGTGTAGTGAATTAGATGCGTGGGAAACTTTGTATATTAACAGGAATAAAGAAAAACTGTAAGTAATGAGTCAGGCTCTATTCAAAATTCTATATTGATGTAATTAGTATGACAAGAAAATTTGATTGTAACTTTTTGGTTAAAATCTTGTAATCATTAATTATAATACATCCTAGACATCTTCAACTCCGCAACCATCCAACATCACTTCCCCGCCTGCTGGAAATCAGTAAAAGTTATCCTTCTTCCAAAATGTAGTAAACCTCTAAACCTCCATGAAAACTACCGACCAATCTCCCTCCTACCCCCCTTATCCAAAATCTTTGAACGCCTTCTCTACGCCCGCACCATTCCCATCCTAGATGGTGTCATTCGCCCGGAGCAATTCGGATTTAGAAAAGGCCATTCCACTACACAACAACTACTATGAGTGACGAACATCGTAGCGGAGGCGTTCAACAAGAAGCAATCCACAACGGCAGTCTTCATTGATGTCAGCAAGGCCTTTGACCAAGTCTGGCATCTTAGTCTCCTTTACAAATTGGCCACCAGTCCAATACCTAATCACACCGTCTTCCTTCTTCGCTCCTACCTGTCTGACAGAAACTTCACCGTGTCTGTCGGAAATAGCCTCCCACCTTCCATCCTATTTCTGCGGGTGTTCCGCAGGGTTCCCTCCTAGGCCCTCTCCTCTATCTCCTCTATACCAACGACATCCCCTCCTTTCAAACGTCTCCCTTCCCCTCCTTGCGAATGACGCCATGTTCATGTCAAGCTCCTGGAGCATACCCAAAACCATAAAGACCATCCAGACGCAACTGGACTCCCTGTCAATGTGGCTTCGGAAGTGGAGAACGAAGGTCAATACTGAAAAATCAGAAGCCATCTGCTTCACCAGAAAGCTACGACAGCAAACCGGAGCCATCATTCTTGTCGGGAGGCCCATAGCCTGGAAGTCTTCTGTTAAATACCTTGGCGTCATCCTAGATAAGCGCCTGTCCTTTTCTTCTCAAGCTTCCTCAGTCCTTACCAAGGGTAGAGCTATCCGTGCTAAGCTCTACCCTCTCCTCTGCTGCAAAATTACCATACCTCTCAAAATCAAACACCACATGTACCAAATGGTCCTTCGTCCAGTCCTCATCTATGCAGCTCCTCTCTGGTGGCCTCTTTGCTCCAACACGTCTCAAAAATCTCTTGAGTCCTTCCAATCCTCTTCCGTCAGACTCCTCTTCAACTCTCCTTGGTCCCTGTCAAATGTCACCATCCGGAACTCCCTTCGCTTCCCATGGCTTGCTGTTTTTGTCTGATCCCTCTCAGCGAAGTTCTGCGGTAGTGCTGAAGTCTCGTATTACCCACACCTTAGGGATCTGGCAAACTCAGATAGACTCCCTCCTATTTCCCGTCCTCGTCCAAAAGTCCTTCTCGATCCTCCATAACTCCTCTGCCACTCACACCTCCTCACCCTCCTAGAATAGGCTACTAGTTTTTAAGTTTTAGTCTTAATATGTTTAAATTGTAAAAAGTGTTTAACTCCTGTTTGCTTATTCCTTGTAATATCATCATGTATCTGTTTTATCATATAAAATGCTAGTTAAGTTAAGCTAGTTTAAGATCATCCATCACAGCTTTGTTGTTCCATTCTAGCTCTAGATCTTATTACACATTTCTACACTATCCTATGTCCCAATGTTTAAAATAAACGTAGTTCCACAGAATAAAAACCTTATTACCGTCCAACCCAAAACAAATCCTGCCTTGCAGATGCCCTTCCTACATCCAGCCTCCTACTCGCAGCCATTGTCGGTGACAGACGCTGCATACATTCTGGGGCCACCAAACCCCCTCCTGTTCCGACTGACTACTTTCAGCTTAGTTGTAAGTTAGAGTTTGTAGTAGCAACACTCACTGATGATGATGACTTTGTCATTGAAACTCGTATGAGTAAATACATGAATAATTTGTGAGTCTTGTGTATATCTTTTATTTGTTTTAATAGCTTATAAGCCTGCAGCTCATCAATCTACCTGTCTGTCAGCTCATTGTTCTAGTTCCCAGTTTGAATATTTTTATAATTTTGTATATCCTTTTCTTTTAAAGAAACGCACACAGCAATCCTTGATCCTATAGATTAACAATAGATATGTTACATGGTAGACGCGTACCATTGTATCTTAAACTCTTGAATTTTGTGGTCCATTACTTTCGGTGAAACTTAATTAATCATTTTAACGTTAGTTTATGACTATCCGAACTTTAAATTTTGCAAATTTGTAAAAACGTGTGGCGATCTTTATCAGGGACACTGATCGAAAACTTTCTGTCTCAGTACGTTTTTTACAAATTTACAAGATAAATGTTCAGAGAGTCATAAACTAATATTAAAGTGATGAATTTTACATGGTAAGCAAGATAGACTGCTTCATGTGTAGGTTTGAACAATACTCATTTCTTTACCAGTTACGAACCTAGTCTTTCGTTATAATAAATAAATAAATAAAATTAATAATTGCTGTTACATTGATTATACGCTATTGGATTCAGGGATGAGCCGTCTCCTGGCAATAGTTTAGCATTGCCATGTAATTTTGTAGGCCTTGGCTGGTGATAGTTGTGTCACGTGATAATCGTAAGATACATTTATTAATGTGTAAGTTGTTTGATCACGCTCCATAACCTTTAAGCTATGTTACGATAAGGGAAGGCACAATATATGATATTTTCATGTAAGCTTTACGATATCAGTGACGTCATGTTGTACGGGATCGTTAAAACACAGTAATTTGTTCAGTATTTGATAACAGGTAGATATAATTTGCCACAGCAGAACATGAATATTCTATAGTTCGGGTTTAATGAATTATACAGCTCATAATAAATGGAACGCTAAAGGCTTTCATAGCTTAGACAAAAATTAATGTTTGTTTACCAACTCTGGAAATACAAATAAATTAATACGAATTCAAACTGATTAAAAGCAAAATTCGTTGAATAATAATTTATTCCTAAAATTCTGCTATTTTATAAACAAGATTTCTATTTAAAAAGCTAGTTAAGACAATTATTTTTTGAGCTTAGCTTGTGAGGTTATGTTAAAACAAATAAAAGACTCACAAATTAATCATTTATTTACCGACTTGTAAGTTAGAGTTTGTAGTAGCAACACTCCCTGATGATGATAAATTTGTCATTGAAACGGGTATGAGTAAATAAATGATTAATTCGTGAGTCTTGTGTATGTCTTTTATTTGTTTTATGCAAGTTAATGTTTTTAAAATTTTAAATTTTCTCTAGATTAATACAAATAATAAGGCCAGTATTTTCCTTTAATTAGGCTAATATTTTTGGTTTGTAAATACAAAAATGTATGGTAATTGTAGCTATACTTTGGTTTAATTTACCTTCCGCGTTTTTAGTATTACCACTAACATTCTTCTAAAACGTAGGACCTAAACATAAACTCGTTTGAAATACTAAACAGAACTAGGCCTACTTACTAACCTTCCACTGCTAATGCCAACGGGAAAACACAAAGCATAAAATAAGCTAAAGAATATGTGCGCGGACATTTATACACTTTTATATAAAACTATTCATTAAAACAGTTCATTACTAGTGATTGAATCAGTCAAAAAAAATAATGGAAAACAATTTATTATAATGTTCAATTAGCAAGAAAACTTTATTTTTAATTCAGGGTAGAACAGAATAGCATGCATCAATAAAGATTTTGGTGTCAGAGGATATAAATTTACGATGGTGTATACTACTTATAACTTTTACACAGAGGTCCATTAGACAAACTTTAAAACAAAATCTATTTTCTTTATAGTAGGCCACTGACACTATTAGGCCTATATTCGATTTTAACGTTTTTTTGGTCATCATGCCGAAACTGTCAAACGTAAGTTATGTTTAAATATTATGGGACACTTTACATAAAAACACAGCGGTCTCTCTTTTTTTGTGTTAGAAAAGAGAAAATACAGCAAAAAAACACTCCCGTCCCGTTCCTCATAAAAAAAAAACAGTCTGTTTCGTTTCTCTTACAAGGAAAAGAGCAGTTCGTCTGGTTCCTCCTATAAGGAAAAACAACAGTCTGTCGCGTTCCTCCTACAGGAAAACACCAGTCCATTCCGTTCCTCCAACAAGAAAACATCAGTTCGTCCCGTTCCTCCTACAAGAAAAAACACCAGTCCGTCCCGTTCCTTTTACAAGAAAAAAACATCAGTCCGACCCGTACCTTCTACAAGAAAATTCACCAGTCCGTTCCGTTCCTCCTACAATAAAAAAAAAAAAAAAATTAATAAAATAAAAACATTAGTCAATCCCGTTCCTTCTACAAAAAAAATCACACAAGAAAAAAAGAAACAGTAAATAGAGAAGGGCCTACATACTTTGATAGTTGGAAAGTTTGTGGACTGAGAAGTTGTTGAAGTATCGAATTGCTGAAATACTGAGAGTGTATTTTTAATAATTAAAAGCATAATTTTTACCAGAAAAATACTAATATTTAATGAATAATTTCTAAACAAATGTATCAATAACTCTACTTACATTATTACTGATTTTACATAATTCATTATTTACTGTACACAATATTTATATCCGCTTTGCGTGAGTGTTTGTCGCTGTTAACTGTCGTGATTATTGCGTTCTTCTCTTCATCATAGCCAAAGCGAAAATACATTGCTTACCCATTCATATTTTCTGCCGTTTTTTTGACAGTTGTCATTGTCTTTAAAACTAAATAATTTTCAACTAAACAAACATATATTTGGTCATCGGGTTATCTGTAGACGACCGCACGGTCACTGATTTGCGGCCATATTCGTTTGGGACAAATATCTATGCGTTCAAAATGATTTTTTTTTATATTGTTGCAATTTTATTTATACTGGCAGTCGTACTCTACATAAACCTATTTGTATGCTCAGAGCTAAAAGTACAAATAATCGCCAGTAGAGTGCATACAAATTCAGATCCAAGTTATTTAATTTTCTTGGCCAAGTGTCTGGCTTTTCTTCTTTCCAAACGTAGGACACAAACTCGACACACCAATAATACTACTACTAGGCGAGTTCTTTCACTGGGGTAATTAGTTACGTATCTGGGCGTAATACTCGACAGAGGTCTGACTTGTACCCTCATATTAACGACACGTTAGAAAAAGCGACAATTAGATCAATACAACTATATCCTGTGCTTAACAGAAAAATCCCATTTTCACTGCAGGGGGCCACTATGATATAGAGGAAGGTCGGGTGGTATCGGCCACATTAGCTTTTTTCCATAACGTTTTACGGTATTAATGAACTTAGAATAATTGACTTATTTGCCATTCTAACCTTTATACCTTTACCCAAGCACCAATAAATAGCCTTGCTTCAAAATATAAAAGAAATATTTATTTTTCTCAAATTTGAAAACTTTTGCATTTTTGGTATTCTAGATTATGGAGAATGGTATCGGACAGTTATATTTTGCTGAATAAAAGACATTTAATTTATTTTATTTCTATATTCATCCATAAAATACTCATACAAAATAAATATTTTTGAAAAATCAAGTATAAAACTAAATGTTTTTAATTTTAATATTTTTAGTTATGTTTTTGAGAAGTAGAAAATTTAAAACATATTTTAGATTAGGATGAACATAACAACTCTCAATCCGTTCTTGTATTTTAGGTTTTTCGAACAAAAATCGCACTGGTAATAAAGACCACTCCCTTCTAAGTTGGCACACTTTTCGTGAGCCCTGTCCTTGGACACTCGGTACTGTATTCAGTCTTCATCAAAACTCTCGCCAAAAAGGATGGGTGAGTGTTATAGTTAGCCTTGTTTGAGCCAATTTCGTTGTTAATATTTTAAGCTTTCTTAAATTTGTACTTCTGTAATATTTCCTCAGTTTGTTTTCCACAACTTTCATTTTCACTCAGTATTCCACAACTTCCCCTTAGATATAATTTTGGGTCTGTCCATAATGAGCTTCTTGAAACACAGTATTTTTCACTTGCTTCCCTTATTGTCATTTTTAACGTAAAACTTGTTCTATTGCTCTCTTCATACACTCTTCACTCAATTTCCCTCTTATCTTTTCCATTTCTCTTTAGAGAAAAAAATCCTTTGATTACAGTTTTAACTGTAAAGATTTTCAGAGATTTCTTTTTGTCCGATACACCCGAAAGTACTTTGTCCGATACCACCCTAACGGCAATTGAGATGGTTTCAACTATCGAGAAGTTATTAATTTGTGTAGGAGTTCATTTAACCTAAAACGTATAGAGGAATATAGTGAGTTTATGATGGTAAACATAATACATATAAATACTCAAATTTACTGAAATTATAATCTCCCAAACCTAACTTTGTACTGCAACAAACCCGAATACACAACAAAGCGTGACCCTACAACTAAACGACGCAGCGTAATCATCCAATGTGGTGAAAAACGCTCCGTTTTCCTTAAATACACAATCTGAGGGCATGTCAGGTGCTGCCGGTAGTCGTATCCTGGTTAATCATGATTGATTGTCCGATACGACCTCTTGTCCGATACCAGACTACTTTCCCCTACGCATCAATGTTGCGGGGCCATGTAGGTTCACGCACATGCAGACTCCAGTTATTACAAAACAAGGTAATCAAGCTAAACAAGGTGATTTGAATATAATCACGAAGGCACCTAGATGTACAAGATTAACATTGCTTGACTGACTTGAAAGTACCTTTCCTCAAGTAACACATCCAACACTTAGTTGTAGGCATCTTTCGTGTATTCAGTCTAAGTTTTAGAAGAGCTCAGTGTAATCAGGCGACCCTTGTAATCCCAAGTCAACATCGGCACGCCTGGCAATTTGTCACCTATTGTGTACTTCAAATATAAAAGTATTATAAACAAACATTTTTTAAAGTCGATTCCTACTTAGGTCAACAGTGAAAAATTCTACGTTAGCTACGTATTATTAAATAGTTACAATTAATATAAGCAAAGTAACATAGCCTATGCGTTAAAACCTCTGTTATACCTCATAACCCATAATATAAAATCAGCTGTTCTTATGAAATCATATGTTATCCCTTATTTTAAGCCAAATGGGATAAAATAACTATATTGCTTTGGCCGTTCTGGGAAAAATTGTTCCCTCATGTAAAACTGAAATTAATTCATTATTAAATTGAAATAATGAAATAATATTTGAAAAAACTGTATTAACATCAAGTGTAATTCACTACATGTTAAAAATGTATTTGATCTTGAATAAATGAATAAAAAATGTTTTAATAACGACTGAAAATTACTGTAGTCTGTATGTAAGGAGAGTGTATACTAACAGAAGGAATTTGAAAAATAATATTTAGGTGTAACCAATAGTCCAGATAGAATTATTTATGTTTACCTTTAAATTTCTAGTTATTCTCTTTTGTGAGTCGAAAAATTTTAATACGTTTTAAAAATACACCTGTCAATTTAAAAAATAACATTAGATAAATCTCTTTAAACTATACAAACCCCTCAAAGACGTAACTTTGCGCTGACGCTTTTATTATAAAGTCAATATTCCGTGTGGGTAAATGGCGTGTTCAACTTAGCCCACCTGTTGCGGGCAAGCGTTTAACACCTCCAAGTAAACAACAGTTCCTTACAGAACCAACATGCAATCAACTGTGATTGGTTGTGTAAACACGCAAACAACTACTTTGTTAACCGGCACTTTTGTGTAAACGCACTTCAATTTGTAACACTGCTGTATTATTGTCTATTGTACTGAATGGGAAAGCCAAGTGAGATTTTTTTATGTTATATCGAATTTCTAATATGGTAATTTGTAAATCTATGCTACAAATTTAGTTTCAAGCCTGTAGTAATAATTATGACCAGTTAGTGACAATCCTACTATGTTTCGAGGTAACGAGGAATGTCTTGAACTCATATTCCCGCTACCCTTTCCTGAGTTTGATTGTGTTTCTTAAAGGTTTGCGGTTTTATGAATGAATGTATCTCGTTGATTAAGCAATTAAATTACTTTTAGTTTGTAGTTTTAAACCGATCAGACAGTATTACTGTAACCGCAAAAGGGATTGGGGATATAAGTAAGATGAAAATAGTGACATAAACCCTCCTGGTGCTGGATAAAGAGTAGCTTAGCCATTAAAAGTAGAAGGTGTTGTACGTGAAATATCCTTCTCTCTACCTGGCCATGGATATTTGTTTATCCTTTAAATCCTTATTTAAGAAAAGGGATGAGAAAGGATAGATAAATTTAGGTAGGATTAAGCAAAGCACGTATTGATTTCTTAGTGCTGGAAACAATGTAAAACTAAGAGATACCATGTTCGCAGTTGCGGAGTCGGCACTAAAGTGCCTAGTGACATGAAGGACTGCTTGGGTTTCAGAAGTTCTGAGGTACTGCCGCGACCATTTAACCGTGCACTTGGCCTTGAGAGATCGTATTAGACGAGACGCGAGGTAGCGGGCAGCTTTGAGTCAGTATATATACTTTCCTACAAACATGATAAGGACTATGAACACACTCATAGTTAATAATTTAAAAACTACTACAGTCCCCTCAGTTTCCGACCATGCGTTGCCGACCATAACCTTCTATAGGCTAATATATAGCCTTATTGGCATATAACAATTTTGTGAACTGTATAATATGACTTCCATGAGACGTTCGATATTAGATGAATTCGATGATAAATTAGTTTCGGTATAAAATAACACGCAATATTGAAATATGTGTAGGCATATCGGATGCACAATCTGTTGATGTATAGAACATCTGAAAATGTAACACGTTTACAGAAGGGGTAGTACACCATAAGGCAGGAATGCGCAAGTTGCACGGGTAGCTGGGCGCAACAGTAGGTCTTGTCACCGACCGCGGAAGACCCAACTACCGTCACCTCTCTGGAACATCTCCCTTTTACAAATCTAAAACCGAAGGCACTTTTCTGCTGGCTGCCTTTGCGTTAAGATATTGTGTGTGGGTGTAGTGTATCCCGTGTTCATCTAGTGTTTACCCAAAGTAGTTTGTACCGACGTGGAACTCTCTACAACTAACCAGGCTAAAGATTACGCCTTCTATGACGGCCGCTACACGCGGAAATGATAGAAACTTAGCTAGTCCAAAGCCTGGGTAAAGTGTAATTTGAATCAACGTGTCTAATGCTATATTCAGTGTAGACAGAAATAGGTCGAACGTGATTTTAAAGTTCTCTAAAATAACGTCACCTCGGCTGTAACGTCAGTTTTTTGATAGTCCCGTCATAATACAATGCAGATATCTTATGGAAAAACTCTGTTTTTGAGTCTAGAAAATTATCTCTATTTGTAATGTAGCGTCAAAATGGCGCGTAAAAAAATTACGTTTACTCGAAATGAAAATAGAAGGCGGAAATATCTACTATAGAACAGTATTTCTATTGTTCTCGCTCTGGAAATTGAGTACAATATGTAATGCCACTGCCACAGAGACTTGTTTCTTCGAAACGAAAAGTACTCCCTATGTTTCTTCGAAAAGTACTTATAGGTCAAATGTTATAAGCTGGTACTTGGCTCTTAGGTAGAAATTGCGTATTCGTCAACTAGAAAACATCAGGCACTGTCGTCATTCTTTATCGGGGATATAAATCACAACCTACCCGTCCTAACGCCCTATTTACATTTGTTGTTATTTTTACTATACATTAAGAGCTATTAATAAGTAACTAAATATTGAGTCTACCTTATGAGTCAATGAAGTTCAAGGGTCGATGTTTTTCAAACAGACTTGTGATCACCTCCACCCTCCCACCGCCCTCGGTCTCTCTCCAAGGCCCGCAGCCCCCAAGTGCCCGCTTATAAGATTTTAATTTATAGACCTACTGTAGATTTCTTAGAAAGGTTCGGCAACCGCAGGTAGCGTTAGAAATCCATATCAGAAGTGTTTTAGTTATTTAGTTCGCTATCGTATTTCATACTGTGCGATAAAATTTTTACATCAATTTGTCCACACTGTTACGTTTAAACTGAGTTTACAGTCGAAGAAATTCAGATTTTTAAAATTTCTATTTGCTGTTAACATGTGCAGTGTGTACAGCATACGTACAGTATGGATATTTATAGTTCTAAGAGAACAGTTCTATCGATTGAAGAGAAAGTTTCTGTTATTGTAGCGCATTAAAGAGGGGAAAGGAAGGTCGACGTGTGCAGAAAATTTGAGTTAGTTAGTTCTACAGTGCGTACAGTTTAAAAAAATAAGGGCAAAGTTTTAATAACTTGTGAAGAAAGAGGAGGCAAAGTGGAAATGTGAGAAAATGTATTGTGTATTTTTTTCAACAAAACGTTCTGGATGGCTTCTTCCATCGTAAGAGGAATTGCGATAATTGAACAAAGAACTTTCAGCAACAAAAAGAAACATTCTCCCATTGGTTGGCAACAGTTCAGCCCACCCAAGGCTAAACTTAACTAATGTTATTCTTCTCTTCATGCTGCGTCGATAGCACGAGTATTCTTTGACTGATGGATCAAGGAGTCATTAGGAGTTTAAAAAGTTACTGCAACAAACAACTGTTAAAAAAAAAATTATTTCACATGGACTCAACGAGTTGGGTCAAAATCTCTCTGTTGGATGCAATTGAATTTTTGAACGAGACGTTGAGTGTAACACAGCTAACGACATCCAAATGCTTTGCAATGAAAGCAAACTAATATTAAAAACTTGAAGCAACTGTGGCGTAAATGTTTATATTAAATAAAAACAGCCTCTTACCACACATTCAACAATTTTTATTTTAACCTAATGTACATTTCGATTACAAAGTAATCATCTTAAGAGGTATTTTACAAATGACAAATGTATATTAGGTTAAAATAAAAATTGTTGAATTTGTGGTAAGAGGCTGTTTTTATTTAATATAATATTAACGAGTTTAATGAGGACAATGAAAACGATAAGGCAACGTACCTCTCTCACTGTGGATACAATTCTCTAGTTTGGAAATGAGCTTAACACATATGAAACAGTGGACGGCCAGTTGGAAATTCTTAGCGATCACAGAACGTGGAAAGTTTTAGAAACCCTGCAGCCGCTATTTCTACATTCTGTGTACGTATTTTGAAACTTTGTAATAAGCTACGTTTCAATAATAGCCTAATATTAATGAATACATAATATAGGTAATATAGGTAATATCAATAATAATATAATATATAACATATACCGATATATGTATGTACGTATCTTATGAACGCCTAAAGCGCTAAACAAAAGTTAGTGCAATTCGGAGGGATTCTTTAACATATTCCAAGAATGATTCGTGTAAAGTTTGGTGTAGATCCATTCACAGGGCTCCGCCCCAGAGGCTTAGGATGGTTCAGCGTACAGCCTTCCGGAAGTCTAATGTTAAAATGTTTATCCATACTAGCGTTACTTAATTTAAAAAAAAAATATAAACAAAAATTTTAAACACGTCGGCTCGAAGTGTTATAACTGAAGCTTACTACAAATTTTATTATACGAAGCGTAGAAGTAATCCCACTTAAAGTCGGCCGATTAACATGAGACAAATACGCAAATGTTTGCTTAACAATAGCCTAGCTCAGAAAACCGTATCAACGTTTTTCTCACATAATGGGTATTTATTATATCAACTTTTTAAGTGGCGTAATCGGTGATGCGTCACTAATGGGATGTACTTGCCGGGCCGTCCTCGTCTATTCATCGCCCACGCCGGTCCTAATCCTCCAGTTATGGTTGAGGGCTTGCCTCAACTTACCCTGAGATGGCGTATTTTTAGTTTTAAATAATAATAGTAGTTAGTAGCCTACTAGAAACAATATAATTGTATACATGCAAGTGGCTTTACAATATCCCAATAACTATAAATTTTACGAGAAGGCGACGGAAATAAATAAAAGGATACACGTCACTTTTTTATCGCCCAATAACACGAAGTGCTACAGTTTTATTACACGATTTTTTAAGAAATTAAATTATAAAGCGTTCGTTTTGTTACATGTTTAACAATATTTAATAAAATATCTAATGAAAAACGTTGAGGAATTTTAGACCCCCTCACAATTATAATTTCTATATTATACTCATTCGCTATTTATGATAGTAGGTATGATATAGAAATAAATACAATTTGATCTCAAGGAAATTTGAGTTAATGCCTTCACAGTAGCGGAATTTTTCAAGCCCTTTTGGCGCCTGGGGATGCCGACTGTTTAGTGGCGCTGAACTGTTTTTATAATTTTATAAAATTGTTTAAAAATATATTTGCAGGAAGAAAATAAAATAAGCAAAAATGTCTGCGCAATAAAGAGCAGGTATTAAAAAAAGTTCAAATATTTCATTTTCTCAGGTAAAACTATTTTCTGATGAGAAAAAACATAAAATTCCTAAAACGAAGTTTGAAACTAAGTGTTTAGTAAAATATTTGCAATAAATCTATTTCAACTACTTTACCTTTACAAGGGGACTGAAAGAAATCCAGCCCGATTAAATGCTAAAATTCCGGTACTACATTTTCAGATTTGCAAACATGTTTGTTAGATTTATAATAGGGTTATTTAGAAATCGCTGTAGCTAATGAATGTCACGTGAACATTGTAGTGCGCATGCTCACCGACTACCGCCATACCTTGGGCGTTAAACAAAGGCGATAGCCACAGTTCAAGTGTAGATTCAGTTGAACATTGTGTACAGTCCCAGGAGGCAGACTACAACGATTTCGGCAAACAGACGTTTATAGAGTATTGTGGCAAATGTTGAAATAAAAATGAAAACCAGGCAGAAAAAAAATTGTAAGATTTAAATAAAACAACCTTTTTTGAAAAATAAATGATGAATTTATTTGTACAATAAACCACTTACTTTCAGAGAATAACCCCCGTATCGCTGTAAACAATTGTGATTTATATTTAAGTTGACAGGCACACATGCACACACGCACGCACACTTTCACCTCACTCACACACACCTACCAAAACCTATTTCATTTTCAGAAAACCAAAGTTTTCTAAGCAATAACTTTTACACGTAAATAACATAAAGAATTAAAAATATTTTGATTTGTAATTTCAAACGATTACTTGCATCGTTGATAACCAGATAAGATTTCATATCGCAAAGATAAGAGATGTTTATAAGTCCAAAGTTCAATGTACTCCAGTCAAGAAACTAACTTGCTGTCTCAACGTCGGTTTCCAAGTACTTTGATCTGTGAGAAATACAACAGATGTTATCTCTTCGCAATACTCTGTGTGATATGAATATGGGAAGGCAGAAAAATGATTTGTTGAAGCAACAGCCACTTACATTCGTCATCAAAAAGAATTATTTTCTATTATCCACTTCTTTTGGAAGGCGTATTTGTTTCATTCATTAAAGAGTAGGTCTGACATAGTTAGCAGCCCAAGTCACATTGCACATCACGCGGTATCAAATATATATATATATATATGTAAATGAATGTATCTATGAGCCGTGTACATTACTAAACCACTGATCCGATCGCCATGAAACTTTGGGAAATTGTTGAGTACATTCCTGGGAAGGTTTCTTGCGTAGTAATAGGGTCGTATGTCAGGGTCGTAGCCATAGGGGAGCACAGGGGGATGTAACCCCTCAAGCCAAATCATTTTAGCAGAAAAACATTAACTTATAAAACGTTCAGTGAATTTAAGTTCTTTCCAAATTTTGGTTGATAGACAACACTCAACAAATTAAAATTATTCTCCAACACATTTCAAACAATAAGCAAACAAATATTGTATATCATAAATAATTTCCACCAAGTAAAAGCCTAAAATATAGATGTTTTAAAAACAAAATGCTTAAGAAGTAATTTGGAATATATAGAATTACATTGTATATATTGTTGATATGAAGGCAAATACAGTAACGTAAAATAAGTACAAATAAGTAGTTTTAGAAAAATAAATGTTTTACTTGTTTTTCTGAAATGAGAGCTGTTTTTCTTCCAAACAATTACGTATTAAACTTCTATACACAGATACATTAATATTATTTACAATAAACTTATATTATTAAAATATATAATAATATTGGAGAACATATTAAAATTAAACGGAAATTGATTCATTGACAGAACATAGAACTATTAATGTAAGTAGTGTAGAAACAAACCAACTAGCTGGAATATTTGATGTTTAAAACCTATAAACAATGCTTCATCATGTTTGATTAGTGGAGGAGAAATAAAAACATCTGTGCTTTGAAACATGAAGAGTGAACCAAAGAATCGATAAAATAATTAGATACTTTCTTAAATAAAACTTGAACATTTCCAGTAGGAATCGCTACAGGGTCGAGTGGAAATTTACGCACCTTTTACAGAACTACTTTAGCACAAATATTTACAACGTTTTTAAAACATGACAGAAAAAGCGGTCAATTTATGTAAGCAAGAGCATGTAATAGCAGTGTTGAAAAATAAAGTTACGAATTTATAATATAATCTAACTTGTTACGTAAGCCTGTACCTAACTGGTTAGCTTGAGAAAAGTCAATGACAAGTACCTGTAGAGGAAAAGGTTCATGCTACAGCAAGAGAACAGTTTTCTACACATTAACTATACATTTGTGAAATGTTTTGCATTTAAACCTATTATGCGTCGATGTTTCTATTGTCTAAATGAATAAATATTAAAAAAATTCCCAATTTTAAAAATAATATAATTCAAGTGACTCAACATAAGAACAAGTTTTTTTGTTTGTACCAAATCAAGGCAAATGTACCATTTGACTTGGGCGACTCGAGGAGGTCAATATTCCAGAAATTCGTTTCTGTAATTGTAAGTTAATTTATTTTATTGTAAATTTAGTCAAAACAACCCCCAGAAGTTCTTACATATTTTATTTAATCTCTACTATGATTTCACGTTCTCCCTATGCATATTTATTTAGATACCTTGTTCAAATATTCAATCGGTAAGAAAATAACTAAAACTAAAATTCTTTCAAGTTTAAATTATTAACCATACAACGTTTTATACTATTTAATGCTACATTAACATTTGGTTTAAGATTAAAATGACAAGAGCTCTTTGAAATATCTTTTACTTAAATTTTCTTTGAATTTGTCTTATATTATGTGAACAATTCTAACCTCTCATCTAGCTGTATAAACCTGCTCACTTCTTGTAAGCCACCTAATTACCATATTTGCCCCTGAGCACATTGTTTCAGAACATTGTCTATACAATTTTTACTCTCATTTGGCAAAATTTTAAGCCTGTACCATTGTCTTATAACATCTTTGTTATCTTATACATCTTCAGTACATCTTAACCCTTTTTGAATTTCAAATCCCATTCTTTGAAAATCCATTAACTTTGTACTTAAATTAAATCCCATACTTTAATTTAAGAATTACATACAGCTAATTGTTCACAACCAAAAAAGACTTTATTCAAATTATTATTATTTAATCTTCTTCAAAATATTTTTATCCTTCTTAAAAAATTATTTAGGTTGTCTGACATTTTACAATCAAAACATTCTGCTATTAAAAACTTTACTTGCCATAAACATTTTTGACAATTTTGACAAATTTTGACAATGTTTAAAAACAATTCTTCTTTCATTAGATTTATTGAACCTCCAGTGTCCTATAAAACATTACAATTGATTTGACTACTTAATTCAATGTTTATTGTAGCTAACACAACAATTCTTGTTTCCTTCTTTAACTTATCATGATTTTTAAACATTCACTTTTTCTCTGAGAAACTTCTATTTATCCAATACATTAAACTAACAGGATCGGCTTTACAATTTTTATCTTTGGCTATTTTTTTTTTATTACATATACTGTACTGTCCGTTCTAAACTTTACATTTATAATTTTTAGTTCGAAAATTAACTCGTCTTTTACCAACTTATTTATTTTTAAATCGCTAGACATTTTATTTATTGGAAAATAACTTTACTTGGAACGATATAATTATTAAATAAAAATCAAATATATAAATGAAAATTTTGATTTATTGGTGCACATTGTGAAGCTAGCATAGATAGTAGCGCCCCTAGCGGGTAAAAATGTAAAATATCGTACGAGTTAGTAACTCAGGGTAATTAACTGACATCACCTCATGTGACGTAAGCATGGTCTGATATCGCCTGATCTGATGGACCAATCAAAAAATTCGAAATAATAACCAAGGGTGGGAAATTCCGTTGGCGTGCCCTTGCAGAAGCCCCACTTCTCCAGAGGTTCTTGAACAGAACAGACGTGATGGCATTTTCGGACGTAACCTAGAAATTTATAAGCTTCCAGTATTCAAAATTTAAGATGTCAAGGCCGGTACCAAATTTTATTAACGAGCTAAAGAAGAAGTCAGAAGCGATTATTTACGTTTTTCAAATAAATAAAAGTTAATATCATTTTTGTTTAAGTTCGCTGATTTGCAAGAGCAATGTGTTAAGTGTTAAGTGTACGAAATCGATGTGCAATAATTAATGATGTATTTAAAGTGTTTTACAAGTAATGTGCACAAACAAGTACGTTTTAGATAATAATAAAGAAAATGTATTTTAATGTTAACTAAGTTGAATTTTAATTGATAAACAGTTAACACATGAACGGTAGAAATTGTCCTTTAAATATTCATTTCAAAATTAATTTGGAAAACTTAAGTTACTATCTTCTCGATATATATAAATTTTAAAGGTTAATAAGTAATAAAAATGTATGTAATAGTTAGCAGTAATTAAAAGATAATTACTCGACACATTGGTGTCTTTTGTTCTACTGTAATGTGTCAAAGTTAATAAATTGTTCAATTTTGCATTTTAAAAACTTTAAATTCTTATTACACAAGGAACCTAAAACGTTACAAACTTTATATTTTCATTTCCCAAGTAACCTAGTTCTACCTTCCGAAGATAGAAGATCGTTTACAGAAAGACATTATTATGCCTGGCTGAAACGGAGAACTAGGAGCCCCTGGTAAGTAAGGTTAATTAATTTGTTAATTAGTAATTAACACACTTTTTTAATAAAGCCCTGATAAATACTTACCCCAGGAAAAAAGGCTCAACTGTTACAACTATTGTACATTAAATTGATCCAATCGTATTGCAGTTTTTATCTGATTTACTATTTTAACAATATTTGGTATATATATATATATATATATATATATATATATATATATATATATATATATATATATAACAACATAGGTTATTCAAATACAAGAATATTTATATAAATAAACTTGTATTACAGCAACAAAATAAACTTGGAAATTTGTATAAATTTAGAAACAATTCTATTTCTAATTTAACATATGTTTTAGGCCTATTGTATTTTTCATTCCTGATGATGTTGGTACTGTTTACTAACGAAAAGCTTTGAATATTAATTAATAAATATTCTTGTATTTGAATAACCTATGTTTTTTAAGATTATTAAACAAGAAAACATATTATATATATATAGCATACTATTATCTCATATTTCGATGTATGTTCATTGCATTTTCCAAATCCTACTTTATTCTCTCCCAATATATATATCTTGTTCAAATTGTTGCTAAAATATACTTAAATAAATTTTTAATCACTTGTAGTGGATAACACTTGATTACAATAGTTTTTTTCAATTATTATTTCAGTAATTAAATTTAATTAATTAATTTTATTAATTAATTTCTCTTTCTATTTTGCCAATTAATATTGTCATTCTGTCATATATATTTTTAAATAATATTTTAAACATATTTTATTAAATAATTACAATTAAAAAAATGAATATATATATATATATATATATATATATGTATATGTATATACGTATATAAAATGTAATCATTTAATACAAATTAACTAAAATGAACTTTTTCTGTGTTGACAGAATTAGGAATTGACTTAATTTTTGTTTTTGTTATAATTTTATAATAGGTAGTATTGAATATCGAGTTTTGAACACCATAACCATCAAACGTATTTTTGGAAT